>MEHQ01003172.1:37410-88844 GCA_008828725.1 Saccharina japonica
GGGGGGGCGTACTCATTTGTTGCTTGCCTTAGTCATTTGGCACCATTGACCACGCATCCCTTTCGAGACGGAGCGGGGGTGGACTTCATTTTCATGCACGGCCGTAGTCGTATGACCATAGACCCTCGCATCCCTACGATGCCGGGACGGAGCACGTTGGGTTTTCACACCAACCAGGCAGACATTGCTTGCACCAAGCGCGAGGCGTCGTGAAGTATCGGGCGAGTCGCATGGAGGGTGAGCTGCATGCATCCTGCTAAGAACCGCCTGTGAGGCGCGGGGGGGGTTTACTCATGCCTTGCGACGCGTTTGACGGTGGCGGTCCCAGTGGCACTTTTTGACCAAAAACGTTTTAAGTGCTGGGGCTTCCTGAACTGAGGAACTGACTGCCCGATAACGCCTATGCCTTATCGTTTTTACAACGAAAACCGTTACATATATGGGCCACGGAATTCCTCATCGGTGTTGCTTAAGTGCGCATTTTGTATGAAAATCCGTTTTGGGGGGGATGGGAGATATTGAGATCCTATTCTATATTCAAGTGATTGTCATAACAACCGCAGAAAATTGTAGGTGTACCACTGGCTACCAACAGGTAGAATGAGTCACATGCACGGCCGTAGTCGTATGGCCATAGTCGCTCGCGTCCCTACATTGCCGGGACGGAGCACGTCGGGTTCTCACCGACCAGCGGGGCGGGGGAGGGTTTGGACGAATGTGGGGGAGTGGGAGATAACACCAGTCCACGGGTAACACCAGCCCACGGGTCTAGCTCTAGACTTTCAAGGGAGGGGAGAGGGGGGGTGGAGCGAATGCGGTGGAGGCGGTGGAGGAGGAGGGGGGAAGGTAGTAGTAGTAGTAGTAGTAGTAGTATATAGTAGTAGTAGTAGTAGTAGTAGCAGTTGGAGGGTTGGGGAGCACATGGACAGGTAATAACCACACGAGTAGTAAACAACGGCGAGCTTCATTCCTGACACCGTTATAAGAGGGGGAGGCGTACTCATGTGTTGCTTGCCTTAGCCATTCGACCATTGGCCACGCATCCCTTTCGAGACGGAGGGGAATGGGAGTAGGGGGGAGGGGAAGGAAGCGAGGGAAGGGAAGGTAGAGGGGGAGGGGAGCTGGTGGGAGGTAGGAGGGAAGGGGGCGGCGAGTAGGCCAATCGCATACACGCTGGCCCGCCGTGATGTTAAAGAGCGAGGCCGCGCATGGGCGAAGGGGTCGTCAGTGACACTTGTCAATGGCAGAGGGTCATATCCCAATGGCGGTATGCATCGCCTGGGCGGCGACACAGCATGAACTACGGCAAGACAAACCGGCTATACAGCTGTACAAATGTGTGGGCCGCATCTCCGCGAGAAGAGGGTGGGTGTGGGGAGGCGGGGACGGAGAGAGGCAGGGACGGGAGGCGACGCCTTGGGGCCTGGGCGGTGTGTGTGCATTGATGACGAGATGTGTGTATGTTCCGTACTCGCTAAGAGAGGGTGTCAAAAGGATCGCTGAACAGAGCTTGAAGGGGTCGATGGGTTGGTGGAGCCTGGGGGGGAGGGAGCTAAGCTGGAGTCCGAGCACCCGGTAAGCATGATGAGGGGATAACCCGACGAATTTATTAATGCTATTTTATGATTTTTACGAGATACGGGCCTGGTGATAGATACGCATGACGCGGGTCTCAACAGCCGCCCTCCAGCCATAGCTCATGGTTTTTGTCGAGATATGTGGGAGAGGGGGGTTAGGGTAGGGACTGGGCTATAGGGGGGGAGAGACAGAGAGAAAGCGCGGGCTTGAATCTGACAATGAGGTGGAAAATCACATGGAGGATTTTCAACGTGATGACGAAAGTATTAACCTGGTGAAGAGATAGACCTAACTAAGAGTCACCCCACGGTAGGGGCGCAGCAGAATTTTCTGAACTTCTCACACCAGGAGCTCTCTATCTCACGCGAAACATGACTTCGGAAACATTCGTTCGCGCAACCCGACCAAGCCTTGCAATGCGGTAGTCCAAAAACAAATATACCAGGGAAATAATGATAGTGTGCGGTGGTTACTCACGTGAGGAGCACAACCGGTCACAAAATATTGAGCCTTCAAGTGGTACCCCTACCGGCGGATTGCTCTTATTAACCAGATGTTAAACTTGATGACGAGCCGTGATTCGGTCGAGGGATGAACAAACCCGATGTTAAGCGAGGTGCGCCAAGTTTGTTTCTAAGGCTCCTCCCTTAAGGAGCTCTATACCAATAGTAAGTCAAAACAGTTTTTTTTTCGGGAGGGAAAACAAAAAAAAAAAACGCTACGACCCAATGAACAATTCGATAGCCGAAGTATACGATAAGCAACACAGTACGCGACAAATGTTAACCCGTTAAGAACTGAAAATAATGTCCCACACTAATTCCAAGTAATTCGTGGGACCAATTCTTAAAGGGTTAACCCTTTTAGGACTGCAGTCCTCATTTTGGGGACAAACCACGCAAATTCTAAGTAATTTGTCCCCAAAACGGGACTCCAGTTCTTAAAGGGTTAAGACCCTGACAGTTAATAGCTCGAGACTTGAGGTTTTGAAGAAAACAAAACTTGAGAATGCGACTTCTTTGTGCTAAAAATAGTGTGGAACACCCCCAGTCATACATAAGAATTCCAGTCGGGCCAAAAAAAAAGAGAAAACCCTTGACCCATTCAGAACTGAGAAACTTATCCCACACTGATTCCAAGTAATTTGTCTTAAGAACTTGGTCCCACGTAGTTGGGGACAAATTACTTGGAATTAGTGTGGGATCAGGTTTTCAGCTCTGAAAGAACTTGGTCTCACGCATTTGGAGACAAATTACTTGGAATTAGTGTGGTAAACGTTTTTCAGTTCTGAAAGGGGTAAACATCTGTCGCGTGTTGTATTGCAACACAAAAATGACATATAAGTCCGATGATTATTTGGGGTTAGCGGAAGCCCCTTCACCACTCTTATCCCACAAATCGTACCAGATAAAGTACCAAATATATTATGATTTCTTGCTGTTTTAACGTGTTTTTGAGTGTTTTTTTTAAAAATCAAATCACGGAGAAGCCGTCGACCCAACTCAGCCCTTAACCCTAGTCCAGGCTAAGGCTCGACCCGTGCGCGGCTTCGCCGCGCGTTTTGGACAGCCTGAAAAGAATGTGCGGACCACCACGAAAACCGTAATATATTTGGTACTTTATCTGGTACTATTTGTGGGACAAGAGCTCTGGCAGAGGTTACTGGGTTAGGGAGGTGGGTCAGTCAGAAACCAGAAACGAGTCCTGCTACGCGTACGGTAGAGGGGGAATTTATGCCATGGTCGTACTCGTAAGTAGTTTCACTTCAGCCGCTCAGAGCAACTGCGCCGAGTGACTGCCCCATTCATCTTGCAGTCTTGAACGTTTATGCATTACTTGTGGTTTCGCGGTGTGCACCGACATAGTCTATTAATAGCAGAATGAACTACGAGTATGTCATTTTTATTGCGAGGTACAGAACTGTTGGTCGTACCCGTTCGTCATAAGTTGCACACATGTATGATGTGTCTGATTGTGGACAGGAGTGAGTGTGGCTCCTACGCTGAAGTGGAAATTGAGGTGGCCCCCTAGCGTAGCAGCCGTTAAACCATCCCAGCCAAAAAGTGCTCGTACTTCTACCGTGCAGCACGCGACCGATGAGAATTCGATTCCCGCGTCATGATCTAGATCTTTCAAGGAAGATCTATGTTCCTGGTCTGATCCGTGCTATTTCATATACCTGGTATACCGGTACGATAGGAGTTGTCGAACCGTTTTTTGGCCAACCTATTTTTTTGCTGCCACTGTTGGGCTCCTTAACCCAAATCCTTTTTTTTTTTCGTTTTCAACTCGATCTCCAAACAAAAACATGACTACTCTTAATACTGCTGTAGTAGTAGATGGAATTTGGATGAACCACGAAGTGGGCATATATAATAGGGGGAGAACGGGTATTGATTACTTATTGATTAATTAATTTCGCAAAAGGGGGGAGAACAATAATATTGCAGTACGAGTACACCTACCTACTGATAGCACGTGGAATTGTTCACATCGGGTTTTTTTTCACTTTTGGTTTTTCTTACCATCATTTTGTTAAAGCTTAAGCTTACTATTAGTATAGTAAAGGGGACTGTATTATTTGCATAAGTGTGTCAATTATTCAGGGATGATTTGATAGGTACACGATAAAAGGTATGATTGGGATAAAAGCTGCACTTTGTCAGATGTCAAATTGAATAATAACATTAGGAGCCCCAGAAAAACATGACGCACCTCTATCGTAGATTGCAGTCGGGCAATCCCACGGTATAGGTACCACGTTTCGGCTCAATATTTTCTGGCCGGTTGAGCTCGTCACATGAGTAACCACCGGATACTAATACTATTTTACTGGTATGTTTGTTTTTGGACTAACGCATTGAAAGTTTTGGTCGGGTTGCGCGAACGAATGTTTCGGAAGTCATGTTTCGGGCGAGATATTGAGCTCCTCATGTGAGGAGCTCAGGAAGTTCTGCTGCGCCCCTACCGTGCAACAAAGGATCTAGCTCATGTTTCCGGGGGGGGGGGGGCGTAAAATCCGCATGATCCACTGTATGTAGCTCAAGTTTCCTGGGATGTATCTGTACTATGCACAGATCCGGCACCGTCTCTCACAATGGACCAATGCCACGGTACGGGTGGGTGCCTTGTTTTTTTGCGGTCCTCAGACCCATGCTTACGATAGATAGAGAGAGGTGCACCATGTTTTTTTCTGAGGGCGTTCACTTGAGGAGCTCTTCGACTACCTTGCCAGGGGTACGCGCCAAAAAGAGAAAACGACACCATTATCCTCGTAGGAAGGTCGGAACGAAACTCAAACCGGACCGCTGTGATCACAGGACGAAATGAGCGAAATTCATTTTTTTTTTTTTTTCTTGTTCCTTTTTTTTTTCACTTGGTTTTAGAAAACCCGACATTCTGTCGCGATGAAACATTAAGCATGGCTTACGGTAGGTATACAACGAAAACCATTGCAACACGCCATCATGAGATTCCGACGATTTTTGTTTTTGGGGGTTAAGGAGCTCCGTCTTCCAGAAAAGGTTTTCACATCGAAAAGTGACATATCTATCATTATCATAGCAAACACTACTGTAAGTGACTGGTGCTACGATAGGGGGGGGGGGACTCACATTTTGACTACCGGGTTTTGGCCACTCGGATGAGTGGCTCCGAATATAATTTGAAATTGGACCTAAACATATTAGTGTGTTGGTGTTGCGTAACAAGTCCTCCAATGGCGGTGCAGATAGAACAACAAAAACATACAAAAAGGTAATATGAGTACAACGCAGCAAAGCAGTCACTCGGCCGAGTGGCTCTGTGCAGGTGAAAAGGAAGCATCTATACGTGACCCCCCTACCGTAGCACCAGTCAAGTGTGCTTTCGCGCGCGCCCAGAATAATATACAGGTGAGAACCTGAGCCCGACCGGAGGTTTCTTGTGAGACGGTCGGCAGACGGTGTGCGCGTACAAAATTTTCCACAGCTTCCTTGTGCCAACGTATCAGCAAGCAATGTGTCAACGGGTCGACTGTTTTCCACACATCGGGTCGTAGATTATCATCGGGATCCTCTTGCCTGTCTACATCTGTCAGAGAGCAGATACATTCAAGATTCTTTGTGTGTGTGAGATTTAGCTCACATTCATCCTGTCACCGGGTGGGCGTCATAAATTATGCACGATCTACTGCAGGGCTACATATTTTCTTGGTCGGAAGTAGCTCGTGCTGCGATGCGCAGAGGTAGCGCTTGTTGACTGAAAATGTTTCGCAATGATAGGGCGCCTTAATCCAATATCGTCGGACTTTCTATTCTTGTGCTGCAATATTATTATTAATTATTATTACTGTATGATTGTTGTTGTTGTTGTTGTTGTTGTTGTTGTTGTTGTTGTTGTTGTTGCTAATATTATTATAAATATTATTGTAGTTCTTGTTGTTGTCCATTTTCCATCTGGCGATGTGCAGGTCTTATTTCAATCATACCATCCACATATTTATATACTTATCAAGCATCCCTCTCTGAAACACTTACAAATGTGTACCCGCAACTATTGTTCATGGCATACGTCGGACGTGGTATTGTTCATCGGCTATGTATCAGTTACCAGTATACGATTCTCCAAAGTCAGTGTTTTAGAGACTATTGCAGGTATATAGGCATATAGCTCCTCAAGCGGCGAGCCCCATAAAAACCAATGGTGCGCCTCTACCGTAGCATGCGCCAAATGTTCTCTACATATTATTGTGACAACATCTAATATCGGCACAGGTTCTGATTTTGATGATCTGGATGCTATAAGTGGTCTGAGTGATCTAGATGAGCTAAATGATCTAAGTACTTTGAATGATCTGAATGCTCCGAATCAATTAAAGCATCTAAATCATTTGAATGATCTGGATGCTTTGAATGATCTAGATTATCCGAAAAATCTATGTATGTATGTTATCTGAATGATCTGAATGATCTGAATAATCTGAGTGATCTGAATGGGCTGAATTATCTGAATTGTCGGAATGATATGAGCTATTTAAACGATCTACATGATCTACATGATGCATATGATCTAAATGATCTAAATGATCTAAACGATCTGAATGAACTAAATTACCTAAATGATCTTAATGATCTAAAAATGATCTAAACGCTCTAAATGATCTACGTAAATGATCTAAATGACAAAACTTATCTGAATGATTTAAATTACCTAATAAATGATCCAAATTATTTAAAATATCTCTAAATTTTCTAAATCAGCTACATTATCCACATGATACATATTATCTAAGTGGTCTAGATCGTCACCTCTGTTCGACGCATGAAGTGTTTCCCTCGAGACATACAGGTAGAAACACACAGGCCGTGCGGCAATACAGTAGTAGTATTGCGGTATTGGCGTACAGCACAATACTTGTCTAAACGATAACACCCCCCCCTCCAGGACAACTTTTCAAGCTGATTTCCCCGACAACGCCTGAAAAAAACAAAAACGCGCACAGCAATGAGTCTATATAGAAATGTCTACTATCTTCGACTCCTTTCCGAAGCCCCCATTTTCATTTTGCGTGATGCCATCCTTGCATTGTGGAAAACCGACGATAACTCTCGTCCCAGCGGGGTGGGCGTTGGTATCTTGCGCGTTATATCTTACGTATATTCCCCGCACAACAACCATGGCGTGCGGACTAATACCGGAAATATTTCCATCATATATGAACAGGTGTCTGTCTTTGGAAATCTATCGATGGGTTTATTCCGAAAGACACATTTTGTGTCGTGTACAGTACCGTGTGAAGATATGCCGACCGGGATACCATGACAACCGGCCACAAGAACCCTTAAATCGGTTTGACGCTGTTTTTCTTATTCTGAGCGCGCGCGAAGGCACACTTTCTTCTGTTGTGCTTTCTGATTCGATCCCCGACAAGACGTTTTCCCTAGTATTTGATATTGCACAAAGCAGTTTAGGGGTCATCCTTCTTAAATCGTAGGCACTCACTAATGGGCTGAGAGCTTTCGTATTTGTTTTATTTTTATTTTTTCAGGCTGATTTTCTTCTGGATTACTTTCTTGTGACCGGACCGGCACTACTCTGTATTACGTTATTCATCCCACTATATCGGGGTTATTCTTGCACTTTTTGGCTCCATATTTTCTTACCGGAGTCAAGCTTGTCAAGTGAGTATCTGCCGGTAAGGACCAGTCGTGATTTGTTCTCGTATACTAATCTGTTCCAAAATATAAGCACCATTTAGTACGAATATTGAATAAAAAGGTGATTATGTTTCGGGACAGAGTGGTATCTGTTTTTAGGACTAGCTCCTACAGCGCACATACAAATCTTTGGTCGGATTGCCAACCTTCTTCGAAGCCATGATTCGGGTGAGAGGTATTGAGCTCCTTCCTCACGTGAGGACCTCAAATAATAAGCCACCACCCCTGTAAGGCAGGCATTGCTCAGAAAATAAGCCGCCACCCCTACGAGGCAGGCATTGCTTAGAAAATAAGCCGCCACCCCTGTAAGGCAGGCTTTGTTCACAAAATAAGCCACCACCCCTATAAGGCAGGCATTACTCAGAAAAGAAGGCGCCACCCTTATGAGGCAGGCATTGCTCAGAAAAAAGGCCGCCACCCCTATAAGGTAGGCATTGCTCACAAAATAAGCCCGCACCCCTATATAAGGCAGGCATTGCTCAGAAAATACCCCGCCACCCCTATATAAGGCAGGCATTGCTCACAAAATAAGCCTCCACCCCTACGAGGCAGGCCTTGCTCAGATAATAAGCCGCCACCCCTACAAGGCAGGTATTGCTCAGAAAACAATCCGCCACCCCTTTAAGGCAGGCATTGCTCAGAAAATAAGCCGCCACCCCTTTAAGGCAGGCATTGCTCACAAAATTTAGCCACCATCCCTATAAGGCAGGGGTTGCTAATTTTTGCCCTCTTATAGTGGGGAAAATCGGCGCGGAAATTCGGCCCACGGCAGGCGTGTTATATCTCACGTATAGTCACCGCGCAAGATTGGTGTGCGGACTCATTATATACAGCGGAGATGTTTGAGACCATAAATTGAACATCAGGTTTCCTTCCTAATGTCATACTGGCCGTGTTTCGGATATTGCTTTCAAATCCCAAATCCATTAAGTCGTTGTTTTGCTCATGAATCTGGAATCGTTGTGATTTACTCATCGACCTTCTGCCTAGTGCCATGTCCCTGGTCGCCCACCCCACGAGCAGATCCCCGTGCTGGGTGTGGTCGTCTTCCATTTTCTCAACCTTTTACACCCTCTGTCTTTTTGGTTTGTCCAACTGCACCCCCACCAACTTGATGAGTCTTTCCCCATCTCCTCTTTCCGTCACGCCAACGATTCACTGCCTCTCCACAAACCCCATATTTCCTCCGTTCAATATTCCTCATAGTTTTCCCCACAGGGATGGGTGGGTGTCTTATTCTGCGTGTTATATCTTACGTATACTTACCGCACTACAATTCTGATGTGCGGACTCATGCCGGAGAAATTTAGATAATACATGAAAACATCGATATATTTTCAGCATCAACAGTTTTTCTCGGATATTCGGATATTGCTTTTAAATTCCAAATCCATTATTGTTTTTTCGCCTCAGAGAGTGTGTGTTATTTTGCGTTATACTTGGTATCCTGGCATGTGTTACCTGGTATTATATGTACGTCTTACGTATATCCACCTGTCTGTGTGGGCTCATAGCGGAGGTGTGACATATTAAAAGAACATCGAATATCTTTTCAGCAGGATCATGTTTTCTCTGATATTGCTTTCAAATCCCAAATTCATAGTGGTATAGTATTTGTATCGATGAAGATTCCAACGCCAACTTTCAAGGTGCGAGGTGTGCGGCGCCCCACCCCAGGGGGAACGTTCCAAGAACATTATGCTGCGGTTTGGCGGTGTATTGGGTACAGCTAGTGATAGACTATTGTTTTAACCCCAAAACTAAAATTGGTGTGCGGTCTCAGAGCGGATATTTTTAGTGCGTAAATGAACTCCATTTCATTCAATTCGAACATATAACGTTTTCTCGGATATTTGCTTCCTTTTATTGCCAAATCCAATCATATTTCGATAATATTCCAGTTTTAACTCTCAGCTTTCGACGAGCGCGACGCTTCACCCAGGGATCGCTCCAAGAATATTCTGGCTCGACTTTTCACGTCGTGCTGGGTAATGCGCTACCTTTGTTTCCATAACTATTATGGTGTGCGGACTCATACGAAGTAGCGGATATATTTGTATCATAGATGAACATCAACTGCTTTCGAGCATAACTTTTTCTCCCATATTTTGTTCCCAAATCCCAAATCTCAATACCATTAACGCATTTGAATGCAGGGTCAATTTTATACTGCCAGAGTTTTGACGTGCACGGGGCGCTCCACCCCGGGAACGTTCCAAGAATGTTCCGTTTCGGCATTGTGGTGGGTGGGGTAATAGGCTGATTTTGTTCCCAGAAGGGGGAGCTCTGTTTGCGTGCCTGGAAAGCCCCCACCCATCCTTGTCACTCCACTTTCATCAACCATTCCACAATTACAACAACCATCAACACCATCATCATCATCACCGCGGCCCTTCCAGTTGCATAGAGAAGAAGCGAACCCCGACTACAGTACTTCCAGAAAGGTGAGAGGAGAGGTGTAACGAGGCTAAAGCATACCATCGCGCTTGTGGTTGCTTTGGTCTCGTTTTCCTGCCCTCAGTCCATCGGCGGCGCGAACTCATTACCAGGATTGATCTCAGGAGGAGGTATATCTATTGGCCGCTGTAGTGTTTCCTACAATGGTTGTCTAATGCACAAGAAGTGTGGTCTATCTACAGGGGCAAGACAGCATATTACTTGTTTTCCTCTTTTTTCTGTATTGATCTCTGTGCTGTGTAGTATAAACAGCAGCTTTCGCGCAGCAAGTAGTTTTGTGTTAGGGAAAAGCGACCGGCATCAGGCGCACGATGGAAACGGCCGTGATCCCTACCTTAAAAAACTTACTACTACAGTATGTATACTTTTTATCAGTTCGTTGTTGGTGCTTCTGCTGGTGCTTCTGCTGGTGCTTCTGCATCTAATTCTGCTTCTGCTTCTTCTACTACTGCCTATACTGCTGCTGCTATATTAGCACCGGAGGCAAGCCCCATTAACGCCAGGTACATGCGATGCATCAGTTGTAGCACCAATACGAGCAGCTTTACACATCTCCGATGGTAGCAAGCACAACTTGTTTGTCATTGGCGAAAAACACTCTCCCTTTCAACAATTCCACCCTGTTAATAGTTAGCCAGTTAGCCTTGCTGGGAGTGGCAGGCCACAACTACGGCACCTTCCGCCTTCACTGTCATCGCGCGTCAGGCAAAACCAGCGTGGTTTCAATCGTCCATTCCCAGAGGGGGGGGGGGGGGGGGGTACTCATTTGTTGCTTGCCTTAGTCATTTGACCATTGACCACGCATCCCTTTCGAGACGGAGCACCGTTCCTACTCCTAATAGAGACACCTCCAACACTCGGGCGCTCATGACGTTGTTTCCATATATTACAAAGAAACTTTTTGCTAATCTTATCCCCTTCCTGTTTCGCCGCCTGTGGCCACCATCTATCTCCTAAGATAGCGATCGTTTTCTCGCTACTATTTAGTGTGCCAAACTGCTCCCTGTCACACTGGGGGGGGGGGGGGGGGGGGGGGGGGCGTAGTCGTTTCGTTGATACGATTACGGGGGACCATAGTAAACACTAGTAAATAGAACCAAATATTGTTCGTGAAAAAAGCGAAATATATAGTTGTTTGTGTGCACCGTAGGCCTTATTTACTATGGTCTCCAGGTAACAGCAGACGGCGTAGTACGTACTCGTGCGTATTTCTCTCTCAACTTTTTCGTTTAGTTTTTTTGCGCTACGTACAGCAGTAGTCCCCTAAAACACCGGACTACCTTTCAGGGGAGCACGACGACCCCCCCCCCCCCCCCCCCCCCCCCCCCCCCGCGCGCATAAAGAACGCCACACTCCCCTTTTCGGGAGCCCCGAAAAGGGGGATGGGGAGTACACTAAAACTAACTAAATCAAAACTCGAAACAATATTTCATTTAACCGATTCGTACAGAAATCTCCAAACGCTCCGATTTTGTTTTTCAGTTTGACTTTTTTTTGGGAGTGTGGCGTCTGTGGGATTCGGATCCATGTGCGCTCCCCTGTACGTATGATACATTTGTATGATTTGGTTGGCGGAACGTCGATTTTGGAGACTCGGTAACGGCATCCATGACGGCGACTGAATTGTTTGTATATTGTTGTCAAGCATGCAGGTAGGATTGCGACAGAACCTTTCTTTTCCATGTTTTAACCCTGTAAGAACTGGTCCCCCGTTTTTTGCGGACAAACTACTTGTAATTAGTGAGGGATACGTTTTTTCAGTTGTGAACGGGAAATAAAGCGTCCATTGGATTACACAGAGTCGAGGCACTCTTTTTGCTTTTTAGCCTGTACGCGGAAGGCATGATTGCAGTGAGCGCTGTGCCTTCTCAGACGGTCACATGGCAAAATAGCACCGTAAGAACTGGTCCCCCGTTTTTTGCGGACGAACTACTTGGAATTAGTGAGGGATACGTTTTTTCAGTTGTGAACGGGAAATAAAGCGTCCATTGGATCGCACAGAGTCGAGGTACTCTTTTTAGCCTGTACGCGGAAGGCATGATTGCAGTGAGCGCTGTACCTTCTCAGACGGTCACATGGCAAAATAGCAACATGATCAGTATGTATTGATACCTCGCAAACTTGTGGCCGCCCTCTGCATGTGGGCGGCATAGATAGATAGGTTATCGGTCGCTTAGAGCGGAACAGGTTTTGAATTGTTTGCAAGGACGTTCACCTATAGTTACCCCTTCATGCGTCACCTGGAAGAGGAGTGAACGTCCGCGTGAACTCTATATGTTACCCTGGAGCGTATTCCACGAGATGCATGCAGAAATACCGCCGCCGACGGGTTGCACGCAGTCTGTGCAAAAAAGCTGCGAGCATATGTGTTGTAAAGCTGCGCGCGTTCGCTAGTTTGGTCAGACGCGCGGCTACGTAAAAGTAAATGGATAATAGCAGTAGCGTCGTAATCACAACTCCTCGGTTCCCTTGAGATTTCGAAGGGAACGCCGAACCCGAGCGGAACATTCGGTGCAAAAGTTGAACAGGAGAACTGGTGCACACGTGCTCCAGCCGACCCAAACACACACACACCTGTGCGTACAGTAGATGGATTACGATTCGTCTCTTGGCGGAAAACGTGATTATTATAACTGGTCTAAACCACTCTGTTCCAAAATGTTAGGTTCGCTTGGATTAAATGTTACTACGACTGTTTATGGCATTTAAAGGGTTCTTATATCTTTGGACAGAGTGGTCTACTTATTATTTGGAACAAACTCGCAGCTCTTTAGCTATTTATGTATTCCGGAAAGTCTGATTCTTTGGCAGCAGGGACTATCTAGCCGGTACTTGGTTCAGGCAAAAACTGTTCAAAACGGTTTAAACAACAGCCAAATGATAACGAAAAAATGCCCCGCCGTAGTGCGAAAAAAAACATTTTTTCAACACGCGTTTCGTATATTTTCAACCCATCATCTGGGCGCCTCTTGAATGATGGCAGGTGAGGTGTGCGTGGTGTATCTCGTCTCCTGAAAACAAATCAATTATTAATATCTTATCTCACACTATGAGTACGAGTACTCTCTACTACTTACTACTGTAGGTACTACAAAATTCATGTTACGTTCGCGTATGTATGAGGAGAGCAGGTCGCCTCACTCCGAGTCATTACACAGCAAGAGGGCCATAGTACTGATCTAACCCAGGAAACGATTATCTGATTAAGATCGAACAGATAAAAATAACACTACAGAGTAGTACGTACAATTTACATAATACGTTTGTTTGTAAAACAGAAAGAGGAAAATCTAAGCGTTGCTAAGTTTTGGCCCTCCTATCATGCCCCTCTTACAGTAAGTCCAACATTAATAATCAACACTGCTCAAATAATTAATTAAGGCATGATGTAATCCACCCCTACCCCTATACACATGAGCTATTGTTACTCCATATGTTACGGGATGCATTGCATACCACCTCTGCATCCTATAAAAGACGGACAAGTCAGACTCAATCACGTCTATCTATCATACCCATTTCCCGACATATATATAAATATATATATTATATATGTGTAAGTTTATACTGTACGGGGATAGGGGCCTTGAAGCGAGAATAACAAGTTCACCCCCCCGCGTATACATACACAGAATACACACACACCTTGTTGTTCCGTCGACATGCATCCATCACCACACGCAACAGCACACTCGAGCAACCACACTGACTGTTGATGAACAACCCCCACAGGCAGACTAACACACCCAGGACTACTGTGTGACCTCTCGCTTGTCTCTTCTCCCTTTGACCAGAGTCAAACCCTCAACCGACACAAAAGAGGCCCCTGTTCAAGACGACAAATCGAACGGCATTCAACATGAAGGTTCTGGCTAAATCCGTCGGCGCGGCCGCCACCGTACTCGCCCTGGGGGCCGCTCCTGGAGCGAACGGGCAGTCGTTGAGGGAAGGCCTTGACAGGAACGGCCAGGTCGGAGGAGCGGCAGCAGACGCGGCAGGTTCGCAGGCGATGCAGGGTCTGGACGGCGGCCCCTCTCGTCGGCTTCAAAGAAACGATGACGCTCTGGATGTCTACGGAACTGTGAGTGCTGCTGTGTAGCTTGCTTGTGGTACCGACGCCTCTCTGACCTTACCACGAACACTTTCAGGGCTGTGATCTTGTTAGTATTGATAACCATTACGGTACGTTTGCGTTCAGTTGCAGTACCAAAAGGTTTAACGCGGTGTGTTCAGACCCGTACCTTTGGGCCAATTACAGTTTGTCAAAATCGTCCCACACTACTGTAGTACTGTACGTAAATAATAAACTTCGTATACAGTAGTTACAGTAGTGTGGTTTCTACCCAAGAACGGGGGTACATACGTTGTAGATTATGCGAGCATATATATATATCAAAGACCTACGTGATGTATTTTGCAATGCATGTTTGGTATTGTGGCTGTCATAGTCGAAACCCCCGTCCGCACTATTTAGGCTATGGGTAGGTCCCAGGCAGGGTATGGACTTTAAGTGTGTCCTTTGACTAATCCGTCCATGAAAGTATCTCACGGTAGTAGCGATGAACAGACCGTTGTATCGGTTTTTACCCATGTATACCGTAGCAGGATACGCACTCCAGGGACAAGAGTGGGGTGTGGGGTGGTCTCTTATCTATACAGCGCGCAGCTACGATTGTTTTCTGTATGCGTCAGAATGGTTGGCGAGGGCACTGCAGCACCGCCGACAGGAGCAGCAATGTCGCTAGGATTCAGATTTGTGTTGTCATATATATATGTATTCATTCGCTTCAGATGTCTTCGAATATACGCCAGTGTACTGCTGTTCGCACGTTTTCCTCATAGCCCAGCGCGTAGGGAAAGGCATATATACACAATACCTAGACTCGAGGGCTCTAGTGAGCGAGCACGCTCTGAAAGTATTAGGTACACGCCAACAGAGTACAACCGCACATGTTATCTCATTTTCGTTTTCCGTACTTGTCCCGCTTTATTCTTCCGCGCGACCTACAGCCTAAAGACAGAGCCAGCAACGCCCTACAGGTGCGGAGAGACTGGGCGACCGCCGAGTTCAGGGCCTCTCGGAGGACTTTCCACACCAACAACGGAGACCGCTCCTCCGCCGCCACGTTCCACAAGACGCTGCCCCACGACGAGCTAGGACAGGTGCGAAACAACAAACAAACTACAGCACGCGCATGCTATAATACGAGTACGGTAGGGGGCGGCGAAGTGACTTGGCAATGTTCTGAGACGCCTGTGACTTGAGGAGCTGCAGTGCTACCCAACATCGTTGAGATACCTGTGACACCCATAGCAGTTGATCAATGGGAGACGGGTTTGTTGATCAGGGTCAAGCTTTGGCTGTTCCTCAAAATCCTTTGTTGGGGCGAGGTACAGTAGTCGTAAAACAAAACTCCTTAACCTCCACATACAACCGAGGAAAAGGTCCCCCCCCCCCAGGAAACAAACTAATAACGTGCAAATACGTAGCATGCGTCATTAGACGCATGCTACGATAGAGAGATGTGAACCATGTTTGTTTCTGGGGCTCCTCGTTTAGGAGCTCCTTCCCTCAATACCTGCAATAGTCTAAAAACTGATGGAAGAGGGAGCTAAAAGTGGCACCCGACAAACAATCCCACGGCCTATATACGAGTAAGTGTATCGCGAGAAAATATGGCAAAAAACAAGAAAAATGGAAGTTTGCGTCGAGTTTGGGTTGAGAAAGCTTGATTTATTCTGAAAAAATACAAAAGCAAACCAAAACGTGCTCGTACCTCCATCGTAGCACGCGTCATTAACTTACTGTATATCTGTACTTCAGTATATATACGATCGTATATACGTCGGAATATATATATATATATATATGTTCTGCGCTTCAGGAGACGACATTTGAGTACGTACCTATATATATATATATTTTTTTTTCGCTTTGTTCAAGCTTCGCCGAGCGCATTCGGCTCGGTGCTTCGGCGCACGAAGCCATCACATGTGAACGCATGCATGCTTCGGGTACGTTCTGCAACTCGCGGGGGGGGGGGGGGCTATAACGAAGCGGCACGTATTTACGTGTGTACAGTATAGCGGGGACCTGGAACTTCAGACAGGTTGTTGCAGCTAGTTATTCTTTTCTTCCTCGAGTGTCTGTTTTTGCCCTTTACGATGAAGAATGTGACGCTTGGTTCTCCTTCGTATCCCCTGTTTGTCTCCTGCGCGGCTGTGAACGTTTGGGGTGCTGCCCCCGAGGTTCTCTGGTTGATACGACTACGGCCATGCATGGATATAAAGTACCCCCCCCCCCTCCCCCTCCCTCCCCTTCAGGTGGACCCCGCTGCCTTCGCTGCGCTGGAGGAGTGCGTCGCTGAGGGCACCTTCGACAAGTGCGAGCAGGTCCCCGCCGGAGATGAAAACGGTTTCCTGATCCAGCCGATTGGTGGTACCGCCGTCGACTTCCTCGGCCCCGCAAGGTAATAACACTTGTTGTGATCAACAGTATTATTCATTTTTATATACAATAAATATGCATGAGGGGTGTTTCGATAACCTCAGGTTTCTGGGTTCCCGGAATGTCTTATATATTGCAGGGCTCAATGACGCCGCTATACTGACCGCGAGAAAAATGTTGGTTAGTTTCACTGTTCAACGTTACGGCACCTATTTGTACCCCGCTGCGAGGACGCCAAATTTCAAAGACAATGTTCGAGCGTGACGGATGGATCGGTCGTTACACCGGCCGAGTTCGTCGACGAGACGGCTGCGCTAGGTTTAGGGTCGGTCGTTCGTCCCGGACTGTAACGCCTGTTCAAAATAAATATGAATATACAGACGGTAGTGGTAGTTAGGGATAAAGTACGGGGAGAAGAAGGTGCATGAGATGGTTATCTCCCCCCACCCCGTGATCGTGCTAATCATCATCGTGAAAATCAGCAGACGTTTCATTCATGCGGTAAACGTTTGCTTCTAGGACTTTCACGGTTCTCACCAGGTTGTCTCTATAGAGCCGCCCGGCGTATGACTTCAATTTAGTTTGCTGGAAAACGCAGATCCCTGTTTCTGGGCCTACTCGGCTGTTCGCTTGTTTTCCACACTTGTTTCCTTTCTCCGCTTTGGTGATCGCGGCAAACGCCGTTTGCTTGTTCTTTACAACCGCTCCCACCCGCCCCCTCCCGCCCCCACGTGTTGGTCCATTTACTTTTACCGCCTTCTTCGGTGCATCGTCTAAATCGATCTTGCGGATCCTGTTCATTCTACGCTACCCACCCGGCGATTCCACGGGCTGGTTCCGCTTCGTACGCATCTTACCACCCCCTTCGGCGGCTTACTCGACGTGTTCGGCGATCTTGATGGTGGTGTCATCGGCAACACACCTGTCTGCCGGACAAACCATTTCACCATTTTGTTTCGACAACTTTTGTCTGACACGATGGTTGCCTACTTGCTCGCGGCGACTTTTCGGATTACAAATGGATCACAGCTCCGCCGTGAGCGTTCCCAGCGCCCCTATGCTCAACTCCGAAGAGCTGGTGAGCCGTGTGGTTGGTTTATGTAACAAATATTGGTCGACTTTTGCCGACTATGCCAACTATAAGTACACATCGTAACTGAACAACTGCCCAATATCGTGGATCTTCAGTACCAAACTGCCCCAAAAAATATAGGGACCGTTCGCACATTAATATTAAATATATCAGGTACTTATATTTCGGGCCAAAGCTCCGCTCCAGTGATGAGCCTCGTAACAACGAGGTATATACTCTACATACACCCTTACTGTTTCATGATGTATATCTCTCCTGAACATATGTCTTTGCGACATTCATTTTTGTCACTAAACCGCAGGCTGCCCAAATGGCGGAGGTGTACTGGATGTCCTTGACGAGGGACGTCCCTTTCTCGCAGTACGGGGAAGACCCCCTTACGGTGGCGGCAGCAGGTAAGCGACACGGGTTAAGACTGCGTGCTACCGGTATAGGGATGCACCTGCCTGGGGCTCCTTTCCTCACATGTGGAGCTCTCTCTCTCTACATACACTATATCACCGAAAATATTGCTTCCATGAGAAATGAAAACCAATCTTGAGCAGCAATCTCGTACTATTTAATAGCCTACGTAGGCCTGTAGTGAAGATTACGAGGAGAATACTAAAACATAAATAGGGTTTTGGACAGTTCTTAAGTTAAGAAGCCCGTTCAGGCGGAAACGGTTTTTGCCAAGAACGTGCTGCTACGATAGCAGTATCCCTATTTTTCCTTCTGAGGCAAATGCTAACATTTCTGACTGACCCCCCCCCCCCTCCCTATAAATATACTATACATTTATAGTTTGGGTTGGCGTCGGTTGGCGACGACGCTGTAAAACATGCCTCTCACTGCGCGAGCTAGACAACCAGGGTACCGTTTTTTATTTTTTGTTTTGGCGGTCACCCAAGTCTGGCGGTCTGGTAAATCATTTGTGCGGGGTTGATACACCCAACGCCGCACAAGGGGAATGATCGTATCACGTAGTGTGTATATGGTGAGGCACCCATGAGGCAGATACATAGTAATACCCATTGCTGTCTCTGGGAGTGACCACACCAGAAATTAAATCAATTCATTGGAGGCTGTCGTCCATATGCAAATCCGCCCCAGAGGCGGTTCTTAGCAGGATGCAGCTCACCCTCCATGCGACTCGCCCAATACCTCACGGCGCTTCGCGCTTGGTGCAAGCACTATCTGCCTGGTTGGTGAAAACCCAACGTGCTCCGTCCCGCCATTGTAGGGATGCGAGGGTCTATGGTCATACGACTACGGCCGTGCACGATATGAGTACCCCCCCCCCAATTACGTTTGTCGCCAACAGACAATTTGGCTACCATGCCGGGCTTCGCCACGATGAACGGAGTCGCCGTTGACTCAGCGGGTAGAGCCGACCCGCAGACGCAGCTGTTTCGATCGACTGCCCTTGGCGTCGAGAACGGGCCCATGATTTCCCAGGTGCGGCATTCGAGTTGGTCCTGTCTAGTAGGGTATTGGGGGCACTCAGTAGGGTGTTGGAGGCACTCAGTAGGGTATTGGAGGCACTCAGTAGGATTATGGAGACACTCAGTAGGGCATAGAAGACAACAGAGATTCGGAGTACTCCGATAGCATTCGTACCGGTGGCATGAATGGTGCACGCGTAGTCCCTTCCTTTTCAACGCCACTACCGCCTGCCTTGGTTCGGTGTTGTTCAACTCCACTAACGCCTGCCACGACGAGGGTAACACCGATGTTGCCTCAAAAGGTCTCTGGCTGGCCACAACAGGCAGGATACTCGTCAAAGGCAGAGTGACTACTCCATAGGACATGCCGTGTCGCCTGGAAACCATTGTTCGTGTGTGGTTCATGATATCTAGACCATGGAATTTGACCATCTGGTTGATAGCTCGGGTTTTTGTTTGGTAAGCTCAGATGTTGGGTGATGTAATCGGCGCTTCCGAGGTCTAGAACCGACAGAATATTAGAGGCACCCCTTATCGTATACAAAATTATGTTTCGTTTGGCTTTGATGCGACCCGCTCGCGTCCATTGTCATTGTTGCTGTCGACCCGGATTAGCCCCCTGGTATCCTACCAATGCACATGACATATTGCTCTGTTACGGTGTAAACGCGTGTTCCGCGTTGAATCACACTACCTGTCCCCTCTCTCACTGCTATTGCATTTCTTGCCCTGCGCTCCGTTGCTTTTTTTGTTCATACCCAGCTACTCGTGAAAGACTACACGCTAGACTCGGTGACCATCACGCCTCGCCAGGTCACGTATGTGTCCGGGGTGGATTACATGACTGACTACGACGAATGGCTCCACATCCAGGTTAGTGAGGAAGCCAGAATACGCTTGTTCCTACTCGCCCTACGGTAAGGGGAGGCCACCCCCATTCTCAATTCGACTCTGTACCTCGCCAATCATTGTCTTTGAAACAACTTTTGTTATTCTAGCGCAACACAACCATCAACTCGATGGGGCAGGGCGCATAGGGAAACCACAAAGCTGAAGGCGTGGAATACTGCAGAAGAAACAAGGAAGTTTTAGTCACTGGGTCGAGCGGCTGAAAATCAAAGCGACGTAAAAAAACGCCCCCCCCCCCCCTATTACGGAGTGGGCTAATGTAGTAAACACTAGTAAATAGGACCTACGGCACATACAAAACCCTCTACAGTTACGTAGGTATTTTGTTAGTAACAACATTTGGCTCTATTTACTATGGTTCTCCGTGATAGCACAAAGTCTTCATTCATAATCGAATGGTGCTTGTTGGCATGTTCGTTGGTACGGCGGCCGTCCCTACAGTTTTCCCTGCTGCGAAGATATATACGATCTCTCTCGGATCACAAGAAACTCATTTCAGTGAGCGTACAACCACTGAGTTACACGAGCATTCAGCGCCGAGTGCATGCCCAACGTACTGTAGCGGGGAGCGTGGCCGAACCTCTGCTTGTGTCTGTTGTGTATACACGACACCCAGCAAAACCAACGGAAGCTTGAGGCGCCAGATGTAAAGATTGCCAAGGTAGCAGGCAATCGACACCCTCAGCTAAATCGTCTTGCGATATATGCGGACTCCCCGTGCCCCGTACCGCTTCTGTCTGCAAACTCATACAACATGACAGTCGCCACGATGAGTTGCTCGTTTGACCAGTCAACTGCATACACTCTGCTGCGCAAACCCCTACAGTAGCGACTAGCTATATCTCGCAATCTTCTCGAACTCAAGAACTTGCTCTGTCCCTTCCCTCATTGCTTCAGAACGGAGGCAGGCCCGACTCGCCGGAGGAAGTGGACCCCGAACAGCGGTACATCCGCAACGCTCGCGACCTGTCAAGGCTGGTGTTCACCGACACCATCTACTCGTGAGTTTGAGCATCTCCACACTGCCCTGTATATGGCATGTAGTAATGTCTGCAGCTTCCACAGCCGCCGCGAAACGCCGCGGCAACCGTTTCATGTGTTGTCTATTTCTCGGTTAGGTTGGCGTGTTTTCGTGTCCCAGCATACCGGGTAGTTGATGCACGACATTACTTTCTCGTCGATGAAAAATATCGATGCCAAACCATACCACAACGCTTACCTCATCCACACCTCTCAGAGAGGCGCTTCGAGGCGCTCTGGTCCTTTTCCAAGAGGGAGCCATCAGCAAGGGCGGGTTCAACGGCCCGTACGCCAACAGCAGCCGCCAGAAGGGCTTCGTCACGTTCGGCGTGTCTCACGTCATGAAGATTCTGGGAAGCGCTGAGGTGGCCCAGAGGTCCTCATGGTACCAGAAGTGGAACGTGCACTTGTTCGCACGCCCGGAGGTGAGGTCCCACCGTAATCAATATGCATACGTAACTTGACTCCCTATCCACGACAATGTGACTCCCCAGCCCCCTTTCACGTTGTCGATAGTTCAACCCCCCCGCCCTCTCGCTTCGTAGTTTTTCTGTGACCGTTAGTCGAGATAAGCCAGATGCAACATCCCTTGGACTGAAAATATCTCCTATGATGCTGTCGTTGAGTTTACCCCCCACTCTTCTCGTCTGTCGCTGTCTTTTTAACCGTTAGACGACAAAAATAAAAATATGTATTCTCACTTGAACCGACCCCTCCCATATTGTCCTTGATATGCCCCCCCCCCCCCGCTCCCCGCCCCCCAATCCTCTCGGTTTGTTGTCTGTTGCATCATCGTTGGACGCGCGTGACAGGCCGTCGCCGGCACCCTCCACAACGTCAAATACGGCAACCTTGACGTGGACCTTGACACGTCTCTGCTCGACAACGAGGACCTTCTGGAGAGGGTGGCCACGCACAACGCGGAGATGAACGCGGACGACGCGCGAACCTATCTTCTGTCCATGGTGAATATAAACGCGTCCCAAAATAAAGGTAGCGTTTTTATGGGGGGGGGCGGGGGGGGGCGACGCCAGCTTCGTATCGGAGTTTCACGGAGGCATGAAACGGTAGGGGTGGTACCTCATATTTTGTCTGGTGCTCCTCACGTGAGGCACTTGAGGAGTTCAATACCTTGCTCAGAAACTGACTGGTTGTTTTCGCGAAAAGAGGGAAGTTGCAATCCGACAAACCATGCGATGGCCCTGGTCTAGTACATCGAATAGTATTAGCAAAACAGGAATCAAGTTTCCGACGACACTGGACTAAGGAGCCCTGTCTCATTCAAAAACTTGTTTAGCGAAAACGTGTTTACCACCCCGATATCATCGCTCACGGCTTTACCCACCAATCACACAGTAACATATAGTATACGTTTGCAGAGCACCCGTTTAGGTCCACGAACGCTACCGTGATTAATGTTGTTGTGTCCACTGTGTCCCCGATCTCACAGGCAGTCAAGGAGGGGTCGCCGTCTCACCCATCGTACCCCGCTGGTCACGCCGTCCAGAACGGCGCCTTCGCCACGGTCCTCAAGGTGAGTTCACGGTAGGAGTAGCACTTTCCCCCTGACGTTGGTACGGCTAGTGGGGCTTCTTAGCCGAAGAACTACGTTCGATATAGACGCGTGATACGGTAGAGGTAGCACGTTTTGGCTAGATCGTTTTCTGAACGATCGGGCTCCTGAACCCAAATTCGCTGGACTTTCATTTTTGTGACGAATAACTTTCCAGAGTATACTTCGGTCATGTGGTTTCTCATCCGGCAGCACTTTTATTTTCCTCTTAAATATGTTTTTTCGGTGAGATATGACGCTCGTCAAGTGAGGAGCTCAGAAAAAAACATGGTGCACCTCTATCGTAGCATGTATCAATAGTCCTCGTAGCTTGAATCATGGAACTGGGGCTACGGTGAGTACAATCTAGCCTCGCAAGCGTACGTAACTCTTGGAGTGCGATGACTGTTTGTTGCTCTCTGGCAACAGGGCTTGTAACCGAACGTACGCTGTCTGGTGCTCTCGACGACAGACCAGTAACGTCGCAGAAGGGAGCAACCGACATGTGCTCGCCGCCACGAGGCCGCTGGCTCAACAGGCGATGATATTGGAGAAACCCATAAGATAGCAAACAAACCGCCGCCGCTTCCATCTTCCCCCTTCTATCGCAGGCTCTTGTCGGACTGGAGCGTGGGTCCGACTGCTTCGAGGAAGCTTTCTACGCCGCCGATGACGGGCTGACCCTCTTGCCTTACACGGGCGCCGAGTGCCTCACGTTTGAGGGAGAGATCAACAAGATGGCCGTCAACATCGCGTTCGGCAGGTACAACTAATACGGGGGGACAATATAAATCAGGATCCATACATGTCTTTTGTTTCATGCGTTGTTATTGTGTAACCGAACCCAAGGGTTTCCATGCATTTGGGAAGGGTTAATGGTGGAAACTTATATCGACCTCACTCCTCTCTCCTCTCTCGAGGCCTGCGGGCGGTTGTATGTACAAAAACGAGTGCATCTCCGCTTCACTATCCCGTCAAACAACAGGTTATGAGCCTCAACCAACACTGACTGACATCGATCGATCGTGCTCTTTGTTGGTGTGTCTTGCAGGCAAATGTGCGGCGTCCACTACAGGATGGACAGCGAGGAAGGGCTGCTCCTGGGGGAGATCGTCGGTGTGCGGATGTTGCAGCAGGTGAGGGGACAACACGCACGCCATAAACTGACGGCTGTAAAAACGCACACACTTGGCACACGCCCATTAGAAAAAAACTATTGTTTTTGGCGGGGCCGGACTGAGAACTCGGCATCCAAGTGTGTGGTAGTACAAAAATGTCACTACGTGCTACGACCAAACCGATTGAATTTTGGTCGCCCGTCGAAACGTGCAACCAATTCTGACTCACCCCAGGGTAGGTAGCGGTTTCACTTGTTTGCCTTCGGAGGCAACAGGTTTTTATACTATTGACTGACGCCTGCTACGATAGGGGTAGCACTTTGTTTTTTGGCGGAACCATTTTCGGAATGACAGAGCTTCTTAACCCATTCAGAACTGAAATAAAAATTCCCACACTAATTCCAAGTAATTTGTCCCCATATACGTGGGGACCAGTTCTTAAGGGGTTAATAGCCCGAAATAATTGGAATTTCACTAATATACTGCAATAGTTTCCGTTGTATACTTGGGCCGTGGGATTTTTCATCCGGTGCGTAGGATTTATATTTTCCTGTTTTAAATCATCGGTTAGGGTGAGGTGCAGAGCCCCTCAAGTAATAAGTGACCACCCTTATAAGGCAGAAACAAAACGGTACACACCTCTCTACCTTAGCATGCGTCTTTTACTACTGCTACTACTGTGGCATATTTGTTTCAGGACAAGCGCACATACATCTTGGTCGGGTTGCGTTCACCAAAATCGTCGAAGGCATGTTTCGGGAGGGGGGGGGTGAGATGTTATGATCCTCATCATGCGCGGAGAGCTCATAAAATATGGCACCACCCCTTCAAGATGGCATTGCTCTTCTGACCCCCGCGCTCTTCTGACCCCCATGCTGGCTGTTCCGCCTACATCGCCACCCGCTTGTCCCCAAATGTTGGACGTTTTTGTAGGAGGTGGCGGCATTCCCGGAGAACGAGGCTTACGAGTTCCGCCTCATGTCGGGCCAGACGATCAGGCTCGAACCCGACGGGACGTTCTACATCGACGGCAGCCAGTGCGACGGGGAGTCCTTCATGGGAGCCCACCTGTGCTACTATTAGATGGGAACGAGACAAGCGCAGTCGTTGGGCTGCGATAGTGCTACTATTAGATGGGTACACGGGACGAGCGCAGTCGTTGGGCTGCGATAGGAAACAGTTTGCGAAACCTATACTCGGTGTAATTGTCACGGTGGATTGTCGTCGTCGTCTTTCGTAAACTACTGTAAACATTGAAGCCCGTTCATTGGTCAATGGATATGCCGCTGACATGGCCGTTTCATTGTGCCAATGGACTGCTTTTCGTGCATTATTCCGGCCAGGACTGTGAAAACGATAAGTAAAGGATGACGAGTTTGGCGAGGGATAGAGTGAACTGAATATGTACCGTGTAGACTTGTATCGGTAGTGTTGAAGATGTGGGTTCTAAGGACATCAAGTTTAGTTTACGGAGAAAGTCGAGACTATGTAGAGCGCCGCAAACCTTGTCATGAGTACTTGTCACACCTTAGGGGGCGATTGTAAGGACCAAAATTGGAGTCGAGAATGACCATCTATGTGCGGGTGTTAGGGGATAAGAGTGTCGTTGTTTGAAACTTAAAAGTAAATTCTTGGGCCCCAGAGGTATTCCTGCTAAGCTACGACGTACCGTCGACGACACAGACCTCGAGACAATTTTGTTTTGTCGGGTAACGTTTGTGCAAACATGTGCCGCAGCAGTGTATACGCATGGTGTCAAGGTTCATGATGCGAGGGTTCTTCTTCGATAGTAGATTGCGAAAATACGGGTTCATCCTGTCCATTCCGGGAAGGGTGTTTGAAGGCACCACTGCCGGTTGTGGACAGGGGGGTAGGTACGGTGTACTGGTAGACGTGTATTGGTGATGACACGCTTGTGGGTTCTTGGACAGCAAGTGTGTTTTTTGGTATACGGAGGTAATCGATACGAGGTCGCCGCCTGCTTATGTACACTACTACACCAGTAGCCATGCCCTTGGGCGAGTGAGCTCAAGCACGTTTTTTGCGGCCAACGTTGAATGCAAGGCAATGCAACTTCAAGCATCAGTTGGACGTTTGTTTTTCTTTGTTTGTTGTGGAGGATGTGTATGTTTGCTGGCCTGGCTTTAGCCGGCCTAGTTGTATGTCAGAGAAATTGCTCTCGTTTTCTGTTTGTTGGCGAGTATGACCACAGAAGAGATTCGGATGAAACATGCCTTGTACCAATGGTCATATGCTTTGTTATACCTAGTGCGTGGAGAGGTTGTGGTTCAAGGATTGGCTGGGTTGAGTGCTGGCAGAACTGCTCTCAGGACGATGGACTCGTAGTGAGTTGGGAGTTGTTCAGTGTAAAGCTACGTGGCGTGCTAGTGCTTGGAATAGTGAGGGGTGTTATGTATCGTACCATAACTGTACAAATAGGAGTGAAAGTGAACACGTATTTTAGTTGAACAGCGTGCTCTTGAGTGGTTTTTAATTGTGTTCACAGGTGTAAAACTAGGTGTGGAAGGAAGTATTAGGGATGGGAACTACGGTGCCTTCTCACCACGGCAAACAGGCCATACTCCATAAGTGAGTGAGAGCAATCGTAAGGATTAGACCGCACCGACTCTGAAAGGTGGCCTGCATGAACGCGCGCGTTTGCCTTTGGTTTCTCTCGATAAATTGGCGAAATCCGATTCGGGCGCGGCTTGCAGGCAGGAAGTGGTCTTGGCGTCATCAAAGTACGACGTATCGATTCTTCCACAGTCGCAATTTGTGACAATCTCAACAACGAAAAAATGTAATATATCCATCGCGTCTTTAGGGCGGCGGCAGCGCACACCTTCCCGAGTCTTCCGCTGGAAGTGGCTTCGCTCATAATAGACACGCGCCCGTGCCTCCGGAGTTGAAACCACCCACACGTCACGACGGGACGATTTCAACGACAACAAGGATGCCTGCCAGATTTCCAGAGCGTTGCTTGCCCAGGTTTGTGCCTCAGTACGTTGTCCCTATTTTTATTCCAGGACGAGATCATGGGTTTATTCACTGCGCTTGCTGCGATCGGACATTGCCTATGAATGGCCCTGGCGTTAACCTTGTCAACTTTTCGTGCACTCGTTGAGTGATGGCCGGCTAATACCGGGCGGCAGCCCCATCTTCTGTACAATACTTGGTTCCCCAAATGCCTGGAAGACAACCAATAGCAAAAGAAAGGCGTATTTACCCTTGCCATACATATATTGTGTTACCCGTTCTTCAGACATATAACACCAGCAGCAGTACAAAGCAAGCGCGGTTAGTTGTTGCATGTAAAAGCCAACTTTGGAGACACGGGATACCGCAACAATCATAATTGCCGAAACTCCGGGCACCGGTGTGGACGAATAGCGCATACACACAATACCCATCTACCACCAGAAAGAGTTCCACTCCGAAAACAAACAACAAAAAAAGCAAACAACCGTAATACACATGCCGTCGGGATCGGAACACGAGTAGAAACCTCAAAGGGTAACGATTTTGTAGCCCCATAGGGGCATGCTTTGAATAATTCATACTACTAGGAATAACACATTCCTTAACTCTGACACAAGAGGGACGCGATGATATCAAGACACACGACGTTTCCCTAGAAGAAGAGATGCATCTGCGGGTTTTTCTGTCGTTACTACTGCAAGTTCAGATCGCTACGAGCAAAAGAAAACGGAGACTGCTACCGCGCTAGGGGGACCACCCCGCCTTTCATCTTTCATCACCAACCACCGTGTTCAGGCCACTTAAGTACGGTAGAAGCGAGAATTTTCTCTGCCTCACTGAAAAATTGGAGTTTCAATGTTTTATTGGAGGCGTTATTGTTTTTCAGTGGAGGAGCGATTAACCCAGCGGTCAGTCAATGCTAGTGTATTTTTGTTTTATACACACACCAAAAGCAATGCACCAGACGTACGAGAAGCGCGTGGGTTTCGTTTTTCGCAGTTCGTGCAGCCTCGCCCGTGGGTGCGGTGTGTGTGACGAACGCAGAACCAACACCGACGCCGAAAGCTGAGATACGCCACCTCTATTCGTATAGAGGCGACGCTCATCCAATGGGTAAGGAGGATTTGGCAGCCAGGAGCCAATTCATTGAATGTGCACACCGATTGTCGACTAACCGGGGAGTGAGCTATCAAAAGGTGGGTCAGTCTTCTTGACGAGCTAGATGTGGGTTTACAGAAGGACAAGATTGGCGGAGCCGCTGTGCGTGGGTCATGGTTGAGTTCGACTCCTAACTCAAGGTGGGAATCATAGGGGAGGGGAGGGGCAAGGGGACCACGCGGATCGGAGTCCCAGAGGCCACTATTACACTCCTACAAAGGCCAAGATTGAAAAACAAATCGGAGCGTTGTGGATTATATTTCTGTACGAATCGAGAAACAACAGCAAGCAGGAGTGTTTACCAATACTTGGTTGTCGTAAATTGATCTCGCCCTGTCTGGGCTCTCGAAAAGATTACAAGCAGTGCCGCGCTAGAAAAAACAAAAAAACACTGTGCCCCTCCTGCAGGGGCTGTTTTCAATTTTACACTTGACACTCGTTGGATGAAAAGCAATGCAATCCACCTTATGGGGATGGTGGCGTACTTTACGAGCTCCTCACACGAGGACGTCATATATGCTATCGTACCCGAATCACGACTTCGCATAAGTTTTGATTGGACAGTGTGAGGGTATTACCTGTCATGAATACCCTGGACACAACAACCCGCCCAAGTCTTATTCTATGCGCTACATACTCCTACCATAAACAAATATACCCATCGTTCGATGTTGCACCCACTGATCAGGTAAAACTCCACCGAAATCCTCATTTTTCGCCTCGGATCGCCTCTTTACTATTATTCTTGTTTTCTCAGCAGTCGACCATAAACTGCATATTTTTTTTTATCTACGAGCGACACTTTTTTGTTTGTTTTTTTTTTCATCCCATTTATTATCTCCGCACTTCTTTTGTCAAACCTCGATATAAACAAACGCCAATAATGACGAACTGCAAGTTATCACCTAAAAAAAACACAACGAACGGTGGGCGTTACGCCAATTTGCAGCCTTCGTGAAAATGCTCGCGTTGTGGAGGGCAAAGCGCAACTCATGCCTATATGATATTGAAAAAACAAGACAAAAAAAAACGCATCTGTCTGTGAGTTCGAGGATTTGTATCGAAACTCATCATTGCAAGCTGGGAGGGATTACACTTCGATCGCGCGAACTACGGGTGTTGAGGGGAACAAAATCTGAGGTCTGTTGAACCCAAGGGAGGTCACATAATATGTAGGGAATATCTTCCACCCTTGCTATCGTTTGTGTCGTGGCAATAATTGCGGCATATGCGATGGACGCGGGCAAAATGCGCTATCATACTCGTACGGTCTGAGTTCGTTGTGATCAAATGACGAAGGGACGAGGTTCAACCCGCATTACAACGAGCGAGCTTGTGCGTGGTATGACAGACCGGCAAGTCGATTCCCGTATCAGACCCAAATGGGTATAGTTGCCTCGAGAAAGAAGAGTGCAGATAATGCTTTGAATGCCGACAAAGGAAGCGTTACAGCGACAAAAGCTGTGCCGTGGTCCTGTCCACTTTTCAACCAACCACCTGTCACCGGGTTGTGTTTCCTGACAATAAAATCGGTGAATTATCGTTGTTAGATTCCACAACGGCGGGATATTATGACGAAGGACGCGTACAACAGTTCCTCTGCACGTACTTGCTGTGACAACACGGGATGGCAACTTAACCCTACCTACACCCCGCCCTCCCCCTTCCGTCCTGGTCACGCCGATTGCGCCCGCCCGCCACGTTTGGACAACTATCATGATCAACCGGCGATTAGTTCTTCTCAATTCAAACCACGTCGATAAGGGTCAACGGTACCCGTACACTCATATTTGCTCGTAGCTGAGTGTAATACGTCGATCGCGCGTACTTATGGATTTTTTATGTCCTCATGCAGAATGTACATCCCGTATGAGGGGGACACAATCTGAGGCTGTAGAATTCACGAAGTGTGTGTCTATTTGCGGGGGGATAATTTTTTTAAATAAAATAAATAAAACTTAAACAGTCTAAAATAAACGTACCAGGTATACTATAGTGTTCCGGCGAGTTGAGGTGATAGAGTGGGTCTACTGTTAGCAGCGTAAGCCACCTGTCGCCATTATATATATTAAAAAAATTAAAAAACAACAGCTGTGAGCTCGAGGATTTCGTCGAAGCTCATCTTTGCAGCTGAGTGTAATACTTCGATCGCGTGTACTTACGGGTATTATATGTCCTCGTGCAGGATGTACATGCCGCACAAGGGGGACACAATCGGAGGCTGTAGGATTCACGGAGCGTGTGTCTATTTATGGGGGGACGGAGTACCTGGTATTGAAAATGTTCAAAATACCCGGTAGTTGCTCACGTGAGCATGTCAAGCGGTCAGATCAACCCAATTAAGACTGCAGTCCCGTTACAAGGACAAATGACTTGGAATTAGAGCCAAATATATGGTCATGCGCACTGGAGCACTGAAAGGGTTAACGCCTCAGAAGGCAGATACTAACTAAAACCTCTACTACTACTACTACCACGACGGTGGGGTTCATCTGAATATTGCGATCTCTTCAACAGCAACACCAGAGGGGTACACTATCATTGGAGGATGTGCGCTATCATAGGCATCGCAATACGCAGAGAGAGAGAAAGAGGCGTGTGCTACGGTAGAGGTAGCACTTTTCGACTGAATATTTTTCTGGACGACCGGGCTCCTTAACCCAAATCCGTCTGACTTTCATTCTTGTGACGAAATATTTTTTCAGAATGTACTTCGGTTCATGAGATTGATCATCCGGTAGCATTTTAATTTTCCTCCATATTCATTTTTTGGTGAGGTATGACGCTCCTTAAGTGAGGAGCTCAGAAAAACAATGGTGCACCTCTATCGTAGCATGCGCCAAGAGGTGTTCATACTGACTGCGTAGTACGTAGTGGATGGGTGTCGGCCGGGAATGGGGTAGACACATGCAGTGGGAAGGCGGGTCAACGGGCCACTTGTTCGGCACCAACCGCTCGTGGTCACGAGTACCCGTGTAAGTCGGGACACACATACATCCTGGTGCCGGATCTTTACTCAAACCTCGATATAAACAAACGCCAATAACGACACCTCAACAGAACACAACGAACGGTGGGCGTTACGCCAATTTGCAGCCTTCGTGAAAATGTTCGCGTTGTGGAGGACAAAGCGCAACTTACGCCCTACTATTAAGCAGCGGCCTCCCTATATGATATTGAAAAAACAAGACAAAAACAACACAGCTGTGAGATCGAGGGTGGTCGTTTTTTTTTTCTCGACGTCTCACAGAATTTTTTGTTCGTTAGGGGGGGGGGGGGGGGGTTACTAAAACCAAGTGAGATTTTTTTTTCCCCATTTTCATATTTCATCATGTGATCACAACGGTTGCAACGGTTTTCTATTCCGACCTCTGGGGGTGTGGTGTGTCGGTTTCTCTTTTTTCTGGACGCCCCTGGTGAGATCGAGGATTTTGATCGAAACTCATCTTTTGCAAGCTGGGAGCCCGTACTTCGATCGCGCGAACTACGGGTGTTGAGGGGAACAAAATCTAACTTTTTCCTCCGGCGGATGGGTAAAAATAAAGCTTACGCCCTCCACACTTCCACGTCTCACTTCGTGTCGTGTGTCAATTCACTAAAAAATCTGACGTCTGTTGAACCCAAGGGAGGTAACATAATATGTAGGGAATGTCTTCCACCCTTGCTATCGTTTGTGTTGTGACAATGTTTGCGGTATAAGCGATGGACGCGGGCAAGATAAATGCACTACTCGTACGGTTTGAGTTCGTTGTGATCAGATGACGAACGGACGAGGTTCAACCCGCATTACAACGAGCGAGCTTCTGCGTGGTATGACAGGTCGGCAAGTCGATTCCCGTATCAGACCCAAGTAAGTATAGTTGCCTCGAGAAAGGAAGAGTGCAGATAATGCTTTGAATGCCGACAAAGGAAGCGTTACAGCGACAAAAGCTGTGCCGTGGTCCTGTCCACTTTTCAACCAACCACCTGTCACCGGGTTGTGTTTCCTGACAATAAAATCGGTGAATTATCATTGTTAGATTCCACAACGGCGGGATATTATGACGAAGGACGCGTACAACAGTTCCTCTGCACGTACTTGCTGTGACAACACGGGATGGCAACTTAACCCTACCTACACCCCGCCCTCCCCCTTCCGTCCTGGTCACGCCGATTGCGCCCGCCCGCCACGTTTGGACAACTATCATGATCAACCGGCGATTAGTTCTTCTCAATTCAAAGCACGTCGATAAGGGTCAACGGTACCCGTACACTCAAGATGACATACCCACACTATCTCCAAGTAAGAACGCGGGTCATCGTCCTTTTGTATGTACTCATTAAAATCGATACTGTTTTATCGTACATAGTTCGACGTATCGTATGATACAAGTTACAGCAGTTCGACCAGAAACTCGAAACTGCTGCCGCGCAGTAACTTTTCTCATTTTTTTTTTCTATATTTACTTTCAAAGACCAACAAAATTTCCTCCATCAAGCTCCGTTCTGCAAGACTCCAATTATGTATCCCCATGTTATCACGCATCTAACTATTTTATTCTCCCACGACATTTCATCCAATCTTGACGGCCTACACAGGCGACCCGAAGATTATTGTTCAACTCCACTCCCATACACCTCGAACATTCCCGTTACTCCAGTCCGCAGGCACTGCCACGTACCTACCTATCCCTGTGTTGCTTGCTCGTGTTATACAGCATGCGAGCGAACCAGCTTTGTAACGATCGACGGCAAATGAAACAATCACCCATAAAACCCCGGATCCATCCGGGGGCCACGTGAACCTGTGTTGTCAAGGCATTTATCGCAAAACGATTACGATGGTACACCTACAGTAAAAAGTACATCGTACTGTTACAGGAACGAGGCACACCGGCACCCAAGCTGCAAGGGGAGGGGAAGGTCTTGCAGCTTGGACCTAAATTTTAACAGTACAGAGGAAAAGTATCTATCCACCATCATCGACAAAAACGCGCCGGTGAACCGAATAATTGTTCGCATTTGGAGTACTGCCACAGATGAAACTCGGGGGGAGCGATTTACGAGCGATAAATCACGCAACCCCCTCCTCTGCTTCTTCGGCTCCATTATCCTGGTTTTAGCAGTACTGGACACCAGTGTACGATTCCCCGTCGCATTGCGAGTTGTCGAGGTAGTAGGTCCCGTCCTGTTCAAGCCTGATGGTCTCGCCGGACATGAGGCGGAACTCGTATGCCTCTCCCTCGGGCAGTTGCGACACTTCCTGCGAACGGAAAATCCCGACAGGACACGATGAGTAAAATAAGAAGGGAGCTCGGTATACATTCCCGCTTGGCCAATATGTTTATGTAGTATCTTCCCCGGGTTTTGGGGAATGAGCAACTAACTCTATCCAGCCGTCCCAGGACCCATATCTGCAAATTTGGGCGTATGACATGTTTGTACTCGTGCCTGTATGCAGTCGTGCCAATACCCTGTATCTGCAAAACTTGGAGTACCTACGCAGTGGCATATCATCACATTTTACTGTGTTGTACGTGGCTATGGTGTGCGTCTTGTGGTACTCGGTTACGGTGTGCGCGTGTGTGTTCACCTGCTGCAAAATGCGCACACCGATGGTTTCTCCCAAGATGAGCCCTTCCTCGCTGTCGAACCTCCAGTGGACGCCGTCCATTCCCCTGAGCGGAACATTGAATATTGAGAAGGATGAGTGTGTGCGCGCGTGCGTTCCCGTGGTCAGAATGCAGATACCGAACAGTTCCGAACATCGCAGAGCAAGCGTCGAGCCAGGAGTTACCTCTTTGGGCGCAAAGTATTCCACAGCTGGTGGTTCCACAGCTGGTGGTGCGTTCTCGGTTCCCAGGCTTCTCAACTGGTGTGTGGTAACTGGTACCAGTATTGTTTAGATCCGCCGCGTATCTTCCTACATACCAGGTACGTCGTGCACCAACCCATGGTGACAATGTGTTTCGGGCTAAGCTTTTATCAGTGTGCTTAAAAGTCGGTAGTTGGGTAAGGTAAAACTAAAGAGCGCCCCTAGGGCGGACGTTCCGAGCACCAACAGGAGACCCCTACCGTAGAAGTAAGTGCCACCCGGGGACGACAGAGTCCCGTCCCCGGATCAAACATCCGTCTAAACAAAATGCGAGCACCTAGCGGGGAGACTTCGAACATTATAAGCCACCGCTACCGTGGCACGTTCTGAGAGCACTCACACCCCTACCGCCGTAGCAACAAGTACCACCCGGGGACGATAGGCCCCAGAACCAAAAAAAGAGAGAAGGGGCGGGGGGGGGGGGGGCAAGCCTTGCTTAACAAATCCCTCTGAACATAAGGCGCGCCCCAAGGAGGGAAGCTCCAAACGTTAGGAGCAAACCGCGCTACCGCGGGGCACGTACTCGGTACAGGACAGTTTGTGCTGTTTTTGCGAACACGGACGCGCCCACTATTTTATGCATGCATGCTCTCACCTGCCGAGAGCGATGTTGCCGGCCATCTTGTTGAGCTCTCCCTCGAAGGTGAGGCAGCCGTCGTAGGGCAGGAGGGTCAGCCCATCGTCGGCGGGGAATACGGGGTCGCTGAAGCAGTTTGAGCCTCTCTCCAGTCCGACAAGAGCCTGCGGGGAGATTTTTTAGTTTCCGATTGCGTGTTTGCGAGTCCAGCAGATGTCGGGATGAGTCTGCGTATGGTGCGACTGCATGTCTAACGAAGTACAATATGGACAGCACGTGTCCTGCTATCATAACGCTGTCGGAGCCCCACGCCAAGCAAGGATATATATATCGAAAAACTTGAAACACGACAGCTGTGAGATCGAGAGTTTCGTCGATACTCATCTTTGCAAGCTGCGTGGGATACTTTGATCGCGCGAACTACGGGGTTTGAGGGGAACAAAATCTGACAGTTGTGTTCAAGGATTTATGTATATATATATATGAGAAGCAACGACGGATGTAGGCAGTCGTTTACGAATCGGCCTGGCTTTCAAGTGGAAAATGAGGCTCGGAACATTTAAAAAGTGTTCGCGAAAGAACACCGACTTCTTAACGTACTACTACAAAGGCATCGGGTAGCTGGGGGGACATGGGTGACCCGCCATGGGGGAACATGCGTGAGGCGCCTTCGTCACGTATGGCTCGAGTTGAAGCCCCTCCTCTTCCTTTCCCCCCCGTAATATCAGGAGTAGTGCAACTTCGCCTAACCAACGATCAGCATGGTGGTCCCTAGTTTCGACAAACGGTGAGCCCACCTTGAGGACCGTTGCGAAGGCCCCGTTTTGGACGGCGTGGCCTGCAGGGTAGGAAGGGTGTCCTGGGGATCCGTTGGCCGACGCCTGCCCGATCAAAACCGCACCAACACAGACGAGAACACGGTATCGAGATTCCGTTAGTAACGTGCGCAGCGCAATAATTGGACTGTCGTCCCTTTTGAGTGTGAACCACAGCGCACAACTTGGGAACGTTTCAGATATGAGCATTTCTTGTCGACGCTTGATGCAACCTGCTGGGTGCCAAATGCTGTACACACGGAAAACCAAAACATCGGGTAAAACGAGTACACCAAGACATACATGCTTGTGTGCGTTATGCGGCGTCGAAAAACTCGAAGGAGTGGAAACATAACGTACGGGTATACCTTTACAGAACGAACGGTGGGCACGACGGCCGCCAAATTCATCGACGAACGAGACTACAGTCAGCGTAGCCCCCACCTCGTTGAGGAAGAGGACCCCCCGATATTCAATGAGTAAAATCTACGATCCAGTTACGTATGCTTGGTAACGCTCAGTAGCCGTACTGTACGACGATCCAGTTGTACTCGAAATTCACCTGAGAAAGCATGTAGGTGCGCTCGCCGTTTGCGTTGAGCTCGGCGTTCCTAGTCGCCACCCTCTCCAGCACTTCCGTGTTCTCGAGAAGCGATGAGTGGAACTCGGTGTCGAGCTTGCCGAGAAGGACGTTGTGCAGGGTTCCGGCGACGGCCTGTTCCATGGATATAGGTTCAACAACAAACGGGAATGGAGGGAAGGGGCGGGTCAATTTAAGCGCCGGAATGATTGACAGGTCCGGATAAGTCACACAGAACTAACGGTAGAAGCCCCAACAACACCTTGTCGTATCGAGGGATGCACGTTGTTTACCATGACAATAACGGGGGGGCTACTCGTAGGCTGACCAATATTCAAACGCCGACGCCTTGGTTAGTGAGGTAGTGAAAGGAAGCCTCACCTCCGGGCGAGCGTACATGTGCACGTTCCACTTCTGGTACCATGATGACCTCTGGGCCACCTCGGCGCTCCCCAGAATCCTCATGACGTGAGACACGCCGTAGCTGACGAAACCCTTCTGGCGGGTGCTGTTGAGGTAGGGGCCGTTGAAACCCCTCTTGTCGATAGCCACTTGCTGGAAAAGGATCAGAGAGGCCCGGAACGCTTCCCTGTATAACCAGAACGTTCACGTGTTTAAAAACGAATTTTTAAACGTTACTGAATGTTTCAACCCACAAGAGAATGGAAGAGGTAGTTTTGTTCAAATTGTAAGTATGAGCGTCGACCGCCAAGCGACATACATCAGCGTTTTCCGATGTGGGTATGGGCGTATACCACGGCCGAAGTGCACCATTATGTCGCAAACCAACCCCACGAATATTGCATGACTTCTCACGTGAAGATGGTGTCGCTCTCGACCAGCCTGGAAAGGTCGCGGGAGTTTCGCACGTAACGCTTCACCGGGTCGATCTGCGCGTCCACCGTAGGGTGTCCGCCATTCTGAGGAGCACAACCAACGGAGGAAAAGTATTGTTGATGTTTGTAACACGTGCTGGGCTTGGGCGAATGCAAAGTTGACACGTTGGCAGGACCAACAACGAGAAACAAAGGGTGGGCTTCCCCAATCCTTCCCTTGGAAGTAACCTTCCAAAACCGCCTCTCACCGACCAACTCCAGAAACAAGTTTTTGAAGAAAACTAAAACCTTCCAAGTATTACACGATGAACGATCCTAATGGCCTGGCTGCTGTACACTTCAACATGTTGAGGCACACATACCAAAAATCGACGAATTTGGGTTATACAACCCCTGGATAACTGGTGCCACGAATTTGGGGACAAACTACTTCGGCTCTGACTAGTTAAGGCGCCCGATCTTGAACAAAAACACCCAAAAAAGTGCTGCCTTCATAGCTCTACGTCTTCACAGCCAAACGACGTCGCTTCGTTTTCGTTTGGTCACCAGTCATCGATGTTTTGATCATGAGTAATCGCCAACCTGGATGTGCAGCCATTCGTCGTAGTCGGTCATGTAGTCGAGTCCGGCCGCGAAGGTGGTCTGCAGAGGCGTGACGTTGATCGAATCCAGCGTGAAGTCCTTCAGGAGAAACTGAAGTTTTTCACGGGACGAACGAAGGAACGAACGCCGGAGGAGGAGGAGGGGAGAGTTGCAAAGCAAGGGAGGAAAGGAACGCCGTGAGCTCTGTGCCGAAAAATGGGAGATATCGTGTCCCGTGAACAGGACGCTCCTTTTTTTCCAATGTAGGTACGTACACTAAAAGTATTTGCCGAAAAAAGGAACATGCTGTGTCCCCTAAAAAAGACGCTTCTTTGCGAACGTATATATGCACACTCAAGACAAGCAAGATGTCCCATTTCCCGAGGAATGGGAGGAATGGGACCTCTACCCTCTATCCTTGGATAACGTATATAGAGGCACTGAGGGCAGGTCCTGCTCCCAGGTACCATATTTGGGGTATCCAGCAGGGTCTTAGTCAGTCAGATTCATTTGTTAATATCTTATCTGTACGTACTCGTATTCTTAAGTTTCACATTGTTTGACCGTATCCACAGGACCGACAAGACAAGACCACCATTGTAAAAGCCAACGAAAATAGCATCGGATCCGACGGTCGGTGAGGACGATACGAGAGGAGCGGGAAAAGGCAACAACGATGCAACACTTGTTGAGGCGCCTGGCGCAGGTATCATAGTGGAACGCTATTACGCGCAGGAGCGGAAAGTTGGCTCATGCTCAGGGTGTAATGAAACGCCGCAGAGTGGAAAACCAATATACCCAAACTAACGCCGGCAAACCCCCCCCCACCCCCGCCCGTAAAACCGGGCATACTGGAGCAGTAGTCGGGACGACGGAGGACAGCAACTACACAACGGCAGCAACTGCATAAAGGACAGCAGCAACTGCTCATCGGACATGTTTAGCTTGACAAAAGAAAATGAGGGGGTCCCACCCTTTTCTGTGCGCTACGTGGGCAGAAGCTTTTATTTACTGCACCTGGGAAATCATGGGCCCCGTCTCAGCACCGATTGCGTTGTTGCGGAAGAGCTGAGTCTGCGGGTCGGCCTTGCCATTCGAATCGACGGCCACTCCCTTCATCTTCGCGAAACCAGGCATGTTCGCCAAGTTTTCTGTTGTCGTCATTCCACGTCGACATCGAGTGCGGAAGGTATCCACGCGGTATTAGCGAATATGGCCACAGGGAGGGGGTTGGAGGTACAGGGCTACATACATGAATGGGTGCACAAATAAAACGCTAAAGGTTCGCCCGACCAGTTGTGTCCTTTTGACAGGAACACTATATATCAACGATTACAACATGAACAGCAGTACGTAGTACACATACCTGATGCGGCGACCGTAGTCTCGTCTACGCCGTACTTGGAGAAAGGCACGTCCCTCGTCAAGGACATCCAGTACGCCTCCACCATGTTGGCAGCCTTAAACATGCACAACGGGTGGGAGAGGAAATCTTTCGTTGATGAAATATTTACACAAGGGGAGGTGAGCATATCGCGTCTTTTCTCCGGGGAACAACTGCAGCCAGAAATGGGCAGCAGCAGTTACACAAACGGATCTAAAAGAGACATGTTTTCCAGCTTTTCACGGCAAAATTCTCAATGCCATCGGATGTTGGTGTACAGTATAGCTTCCTATCTATACTGTAGAGCCGGTTGCCCACTGTAGTGCCCGTGACATCGCTGGGCGAAGATGGAATTACTCAGGGTAGCAGTGCGCTGAGTAGGGCCGGTTTGTCGCTATGGTACCGGCACTAGAGGACTACCACGTCCGTACCTCAACAGCATCGTTCACGAACCTATAGTGTCACCCGCCGTGACTCACCAGTTCCTCGGAGTTGAGCGCCGCCGCAGGGGGGATGACTAGAGCCGAGCTATATTTGAAGCACACGGCGAAAGATTGCGGTAAGCCATGAAACACCAGGCCAGGTACACAAAACCCAGTTGCGTTGCCGTACCAGAATGCGAGTTGCAAGGGCCGGAGACAAACAAGACAGGGACGTGGACGTTGGAGAGAGGTGAGGAGGGATAAACAGAGTGGCCAGAGAGTACGCGTTTCGATTATCCGACAGGGTGTGCATGGTGTCAAGAGTGCGGCAGTATAGTTCAAGTGCCCTCTTTACTCACCACACCAATAGTACTAGATATTCATAGAGGAGATAGCTTGTTTTTTTCTCTCGCTAACGAAGACCGTCTCCGAGAGGAAAGCGGCTTCGCGCCTATATATCTAAAACGTAAATCTCAACCGATCGTCACATGTGCACCAGCAAAAGAAAGATTGGTGCACGTCGATAGAAAAGTGACTCTCTTGCTGTACCTGGCGGGTCCGGTGCTTTCGACGGCGATTCCTCCAATGGGTTGAACCAGGAAGCCGTAGTCGTCTCCGGCGGGCACAGACTCGCACTTGTCGAAGGTGCCTGCACCAACGCACTCCAATAGGGCCTGGTAGGCGTCGGCGTCGACCTGGCAGGAAAAAAGGGACGACCGCGCGGGAATCAGCAAAACCGGGATTAATTCGAAGCACCCTCTCTCGCGGATGACCCTTCAAGACTAGACGGATAAAAGCGGGAAGATATACGTACACGCATCACAGATACAGCAATAGTCGTGAAAAGCGTGTGGGTCACAACATTGTTCTATGCTACACTTGCAGGCTGCGCCTTGATCCACCGCAACCGTGATAATAAAGTGCCAGTTGTACCCTTGCAGGAGAAGTCGCTCGCACTGTACGTACTGGTCCAAATGGAGACTACAAGTATATACCACGTAGTGATATATATTGGGGCTTCGTATATACAAACAGGTGATGTCAATTGTACATGTGAATTGGCGTCAGGAGATAATAGGCGGGCCCAGGGGTAATAGTGGCAGTGCTCGTTCGTACATACCTGTCCGAGTTCGTCATGCGGCAGGGTCTTGTGGAAGGTAGCGGCGGAGGAGCTGTCTTCGACAGTAGGGTGGTACGCGTTAGCCGACCCCCTGAATTCGATGTTTCCCCAGTCCCTCCGGTGGCCAAGCACGAAGAATGCTCTTTCCTTGGGCTGTGTGGCACGCAGACGCGCGAGAGCAGCGGCAGGAAGTAGCGTGAGACACAGCGAGGCGACGAAGCATTCCCCACTCCGTGTGCCATTGCGAGGCGACTAATAAGCAAAACTGACCTCGGATAACATGGTTGTCTTAGCGGTAATTCTATTAAAATACTTGCGGGTGGTGCGTATGGTATGTTGACCCGGGAAACACCGACGGAATTGCGCACGACGGAAAGGTAGGGTCTCGTTCGACCCGTGTACGTATGGCATGCATGTAGAAGGGACAGGCTGGGCTCGTAACCCCACCCAGAAACGGTCTTTGTGAAAATGAGGGTAAACTTGACCAGTACATGTGTTCTTGCTTGCGTATGTCCATCTTGAAAAGTATCGTTTTGCAGAAAGCAAAAGCGGAATCGGGCACGTAGCTCATCAGCTGAGGATTCCCGTTGATCTGAAAACAGTTCGCGGCGGAATTATTTGACTCCGATCGTCGCCAGTCTGACTTGGACATTTATCCAAGGGCTCACGAAGCAGAAAGCCACCCTCAGCCACCTACAAACCCTCCTGCAGGTAGTGTAACGCTCGCATGAATCATCACAGGCGGTTTTTTCGGCACTCACCGAGTCGTAGAGGTCGTTGGCGCCATCGATCTGTTCTTGACCGTAGGCGGCAGGCAAAACCACGAGGCCCAAAAGAGCGGCGGCGGCAAGCGATCCCTTCATGCTGGAACTTGACGATGTGCTGACTATGACCTGAAACGTACAGGAGGTGCATACATGCGAGGTGCACTGGGTGGGTCAGCAAGGCCTTGCCCGCGTGTGGTGTGCGAGGGTTGCGTTTTGATGGGAAACGTAAGAGCTCAGACTAATATTTAATACACGTGACGTTCGTGAGCTCCAAGAAACCAGAAATCGGGCTAAGGCTGACTTTCTTATTTGAGAAAGGGGTGTGTCCCACACTAACTTCAGTATTAAGCTGTCGACTTTCTTATTTCCCCCGTAATGTTTAGGCTGAGTTTCTTGTGGGGGACTTTATAAGGAGAGGGCCGGTAGTGTATGACAAGAACGGAATCTTAAAAGTTTAGCCGAGCGTACAAGCATCGATCAGACAACACCTCCAACAGCCGAGCCTAGGAGCGCAGCGTTTCAACAATATCTCAATAATATGGTGGGCATGCACTCTTTAAGGTCGGAGTTATTCTTTTGTTGTTTTGGCGAGTACATAAGTGGACCGATATACACTACTAATACTGCTGATGGAGAGCAGAAGCGGAAGCGCAGTAAGCTCCGGATCGCAGTAAGCTCCGGATACTACTAACCGAGAGCGTGTCTTTGCTTCCCTGTAAAAGCCATTGGAACTCTTGGAACATGGAACGGAATTGTATCCACACGCCGGTCGCCCCGGTAGAGTAGTGGTCAGTATCAAAGGCTAGTACTATCATTGGTACCCAGATTCGAATCCAACCGTGGTGAGAAAGTTTGACTATATTTGAAAAAATGAAAAGGAACAAATTGCTGAGAGCGCCTTCGTGGCGTGGATTGGCGGCATCCGACGCAAGTCGACGAAGCAAGAAAGTGCTGAAATCTTCTCGCGATAAGAATGCAAGGCAAGAACCGGAGTGGGGGAGGAGGGAGAAGAGCCTATTTTGTGACCCCGGGTCTGAGTTACGAATATGAAGGAGAGAGAAAGAAAGGAAGGGCGAAAAGAGTGAATGGGATGGACGAACCAAAAAAAAGAAAAACGCTTGCTGATTGGCGACCTATATCGAATAGATCCCAAGCCGTCAACGCTGACTTTGGTAGCGAGTATATTGTTTCTCGATGGCACACTGCGCTGGGCAGAAATATAAGGGTCATGATAAACTATCTGTCAATTCGTTTCGTTTTTCTGGTATGGCTTGTGTCGTCGTGGTCTCCTACCTCCCACCCGGTACGTTGACATTTCACTTGCTTTGCAGAGCTGCGAACTGCGATACCGAACGAGTAAAAAGTCATTCGCGTATACGCGTACAATATACATCTATCACTCTGGACGGGAATATAGGGACCATTTATACATCAATATGAAGACCAAGCGATCCTTGTATTCACGTCCAGATATGCCTTTTGGAGGTTTTGCGTACGTATTCTCTCGGAGCTACGTCGTATTCTCTCGGAGCTACGTACATACGCCGTATACACGTAATTCCATCCTTGACTTATTTCCCTCCGTTTTAATACAACCCGAGTACGTACGAGTATTACATTTTTTATTTTATTTTTCCCATTCCATTTATAATCTTCTCACTTCCGTCTTTCTCCCTCCCTAGTTGTAACTCAGATCCAGGGTCACGAAGTAGGCTCCTCTCCCTCCTCCCCCACTACAGTTCTTGCCTTGGTTTTTATCGTGCAGCGGGTTCAGCCTTCCCAGCGCTCGTCGATTTTCATCGAATTACTGCCAACTCACGCTCTCGCGCTTTCCGCCAGTCGAGATATATTTTTTATTATTTTTATTTATATGATATTCGAGTAATACAATTTAGGCTTATCGATACGTTCGTTCGCCGATTTCACTGTTCACTGTGATTTCATTGGTCTCTTGTCTGCAAAAATCAGAGAATCCTAAAGAACACGCACACTCAGCAGGGAAGGCATACACAAGCCCGAAGAGGTTCACCTAAAATCCCTACAGCATGTTATGCGTGTCCAAAACTGAACTACACTCCCGCAATCTCCATTCGACTACAGGAGCATCGCCCCCCCCCTCCCACTCTTTACGAATTAATTTGCCGACATACAGCGTATACAAGCAAAAATCGGGCATAACTGAGACTCACACATGATAAGGGAGGGGTGTGGAAAAGCGTTGTGTATCCGGACACGATGCACAAGCGCAAGGTTGTCACGGGATATTATTGTGTTCGAGGAACTCGGGAGATTCCGGAAACAACAAAAAAAAACCTGTGTAGAAATAGTGGACATTTGCCGATAGTGATTCGTCATTCCAGACGTTTGGCGCTCCGCCAAGATTGACCTATAGCAGTCTACAGGAGCAGTAGTGGGTAACCCTTATAGGACTGGAGTCCCGCTTGGGAGACAAATTACTTATAATTATAGTTGTTTGTCCCCAAAACGGGACTGCTGTAGTCCTTAAAGGGTCAAGAGCGCCCGAGAAACGTCAAATCAGCAGTGTTCTGCCTATCACTTTTTTTTTTTTTTTTTTGGCCATCCCATTTATTATCTTCGCACTTCCGTCTTTCTCCCTCCCTAGTCGCAACTCAGATCCGGGGTCACAAAGTGGTATCTTCTCCCTCCTCCCTCACTACGGTTCTTGCCTTACATTTTTATCGCGAGAAGATTTCAGCACTTTCTTCCCTCGTCAGCTCTCGTCGAATTGTGCTTACCCACTCTATAATATGCGCTCTCGACAGTCGTTGGTGTCATTTGAGAATAAAAATCTCCATAATATGGAGACTCGAACCCTCGACTTCCAACCTAACTGACTTCGTGGCTACCTGTTAGACCACCGGGGCGACCGGCTATAACCTACATATTAAATCAAATTATTATAAGTACGTCAGCTGTGAGTTCAACCGATTGAATAGTAGATACTCAACTTTGCGAGCTGCGTAGAATTTTTGTTCTATGTGTTATTTGTGGTATTGGTGTAGGCTTCGTGATGTACTAGGAGCCTGGTAGTTACTACTCGATTTTATAATATACCCCACTACAGATGAGAGCAATGTGAGCATGTTTTGGCTTTCCACAGAGCGTGTTTAACTCTTTCAGAACTGCAGTCCCGTTTTGGGGACAAACCCCTCTATTTCTAAGTAAGATGTACCTGTCCCCAAAACGGGACTCCAGTTCTAAAAAATTAATATTTGGAACTGAAAGCAACGACCCACCCTAACTCGAAGCAGTTTTCCCCCCAATTCGTGGGACTAGTTCTCAAGGGGGTTTGAAAAGGGAATACACACTACTACTGCTGTATGGGGAGGTGTCCCCTGACTGCCCACGCCTCGAAAAACACATTCCAGAAACTGATATACTGGCAAAAACACAAATCAGGCGAGGGAGCCAAGGACGCAAGCTTGAAAACAAAACCGTTTTCCTCAAATTTTTGTCGGGCTCTATTAAAAGTCTAGTCCCCCTCCTATACGGCATGCACATACTACATCGTGCCTTTTTTTTTTTTTTTTTTTTCTATCCCATTTATTATTTTCGCCGTTCCTTCCTCTCTCCATTCGAAATAGGTGTAACTCAGATCCGGGGTCACAACGTAGGCTCTTCTCCCTCCTCCCTCACTACTGTTCTTGCCTTGCATTTTATCTCGAGAAGATTTCAGCACTTTCTTCCCTCGTCGACTTGCGTCGGATGGGGACATACAAAAACCCGTAAGTACGCGCGATCGAAGTATTACACTCAGCTATATACGTATAAACGTATACTTCGTATATACCAAAGAAGAGTTTCGACGAAATCCTCAAAGTCACAGCTGTTTTTTTTTTTAACTTTTTGAATATACGTGAGCGGATCGTTGAACACCAACGCATCCCGAACGTACCTGAAAGACAGCAGTCGTATCATATATACGTACATACGGAAAATGTATGTGATGTACCAAGGACAAGCAAAAAATGCTGGAGAAAGAGCGGTCGAAAAACTCAAGAGCACGTATATACGTAAACTTTTTTGATGAAAAATGTCTTGAAAAATCTCTGGGTTCTTTTCGTTGTACGAGACTAAATCTACCAGAAACGAATATGAGAGGGGGAAAAAAATGGAATACGGATCTTCCTTGAGACAGACTATATTTTCGAGTATTTTGCATATTGTTGCAATAATAACGCTCGTCGGGGGCATCTCCTGAGATTGTTGGCGAGGCGCTCCATATACGAGGCACCTGGTACCTGGTATACTCTCGTACGGTTATTCTTCAGAAGTATCTGTGCCCGTGTACATATATATGTACTACGCCTCGTTGAGGTCTCGAATGTTCTTCAGCCTTCCAAGATCATCTATCGAGTGACTGGCGTGCAGCAGAGAGATGCTGTCTCGATCCTCTCTAAAAAGCGGCGTTTTCGGCGCGGGCGAGGTCGAGGTCCGCACAACAAGTACTACTGCTGTACCAAAAACACCTTGATGTATACCACATAAAGGAGATTTCCATACAAACCAATTGAGCAGGGCGCCGGGGTGACTTGATGATTCTACGGCTGGAATATTTATGCGTACGAGCTCTTGCCTTGATCTTATTTCCAGGGGCGTAAAAGGAGCAATGCGGGTTCGTCTTGAACCCCTCTTGATAGTGAGCAAGACGACCGTAGAGAGGACCTACCCATTGAGGCTATACCAGGACGCCTCCGATCACGATAACATATCGCCTCTACAGCTACGAGCCGGAGCCCTCTTCCTTGAGTCCAGAGTCCAGACATATACCGGAGAAACTTGTCTTTGTATCTCACCGCTCGCGTTTGAAAATATGGCATCTATTTCGGCGAGAGTTAAGAGGATCGTGATTCGGCGGTATGTTCGAGCGGTCGGGGCCAAGACACATCTCACCGCAGGCCAGCCACTGCCTCGAGCACTGAGTCATCTTTGCTGAACGGCGCTTGGGGGTTTGTGTCATGATCCACGAAACAGAGCGCGGGGGTTGAGACGTTCGTCGGAAAAGAAAACAAGATTTGGTTTTGGCTCGGACCAATACGAGTCAAGTACTCAGCGGCTGGTATTGGCTGCACAACCGCTTCACAAATCAGTACAGGCCTTGTGTGGTCCTTTGCTCCGACGAAGCGTCTGGTATTTGTCTGGCTTTATATTTAATCTTCTCAAGACGCGAGCTGTTGAGGCACCGTATACAAGTGGGCTCCTCTGGCGAGTGAAGACAGTTGTGCGTCACGCTCACGCTCCATCGAACGTGTTATGCCAACGTTGGGAGGCAGGCCCGAAGGGGCGGTCTAGAAAAGAGACGGCCTTCGAAAATGCGCACAGGATGTAAAAAAAGAGGATATGATACTCGTAGTCTATACGGTAGAGCTCGAAAAATCCACAGCAGCCTATAGTACAATCTCGTATGATACACCTTTGTGCAAGCGTCTACTGCATGGTACAAACAATACATTAGGGGGCGAGAAGACTCTTGTACATGGGTGCCACACCCGAGGGGGGGGGGGGGGGGKGGCATTCACCTGCGTACCTGGTGATTAGCAATGCCCTGGTTGAACGTACTGTGGCTCGCTTCGTGGGAGCTCCTGCAGTGTTGGTGTGTGCAGGTAGGTATTCGGAGGGAGTAGGCGAAAGAGTGACGAGCGTGGGCTCAAACTTCCGCCAGAGCTCCAACCCGCGAACCACGAGCGTGCTCCATCAGCCGCCCTACAATCAAAATCTTCGATTTTTCCACAGTTGACAGCCACATATGTACCTACATGCGTACCGGTGGGCATTGGGGTCTCCTCAGTCTTTTGACCCCGGATTTTGAACTGAATGTGTTTGAATGTTTTGATGTTTCTACAAAAGTGTTCTATTTTCAAACTCGTCATTCGCGTGTCCTGTGACTGGTTGTGAGGGGTGAACTCCTGCAGTGCTGATCCTAGCTGATAGTGGATCGTTGCGGAGGGTTTTGTGCTCGGCGCCTAAAACAACCGATCTCCAGACCCGTGCCCATCCCGAACCGGAATCCGAACCCTATGCCAGTGATAACTGCTGAAATGCTGTGCTTGGCGAGATTTCAGGTTGATCCGGCCGATGTGGATTCTGTGCCTGCCAAGGCTCTAGGCTAATTCGACCGGCGTGGATGCTCTGCTCGCGATCGACTCCTCGTGGGTTGATTTAGCCGGCTCGGGATGCCGCGGCTGAGATAAACTCTAATAATAGGTTGATTGAGCCGTTTACAATATATATATGTGGCTGGTGCATACGGATTTTGTATTTTTAATGTACATCGACTCTTTTTCGTGGTTGATTTGATTGTTGATTATTAATACGTAGTTTGTCCAAGTCGTGTTGATTTAATCAAGATTAGTTGATTAATATCAACACAATCAACTATTAATACGCGTAAACGATTATGTGATTAATAATCACGATTATCGGTTGATTATTGATAGTTTTCACGGTTACATCACAAAACTCCTCTTTTTTATTCAAAAATAATCAACTAATCATGATTAAGTTCAATAATCAACTAATTATTGATTAGTTTATTTGTGGCAATGTGTGCCGAAGGAACGTTTTTTCACTGTTAAACCAAAAAACGCCCCATTTTTATTAAAACATAATCAACTAATCATGATTGTTTTCAATAATAATAATAAAAATATAATCAATCGTGAATTGTTGATTTATAATCAACAACCAACAAGAATTAATCACACCACGTGATTATAATTAATCACCAAACATATATTATGCACAATCAACACGTGAATATGAGTTGATGTACATCCCTGCTGGTGACCCTTACGAGCTAACCAGAAACCAGAGTGCGCAAATAGCCACCCTATTGTAGGAAGAGTCACGATCGGCAGACGTCCACTCCTATCACGATCACGGCCATTTACTGTAATTACATACCAGGTACCAGGTAAATACGAACGATCAAATCATAATCATTCATACGTGATACGTAATACATATCAAAGCATCAGAAGACTATTACCTCGGCTCGAAGTTTGCCCTGATCAGCTGGGCGACCTATTATTCTATGATATATAGATACAACCTGAACCAAAAAACGAGTTGCCTGCTTTGTCACGGTCCTGCCTGCCGCGTCGTCTCCCTGTACGTATTTCAGTAGAGTTGCTCAGCAGGCGACTCGCCTGGATTAAGCTCGCCATCAGTAAGGAGGACAGGACTACAGCTATATATGGGTAGGTTTCTTTAATCGCGGCAAATCGGTACATCTCCTCGTGGGTGAAAAAACTACAGAAATCAAAGCATTAGGGGCGTGACAAGTCGGCGGGCAGGAAAATCAGATCCAAGAGAAACGACGATGGTTTTCAAATTGCATTATTGTGACGACTATTGGGTGTTTCACATTTCGGGTGCGCAGCCTGTGGTCTGCAAACGGATACAAGACGCAACTACTCGGTCAAAGTCGGCGAGATTGAATCCTTCCATATACCGTGTGTGTTGTCTTCACATTAAACCCATTCTTTCTACCCAACCACATCATCAGTACGACACCCAGAGTGTTTCCTGATTCCTAATCCAAGAGAGATAAAAATTATGTGGTCACAGACTGTGAAACAGAGAAAAACCAAAACAAAATAAACGCAAACTAATAAATTAATGGGCTAGCCAAGTGGGATGCTAACGTACCGGGTACGAGAACACAACGACCAACAAGCCGAAGCAAAAACAAAGAACAAAAAACAAATAAAAATCGAATTCTGAAACGAAACAGAATACAAATGACGCAGGGAGACAGAAGCGCCCCTAGAAGAAAAAAAACACACACAACACACGTGCCCGTATAGATATATATTTCATGATGAGTCTTGAGTAAGTCTTGAGTCATGATTTATTTAAAAAACAAAGGATTTACTTTTTCTTTTGCAGAATGCGCTCACAAAAGAGTCGACGAGAAAAGTAGCTGAACTCTCCCGGCGATAATATCGAAGGCTCGTGTCATACCGTAGCCGGAAGGGGGGAGGAGTATCCGCAATTTCTTCCTCGGGTTGTAATATCCGTATATCATGCGAGGCTACCAGAGTGGGGGAGCTGGAGAAGTATGGCAAAGGGTAATAATACTCCAAGAATACTCGTACTTTTTTATAAATGGATGAAAAACCACAACAACAAAACGGCATCGATCGGTTCGCGTTTACTCGTATCATTCAACAGATACGCGGAGCTCTTTTTTCTGAAGCTGTAAGGGCCTACCGACCATGGTACATCACCTACCACCACCGGTGACCTGCCGACAACGATTCTTTCTAAATATGTGGTGACTGAGTGCGCACTCTGGTTGGCCACGTGAGGGGTTTAGTCAACTTGGTAAACGCGTAGCGTCTTCTCAAGCCACATATGTATGTATTCTAATACATAATCTCGAGCGGGCCTAATCAACCTACTTCACGTTCACGAGGTCTTTCGGAGCGCAGCAAGCAAGTCGGCCGAAAAAAACTCATACCGTACGTACGTAGAGTTTATTACTTCAAGCACAGCAGCAGTAGCAGAATTGTCAATATAAGTATTCACAGCATCATCTCGTTCTTAGTAGCATTAACTCTTTTAGGATTGCAGTCCCGCTTTGGGGACAAACCACTCTAATTCTAAGTAATTTGTCCCCAAAACGGGACTACAGCACTATCGTTGGCTGAGGGTTGGGGCTCGGGGCTCGGGTCGGATCGTCGGCTTGATTGGGGGCCAGGCGCAAAACCTGTTACTCTAAATGTCAACAAAAACTATGCACTCAGTACGTACTGATGTCAAGCGGTGACCGCGCCTCTCTCATACCCCCATGTGTATGATACGTGCTGAGTACTGAGTACTGATATTGGGTTCTGCTCGGAGCTGGACTCGACCAGCCAAAAACGAAAGTTTGAATGTTTCGACGTAAAACGTGTCTTTTTTGTTTCATCCTCTCAGTTGTTTAGAACAGACGAGCGTGTGTACGACACGTCGTATATGCGTAGATATATACGATAGAAAAATAATTGTCTGAGCGTTTGCTGTGAATAATCGGGGCATCCTCGGCCGTCGACCGTCGACCCTACAAACGGCGTGATGTGGGTACGAGTGTTGCATTGTTGCTGTACCAGATTATTCTTCAAAAATAGAAAAAATGAACGAAGACCGGCGGCGCGCTCGGTTAGTATTTTACTATCTATTAATAGTTTGTACTTGTTTGTTCTTGGTTCTGGTTAGGGAGGCCTAGACTTGCTTGTGCGCGATAACAAATACATGTAGCCTGTGCTGCTCGCTGTACATCTTATTATTCTCGAGGATGGAACAAACCCGAAATCTACGTCGAGAGGCGCGCCGAGATGCCATGCCAAGATTAAGGAGATTTCAAGATACGTTGATACGAACAAGAAGTACAAAAAAACGAGTTTATACGACGTACTCAAAACTGTATTTGTATACGTACCAAAAGCGATTTTATACATAATTACTCGTAATAATCGTCGTACTCGTAGCTCTTTCAATTTGATTGGCCAGCGTTGGCCCGTGTGGCCGTGTGGGCCGACCCATCACGTCGCTCGTATGGATGATCTCATGATCTCGTCTCTTCTCTTCTTGATATTTTGTATCCATTTGTCAGTAGTGGACAAAGCATGATTATGATAGTAGATCTTCCTAAGGTAGCTATTTAGGCACTCTGGTTGGCCAAGGGTATGTTTTACGCGGCGCAATCAACTTGGAGTCTTTCCCAGCCACAGCATCCCGAGCAAACCAAGATCACTGGCATAGCTGATAGGGTTCGGGTTAAGGTTGGGTTAGGGTTCGGGTCGGAGGGTAGGCTTTAGGCGTCAAGCACGAAACCCCCGTAAATATCTACTATTTATTATCAAGGTCTGTCCACCCCTCCCATTTGTTGTGTTTCGCTTTGTTTGTCTTTGCTCTCCTCAGACGCGTGTGTCATGGTATTCATGGTATCCCCGTTTCCCCTCTATTGTTGAGGTGGCGTGTTTCTGATGAAACGCGCATCGAGCAAATAATAATTGCTCCCCCTGGTTCTCAGAATTCTCTGAGCATAGGACCAGCGTGATAATAAAATAAGACATCGAACATCAAACTGTGAGTAACTGAGTTGCGTCTCGTCTCAAACCTGCACGGTAGTCGGGCTTGCCCCATACCGCATTTGTAGCTACATACCTAACCTCCCCAGGGATCTAATACGTTTATACATGGCGTCGTCGGCATACACGTGAGACTCGATCGCGCTTGGTTGCTCTCTTCGCGAGCCTGACTCTCCATACGCTCGGCAGTATCCATTTCTTATTTTTCCCTCGATTTTTCTCGTTTTCCGTACGTACGAGTAAATAATAGCTGATTTTTTTTTTCACGCGCCCTGACCTTGCGGTAAAGTCCCGATAGGGGGGGATAATGAGGCGTTACGATTAGCGAAAATATTGTGCTCATCGGTTCCTACGAAAAATTCGCCCAAAATCCCGCCATGCAACAGCATCTGCTGGGAACTGGCGACCGGCTGCTCGCAGAAGCAAGCCCCTATGATCCCATCTGGGGGATAGGCCATAGAGCGGAT
>MEHQ01001999.1:0-65528 GCA_008828725.1 Saccharina japonica
TGGGTACAGCTTGGGGAGAGGAGAGGCTGGGCATCGCGTGGGTAAGCGAACACCCCGACAGCAAGGACGAGAGTATCGGGGTTGGGATGGGCTGGAACGACTGAACCCAGCCATGGAAAACGAAGGCATGCAACGGGGCCAGAAAACAGGGACCCTAAATCATGATAAAAGGGGACATACGGAGAAAAAACTAAAAAAGACGGAGGGGTCGGACCACGCATCGGCTGGCAAGGTTTGCAGCAAGCGAAGCTCGAGCGAGACAGACGAAGGAACTGGTGGCGGTATCCGACCTGCAATGCCCACACCTTGGCTGTAAAGGTAGAAGACGAGTATGGACAAGCCTAGTGCATGTTGGCCAAGGCACGGCAACTTGGCTGTGGTATCATCGGGAACAAGGAGATCCGGGAAAAGTAGTAATCGAGTTTTCTGGAGCAGGATACCGGGTGTTTTGCTCTGGGAAAGAAGAAACGGATTGGAGGCAAGCACTTAACGGGGTTGGTTTCGCAGGGAAGGAAACCATACGCCGCCGGAAGTCCGTTTATACGCACCACTTGATTGGTGAAGGGCCCTTATGCCTATGCGCTTCGAGTTGACTGGCGAAAGCGTTGCGGTCAAACTAGCTGTTGCCTATGCCCCAGCCAAAGCCAACCTCAACACAGAGGAGATAGAGAGATTTTGAAAGAAGTTGGGGCACATGGTTGAACATATTCCAACGAAGGGATGTCTGCTCGTAATCGTCGATGGGAACGCGCGGACTGGAAAGAGAATGGAAGGGTGCGGCGACAGCACGGTGCTTGGAGCGTACGGACGTGATGAGCTCAACAATACCGGCAAACGCCTGCTGACATTCGCTTCAGACAACAAGCTCGCTCCCACGAACACGTTTTTTAGCACACGTAGGGATGGAATATCTCATACGTTCAAGGGCATCAACAACTGCAACGACTAAAAAGCCCGTACCAAATCAAACAACCCAAGGCCCATATTTTGGTACCCGCCATGGAGCTCCAATACGAATGATGGAGCCAGGTTGAGCGACGCACTGCTGGAACGGGTGCCGGCCTCTGCCATACCAGGTACCACCGTGCGCGCACAGAAGTAGCCATCGCTTCTGTCAGCTTTGCATGGATGCGAGCCCGTACAATGTTTACCTGACTTTTTACTAGGAAACTGCACACAGTAGGGTAGTACGCGTGCGTACATGCTGAGAAGGAGAGGGAGAGAGACCCACAGCAGTCGAGACCACAGGCAGACCGGCCAAGAGCAATATTGGCTGACGTCACAGCTGTGAGTTCGATCGGTTGATGATTGCGTCGGCCCAGCGTGTACAGCAGCATGCACTGCAGCACGGATGCACCATAATATAAAAACAGCTACAGAACGGCAAACAAAACCATGTGTCACATGCTCGTACCGGCACGAGCATACGACAAATCATCACGCGGGCACACGTAGAGCATGGGGCATGGAGCATTGAGCATGGAGCATGGGGCGCTGGAGCAGACCGATGCCCGTCGAGAAGACAGATAGCCCAATAGAATGAGCCAGCTAAGCCCAATAGAACGTGCGCGTGATTATGATAGCGACAGGATATTCAAGTGTAGTTTGGAGCCTTTGAACCAAATTCTACCTTTCAGATAAAAAATCGAATTGACGGTTGATTGGTGACAGATCCATATTTCGCTCGAACTTGGATTGTATGAATTTTTATAGGGAGGGGAAACCAAAACATCGATCAAACAGACGTTAAAATAGGAACGAAGGGCAGGGAATTGGGAATTTAAACTAACTGTCGTGACAGAGCTCAGAAATACCGTGGCGTGCAGAGGGATTGCTCTGCACGCCGGTCCCAGCTACACTTTGATTTTGAAGCGCTTTTGTGTTAGTTAATGTGATTTTGTTTGGATTTTGTGTGATATCGTAGGATTTTGTTCGTTTCAGTGCGATTTTGTGTCATTTGTTGCGATTCTGTATCGATTCTCAGTGATTTTGATTATTTCTGTTGGGCTATTTTGTGATATTTCGTGTACTTTGTGAGATATTTATTTCTGAGATTATACTCATGATTTTGCGTGATTTACCGCAATTTTGACGAGATTTCATAGAACTTAAGAGTGTTTTGTTTTAAGGCTATACGAGATTATATGTTTGTACCTTTCTGTGGTTTTATTTTGTTTAATTTTCTGCGCTTTTGTGTGATGTTGTGGGAGTTTTGTGTTCGTTTTGAGTTATTCTGCATGATTTAGTTCTCATGTTCTGTGATTTCCCGCGAGAGTTCGTGCGATATTTTGTGATTTTGATGTATATTTCATGTGGTTTTGTTTCCATTTTCTGGGCTTTTGTGTGATTTCGGTGTTATTTTTCTGTGCTTTTCTGCGATGTTGGTTGATTTTGTTGGGATTTCGTGTTAAGTTTTTGTGCAATTTAGATTTTGTGTGATTTTGTGGTGGTTGTGTGTTTGTAGTTTGACACCAATTCCCGGTGACTTAGGTGACTGTGCCCAGTCCCCGGTGTCCTTAGGTCAGGCAAGTCACTTTTTTTGTCTATCATCAACCCGTTTTTTCCGTCATTTTCAAGTAAATAAAATCGGGCTCTGAAGACTGTCCCCCCCCTGAACAGCCTGTTGTGGCCAGTTGTATACTAAAACTGTCACCCCGGTGGGCTAGCAGGTCACCACGAAGCCTGTAAGCGTCAAGAAAGCGAGTTCGAGCCCCGCCGAGTGCATGCTCATAAGCACTTTTTCTCGAAAACAATATCTTGACTAGCAGAAAGCGCGAGAGCGTGAGTTAGCAAATTTCGATGAAAGTCGACGAGCGTTGGGAAGGCTGAACCCTCTGCGCGATAAAAATCAAGGCAGGAACCGTAGTGGGGGAGGAGGGAGAGGAGCCTACTTTGTGACCCCGGATCTGAGTTACGACTAGGGAGGGAGAGACGGAAGTGCGAAGATAATAAATGTGATGGAAAAAAAAGGTGCAAGTTTTGTGCATCCTATTTATCGACGGTCTTCAAAATCCGAAACTTTCCGAGCTGTCTCTAACCTGCTCTAACGGGGCCTTTGTGATCCTGTCGTGTACTTAAATCCAGACATTGTATTAGGACCATTCGGTTCGACGACGATCTGCAAAATCTGAAGGTTTCATGAGTATATTGTATGTTCGTTACACCTGCTGTCCGCTGTTGACAAAATCCGAGCCTTTCTTTCTACGTACTCTACGAGCTCAGGACGAAAGCAAGCGAGCACAGCAGCACATAACAGCAGCAGCAGCAGAGCAACAGCAGTCGCGTATGATAGCACCACCCCACCATGCTGCCCGCCGTTGAAACCAAAGCAGCCTTGCCTGGAAAGAGAGCACGCAAAGTGTACTGCTGTAGTATATATCACAGCTACATAACAGTATTTACTGTGACGCAAAAGGGAGCACAGAAAGCATGCACAGAACAGCTGCATGTAGCAGCAGCAGCAAACAGTCGGGCGTAAAAGGGCCCCGCCATCATGCTTCCCGCCGTTGGCATACTGTATTGTGATACAAGCAGGCTGCCCTTGAAAGCGAGAACCCCAAAAAAAAAACTTGAAAAGCTACAGTATGTATAGCATGCAAGCGTAGCATGTAGCACGGGAGGCAAGCGAGCACACACAGACAACAGACAGGTAGCTGTGACGCTAGGGAGCATAGCAAGCAAGCACATAACAGCTGCATGTATATAGCAGCAGCAGCAGCAGCAGCAAGCAGTCGCGCATACAGGCTGGTTCAAGCTACAGCCGTTAACGTATTGTGACATTATATGTACAAGCATGCAGCTCTGGGAAGCGAGCACGCAAAAATCAACCTTGGAAAGCTACTCGTAGCAAGCGTAGGATGAAGCACGTCAGACAGGACGGAGTAGGAAAACACGGGCACAGCAAGCAGCACAGAACAGCAGCAGCAGCAGCGAGGGGCATGCCCTTCACAGTCGGGGCGGAGACCCGACCCGCTCCCCGCCCAGCCGACAAATCCCGTGTGCGAGTAAAAAAACATGTCATCCTTCGGTTACTTCGGTCGCAAGAGACATGAAGAAAATAAACGACTCGGGACTCGAGTGCTCCGTTTATTCCAGTAGCCTTTGCCAGTGCTTTTGACTTTTGACCCCAAATCGTACCAGATAAAGTACCAAATATATTACGGTTTTGTGATGGTCCGCACATTTTTTTCAGATTGTCCAAAACGCGCGGCGAAGCCGCGCACTGGTCGAGCCTAAGCCTCGACTAGGGTTGGGGTTAGGGTCAGGGTCAGGGTTAGCATTAGGGTTATAATTAGGGTTAGGGTTGGGTTGGGTCGACGGCTTCTCGTGATTTGATTGAAAAAAGGGCACATGACAAAAAGGGGGACACCCCCGAAATATCATGACTAAAAGGGGAAAATGGTTTTCGCCACCGAGTACGCCCATGTACTCTGTCAAATCGACTCAAAGCAAAACTTGATGCGTTTGCCAAACTCGGATGGCATCTCCCGACCATCCACAGTGTTCTTTATTTTTATATGTGCTTGACACAGTGTCCCCCCTTCAGTCACGAGGCTGAGGGGGTGTCCCCCCTTTTGTCATGTGCCCTTAAAAAAACATCCAAAAACGTAAATCCAGCAAGAAATAAGAAAATATTAGGTACTTTATCTGGTACGATTTGTGGGACTGGTAAAGGCGCCTCGTTTTTTCTGCTTTTTTTGTTGGTGCCCTGGTGACTCGCGAGTATACTATTAACTAAGTAATTTCAGCTTTGGTACTCCAGGTAATACTCAGGCATTTCAGCTTTTGGTACTCCAGGTGCTCGTGAGTATACTCAGTCATTTCAGCATTTTTTGGTACTCCACAGGGTGTCCGCAAATACTCCGTCATTTATTTAGCGTTTGGTACCCCCGGCACTCGCCAGTACTCAGGCCTTTCATCAGCGTTTCGTACTCCGGGTACCCGCAACTACTCAGCCCTTTCAGCTTTTTTTTTGGTACTCCAGGTTCTCGCGAGTAGTCACTTTTCAGCTTATTATGGTACTTACTACTGTAGCAGTAACTCCAGGTATGTATGTATGTATGTATGATACTCGCGAGTAAACAGCAGTAGTAATTTCAGCTCCTGCTGGTACTACTCCAGGGACTGCGTCGTCATTCAAAATGAGTGTGTGTGGTACATACATACTCGCGACTCATTGACTGGGAGCCCCAATGAGTGGTGGTACTGGTAATTTAAATTGCGAATTGAATGCACTACAGTACGAGTACGTATCACCACACACTCCTATAGTCGGGGCGGCGGGGAGCGCCCCGCCTAGCCGACGAACCCCGTGTGCGAGTAAAAAAACACCCTTTGGTCGCAAGAGAAATGGAAGAACATACCTGGTATAATACGACTCGTGAGTACTCCGCCATTTTTTCAGCGTTTGGTACTGCGGGTACTCGCGAGTACTCAGCTATTTCAGCGTTTGGTACTCCATATCTCGCGAGTACTCAGTCAATGCAGTTTTTTTTTGTTACCCCAGGTACTCGCGAGTACGCAGTCATCTTGCCTTTCTTTTTGTTACAGTTACTGCAGTACAGCCCTACAGGTACTCCTAATACGTCACTGGAACCGGCGTGCAGTCTGCGCTGCACCGCTGCATGCGGTTTGTCTGTTGTCTGTCGAATAATCGAATGATGGACAATCCGAGGTTTGTTGAGAGAATGAGGCGTTTTGGTTCACGGATGCGAGTGAACTTGTTCAATCGGCCAATCGACTTGATGGGCAGCAACCTGGTTGTATTCGGCTTATACACATATCGCTTGAGCGGCGGCAAGACCAAGGGGACGGTGCTGGCAGGCTGGTAGAACACGCGAACAGGCGGTGCTGCTATTTCTGGGCCAGACACATCGTGGTTTATCGTGATTTATCGAGCTTCATAGTGGTCTGGTCTGCGAGTAGGGGAGCTGGCGAGCTCGGAAAGGAACGCTTGATGACACTGCAAGGGCAGCGAGTGCGGGAACGCCAAAACCATGCATCCCATAGGCCGGTATGTCCTCATGATACGCGTATATAGTCTATACGAGTAGGAGTCTGAGGTTTAGACTATTCATATTATTATTACGGATTGCCTGTGACTTGTACGTACGGGAAGCATGAAACCTGGTTGTCACATGCAGCAGGCAGCAAGTATCACACGGAAAAAAGCACCTCGAATCTCACATGTTTTTTCTCCTTGCTTGTCGTTTCAGCTATTAACGAATGTACAACAGCCATTTGCGGTCCTTCTGCTCTATTACTCTTCTGTTCTCCCGCCCCTGCTCTCCTTGCCCAGCCTGGGCGCAATGACACCCGAGCAGTTCCGCCCCTGGTGTTGCTCTTCCAGCAATTTGAAAAATAAGTACTGTACATCCAACACGGAAGGCGTTCTGGTTCACTCGGGAAAAAATAATTATCAGCCCCGGGTTATGCGTTTCTTTCGTGTACCAGCGTGCCAGTTTATTTATAACTCAAACTACCGGCGCTGCGCACTACGAGTACTGCCGTGTTACTGCTGCACTGCCTACTTCTTAGCCTGTATATACTGCTGTTACTGCTGCACTCACTGCTGTATTGTATTCGACTACCGCTGTTTCAGAACCGCACAACCGAAATAAGGTCGGCCTTTATTTACCCTTCTTTGCCTCGTACACCTGGTACGTACACACCACTCTGCCCAGCAGGAATTTATTACAGCAGTACTATATACGTACCTGTGGTATGATACTACTGCTGTACTCGTCGTCCACGTTTGATACTCACACCAGAGGGCAGTACAGCATTGCAGAGCGTAGTGTCTCTGTGTCGTAGTTTTGTGACCACAGAACTGGTACCTCGCTACGATGAAGAACTGGTACCTCGCTACGATGAAGAACCGGCACAGACACTGGGTGTGCTGGATGTCGACGGGTATGTATGTAGAAAGGACGATTTATTGTGAAGAACACACAGCAGCACAGAGCAGCAGCATATATATTCCCGGCCATATCACAGCAGCATAGTATGATACAAGCTTCTTACCCTTTACAGCATACTGGTACATAGAGCGCATCGTACCCGCATGATCGTTATCTGCGTGCTGTTGTTGGTGTTGCTGTGTGGTGTTGTTGCTTGGGGTGCCATGCTACTACTACTACCGTCTGTGGACTGCTGTGGTAGCAGCAGCAGCAGCAGCAGCGCCTGCGGGAATATTCGTGGTGTGCACAGACACCGGGTATTACAAGGACGGATGCATATATGCACACTGCTGTGAAGTACTCCGTGGATGGCCCATGCCCCATCTCCATATATCTATCCCAGGACTTGCTGCTGCTACGACTACTATTCGTATACGATTCTACCAATGAGTACGTGTACATATATGCATGCGTTACTACTTACTGCTGTCGTACTGCAGCTGCTGTGTGAGTAACGTGAAGAGCACACACACATGCTGAGAGTTGAGTGTTGAGTGCCCCTTTACTAGGTTTACCAGAGGGTCAATAGTCCAACCACTAAACATACCAGATAAAGTACACCAAACAACCTGGTGACTCGTTCGATTTCTCGACATCTCACCTGTTGGTTTGTTCCTCTCTGTCTTGCTTTTGGCTCCGATTGCTACCCTCCTGCTTTCCTCCCCTAGAGCTCTCCTTCTCCAACCTGAGTCCAATACTTCCCTACCATTTATAATGACCGTAAGGCATCTTTCCTCATTCCACTGCGTCATGGGGAGTGGTTGCACTCATGCTTGTGCTTGGTGGCATGCATCCTTCACTCGGCAAATAACAAATAACCCTGAGGAGACCCCAGCTGCTGGTGCATGCATCTCACTAGGCAAATACAAAATAACCCTGAGGAGACCCCCGGAAAATGAAGCCTTCCAACTCTTTATGTAGTGCAATCTTTACGCGGCGGGCGAAAAGGCGAAAAGGCAACCAAAGTACAAAACACAAAACACTTCTGTTCACTTCCACTCGTAGACTTGAGAGTGGACAAGCACGCGCCATAAAACCAAACTGCAAGGCTCCTGCTCGTACGTAACCTGAACGAGCGGCCAGTCACCGAGTCATCCCAAACACGACAGGGCGGAGCACGGACCAAGTCACAGCGAGCCATCCCGCGCCCGTATCGCTACTGCTACTCCTACTCCTAATCTACCGCTACCGCTGGTGCTGCTGACGCTGGTGCTGCTGCTGGATTTGCCCATCGTATCTGTCCACTTGAACCTCTGTTCTCCTGCTGGACTGCTGGACGTAGTTTCCTTGTACTTCTGCTGCCTTCTGCGGGCAGAACAATAAACACACCACCGGAGGCAACATGGCGGATAGGGATGCCACTCCAGAGCGCGGTGAGTTCGTTGCTCCGTTCCGGGGTCACATGGTAGGCTATTATCCCCCGCCCCAGTACGGTTCGGGCCTTGCATTTTTATCGCGAGAAGACCACTGCAGCCGTCGACTCGCGTCGAATTACCTCTGCTGCCTTGCAAATCCCCTGGCTCTCTCTGCTATCTTATCTGCTAAAAAATGGCTTGCGCAAAGCGCCATGCATGATGACACGCGTAGCCGTACCACGGGTTTTAGCGTGTGTACGCGCGCATGTACATATCATACGAGTGTACGCACAAATCGACGGGAGCCATAAAAATGCTGAAAAATCATAACTCTCCGGGATTCCGTAGCGGGGTGCTCAGGGGTGCTTCGTATTTTATACCGGTATGTGTTTCAAAACTGCTGCTGTGCTGCTGCTGTGTATAACATTAATACTAACTGAGCTGTTGTCATAGCCCGTGGCCGGGGTGTTCGTTTGGCGATGCCGTGCGCACAATGATACATGCTCTCAGCAGCCTATATCTCAGGCTCAAGGCTTCACTGCATGCAACACACAGCAGTGTGAACCGAGAGATCGAAACAAGAGTCCTCTGTTAAATGTTAAATCGAATGTGTGGTTTTTATTGTTGTATTGGGCGTAGATTCAAAGGGGCGCTGATATAGGTAGAACATAACACCCGTGTCGCGGGTGCCAAAAGACATGACATTGCCGCTGCTGTACTACTGCAGTTCCCGAGAGCGACTCAAGTCAACGATGTCGCGACCAATCTAGGAACGTGTGGTCGGGCGGGTCCGGCAGACCACATGCCGCTGCAGCCACGGCATCGGCATTGGTTGTTGGCAAACTCCCGGTTCTAGGAACAGTCCTCAAGGACCTTCAGGGACATTCCCCAGATCATTCCCATACTGGAGCCATACAGTATACTGGTATCATATATCACTGATTTTCCGGGCTGCATGAAATCTATTCGCTTTCGATAATTCGAGAATCAAGCAGTACCAACAGGTACCAATGTACCAAAGTAAATGTACCAATTAGTCTGGTCAATAAGGCCGCGCCCCTACGTTTTGTTAATTAATCATAACTTATGATACAGCCCCCCGTGTATTCTATATTGTGGTATCATATGATATGATATGTTACGATATGATATGATATGACATGATGTGATGTGATGTGATATGATATGACATGATATGATGTGATATGATATGACATGATATGACATGATGTGATATGATAAGGTATGATATAATATGATACGGTATTATATGATATGGTATTATATGATATGATATGATATGGCATGACATGACATGATGTGNAGTCCACATTTCTTTGTTTTTGCAGGTACGTCTCAAGCCGATTGCGGCGTCGATGGTGTTAATCAAAAAGTGCGCCACCCTGGTATACCTTCCCTGTCTGTACACACAAGCACACGTTCAATCTTGGGCGATTTCGTTAAGGTTTACCACCGCGACAGTGCCCGTGAAAATTGCCTAAACTGGCGGCGCGACTGCTGGAGCTTACGTACCGGCTGTGCAAGGATAAAATTGCGTGGCCGCGGTGCATCAAATTTCTCCAACTCTAGCACGACAAAGGCCAAACCAACTACAGAACAGGCTATATCGTGACTTGGTTGAGCTCGTCCGGGCGTGGTGTGTCATTGGGAGGCTTCAGTGGGGAGCACGGCGCCAGTGAACGAGCGCAGACTGCTGCATGTCTCAAAGCGATTGTGAGGGGCTGGTTTTTGCAAAATCCCGGTTTCAATAATAGTTGACGTTATTGGCTGGAACCTCATTGTCGATTTTGTGGGCACTGCAACACAGGTGGTGGCATGCATCCTTCACTCGGCAAATAACCCTGAGGAGACCCCCGGAAAATGAAGCCTTCCAACTCTTTATGTAGTGCAATCTTTACGCGGCGGGCGAAAAGGCAACCAAAGTACAAAACACAAAACACTTCTGTTCACTTCCACTCGTAGACTTGAGAGTGGACAAGCACGCGCCATAAAACCAAACTGCAAGGCTCCTGCTTGTACGTAACCTGAACGAGCGGCCAGTCACCGAGCCATCCCAAACACGACAGGGCGGAGCACGGACCAAGTCACAGCGAGCCATCCCGCGCCCGTATCGCTACTGCTACTACTCCTACTCCTAATCTACCGCTACCGCTGGTGCTGCTGACGCTGGTGCTGCTGCTGCTGGATTTGCCCATCGTATCTGTCCACTTCAACCTCTGTTCTCCTGCTGGACTGCTGGACGTAGTTTCCTTGTACTTCTGCTGCCTTCTGCGGGCAGAACAATAAACACACCACCGGAGGCAACATGGCGGATAGGGATGCCACTCCAGAGCGCGGTGAGTTCGTTGCTCCGTTCCGGGGTCACATGGTAGGCTATTATCCCCCGCCCCAGTACGGTTCGTGCCTTGTATTTTTATCGCGAGAAGACCACTGCTGCAGCCGTCGACTCGCGTCGAATTACCTCTGCTGCCTTGCAAATCCCCTGGCTCTCTCTGCTATCTTATCTGCTAAAAAATGGCTTGCGCATGTACTGATGACACGCGTAGCTGTACCAAGGGTTTTAGCGTGTGTACGCGCGCATGTACATATCATACGAGTGAGCCATAAAAATGCTGAAAAATCATAACTCTCCGGGATTCCGTAGCGGGGTGCTCAGGGGTGCTTCGTATTTTATACCGGTATGTGTTTCAAAACTGCTGCTGTGCTGCTGCTGTGTATAACATTAATACTAACTGAGCTGTTGTCATAGCCCGTGGCCGGGGTGTTCGTTTGGCGATGCCGTGCGCACAATGATACATGCTCTCAGCAGCCTATATCTCATGCTCAAGACTTCACTGCATGCAACACACAGCAGTGTGAACCGAGAGATCGAAACAAGAGTCCTCTGTTAAATGTTAAATCGAATGTGTGGTTTTTATTGTTGTATTGGGCGTAGATTCAAAGGGGCGCTGATATAGGTAGAACATACCACCCGTGTCGCGGGTGCCAAAATACATGACATTGCCGCTGCTGTACTACTGCTGTTCCCGAGAGCGACTCAAGTCAACGATGTCGCGACCAATCTAGGAACGTGTGGTCGGGCGGGTCCGGCAGACCACATGCCGCTGCAGCCACGGCATCGGCATTGGTGGTTGGCAAACTCCCGGTTCTAGGAACAGTCCTCAAGGACCTTCAGGGACATTCCCCAGATCATTCCCATACTGGAGCCATACTGCAGTATATCATATATCATATATCACTGATTTTCCGGGCTGCATGAAATCTATTCGCTTTCGATAATTCGAGAATCAAGCAGTACCAACAGGTACCAACGTACCAACAGATTGAATGTAAATGTACCAATTAGTCTGGTCAATATGGCCGCGCTCCTACGTTTTGTAAATTAATCATAACTTATGATACAGCCCCCCGTGTATTCTATATTTAAAAAAATAAAAAACAACAGCTGTGAGCTCGAGGACTTCGTCGGAGCTCATCTTTGAGTGTAATACTTCGATCGCGCGTACTTACGGATTTTATATGTCCTCATGTAGGATGTACATATTGTGGTATCATGTGATATGATATGTTACGATATGATATGATATGATATGATGTGATGTGATGTGATATGACATGATATGATGTGATGTGATATGATATGACATGATATGACATGGTGATATGATGAGGTATGATGTGATATGATACGGTATTATATGATATGGTATTACAAGGGGGCTTCGCCGCCGGCCCAGGCCGTCGGCGAAGCGAAGGAGGAATAAGGCCCGCAATACATCAGGTAGTTTACGATGCCAAGGGACCGAGAGGCTAAGGCTCCAGTTTACGATGCCAAGGGACCGTTGAAGAGACCCAGTTTGTATTGTTGATTCCTGACGTAATGAATGATGCAAAAAAGGCCCATAACATCAAAAGAAGTCCCGTTAAAATATTGTCGATTATTGATCCCTGACGCAATAAATGAGCCCCAATCAAAGGCACACTCTCCAGCAAGAAAACACACAAAGCATCGCAATGAGGCAAGCAAAGCCAAACCATGGAATAAAATCGACGGACTCTAAAATATGGTATACCCAAGCCACTTTCCCACAACGCACGACAGACAACTAAAGGAGTGACGCGAAAGAAGCCCAACCCATCCATGTAAAAAAGCACATAACATCAAAATGTAGGGTGTTTTTCCGTGCAACACCATGCAACACACGCTAGACCAACGCCACATCCATCTACGCTCTCGTGTCCGGCAATGGTGCCCAAGAAGCCAAAGCCATGAAAAAGCAACGAATGCCACGAATGGAATATTCCACTCAACCGCTACTACCGTGGAATAAAACGAAAACGATTTCCCGTGCTGCACACGATAGTCAACCGCTTAACAAATCGGGAAATCGACAAAACAATTAAAATATAAAAAGCGTTTTCCCGTGCAACACACGCCGGACAACCGCCACGAACAGAATATACCACCCCACCGCAATACCGTGGGATAAAACAAAAACAAATTCCCGTGCGACACACGACAGACAACCGCCACATCCATCTACGCTCATGTGTCTACGGCAGTGGTGCCCAAGAAACCAAACCCATGAAAAAAGTAATCCACGAACAGAATATTCCACTCTACCGCAATACCGTGGGATAAAACGAAAATGATTAAACGTGCGACACCCGACAGACAACGGTCGCATCCATCTACGCTCATGTGTCTACGGCAGTGATGTCCAAGAAGCAACTCCAGAATTCGACGAACCAATCAAAAAAGAAAAAGCGCTCTCCCGTGCGACACACGCCGGACAACCGCCACGAACAGAACGTACCACCCTACCGCAATACCGTGGGATAAAACAAAAACGATTTCCCGTGCGACACACGGCAGACAACCGCCACATCCATCTACGCCCATGTGTCTACGGCGGTCCTAACCGAAGAAGCCGCACCATGAAAAAACAAATCCACGAACAGAATATACCACTCTACCGCAATACCGTGGGATAAAACGAAAACTATTTCCCGTGCGACACACGACGGACAACCGCCACATCCATCTACGCTCTCGTGTCCGGCAGCCATGAAACAAAATCCACGAACAGAATATTATGTTTTCACTCCACCGCTATACCGGTACCGTTTTCACGTGCGACACACGACAGACAACCGCCACACCCATATACGAAAATCGACACAACAATCAAAATATAAAAAACGTTTACTACCAGTTCAACACACGACGTACAACTGCCATATCCATCTACGCTCATGTGTCTAAAATACGGCAGGGATACCCAAGAAGCATAAAAACGTTTTTTTCTCGTGCGACACGCGACAGACAACAGCCACATCCATTTACGATCTCGTGTTTCCGGGAGTTATGCCCAAGAAGCCAAAGCCATGGAGAAAAAGGAACATGACATCCCTCTACAAACCGAAGCGAAAATTGAAAAGCTCAACAACAACAACAACAATAACAACACATTAAATGGGCAACATACATACATATAATACCTGGTACAAAAAGTCTACATCTGTAATATATTAAAAATAATAATAGTAAACGTAAAGAGTGCATACTGGGAAGAAGGAGGGAGCAAGAACAACAAATGGAGTATTGTGGATAAATCTTGGCGGGAAGCGGACATAGAAGGGTGTTAGACTGTACGCATAGGTTTCATTGGTTTCCGTGGTTTTCTGCTTTTGGGAATTTTATGAGTGATCAACGCTGAAGATCATGCTGCACATTGTCAGATGGAAAAGATAATAATAATAATACCTGTTTACTTGAAAAAATAATAATTGGTATCACTACGTCTATACGTAAAGGGGTACTTCAAATAATAACCTGGTATAGCGACACAAAAAAATACCCAACATACGAAAACACGAACTCGTAGTCGAACTCGTACGTAGCGACACTAAAAAAAACAAACATTACGCAACAACAACGTAAACAACGTACCAACAACAACAGCAACAACAACTTAGCCCTTATAGGACTGGAGTCCCGTTATGGGACAAATTGCTTAGAATTAGAGTGGTTTGTCCACAAAACGGGACTGCAGTCCTGAAAGGGTTAAAATGGGCAAAAAAAATAACACGACGACAACATCTATCTATCAATACAATATCAATACCCGTACTCATACATTCATATCATACCATCCAGTATATGAACACTGTTTTTATGATACGCTGCACGCGTATTGTTATGTGCGTGTGTATTAATATGAATACTGATAACATTTATCAACATACTTTGATCATATTTTCCTCTATCCAGATTAATTAATGTCCTCAGGTGATAATATATTAATAGCAGCAAAATTAGTACTCGTACGAAGACATAAATAATAATATTGTCAAGTACCATATATATCATATACCATGTCACATACCTGATATACCATACCTGGTATCAGGTAAATGACTGGTATCGTATATACGTAGAGGGGTGCAAAATTTTCATCCTCACACAAACTCCATCATAAAAGTGGATAAACATATTAATAGAACTTGGATAGAAAATTTCGAAAATTCATCAGGACGGGGGGAAAAAAATCGAACTTGGATAAAAAATTTCTAAAATTCATGAGGGCGGGGGGAAAAAAAAAATCATCACTGTAAGGGCCCGTATTAACGAAGACAGCAAAAATTCAATTTGGAAAATAAAATCCTATTTGCATGTGATTTCGCAAAAAAAAAGTGGTTTGCGTCCTATGGGGAATAGTGAATTGCTCGTTCAAATATTTATGAAATCGAAAAAACGCAGCATGCGTCACAGCGCCCAGGTGAAAAAAATCGACGAGAGGAGACGAGAGGGAAAGCATGCGTCGACGCGTGCGCGCCGCCGCCAGCATACTTTTGCTTTTGACCGCCCAGGCTAGGAAGCTATCGCTCTCAGGGTCTCCTGGGTGGGCGTAGGGATCCCTGGAACGCCACGGGCGAGACAGGGGCGGCGATGGTGTTATCGAAGTCTTGAGCGTATCATGCTGTTTTTGGGTCGATCGCTCGGTTTTTGATCGGGTTGGAGCATCGAGCTTGTTGAAAAGTTGGGATTGCGACCGCCATGATTGCTTTTGAGGCGCCACCGCCGGGGTACGCTGTGCTATTGTCTATAGGCGTGGGCGCGGCTGTTGTCCCGGTGGCCTCGGGTTGTGGTTCACGTGTTGTCGCCTCGGTCGTGGTCATCGATGCCACCAAGAAATGACCAGATTGTACCGGGGGCGTTTGCCCACCGTGGACATGCCGGTCCAAGTCGGGCCAACTCCTCAATTTGATTTGAATTCTTTGGAAAAGAAGGTCCTGGGACCTTCTTGGTTTTTCCGTCCAATTCAAATTGATTAGACCCCAAGATCCTAATCTTTGATGCTGGTGCGTGTGTTGACCAATTAAAAGCGTATTTGAATTCTATTTTTTCCAAATTGGATATATTTTATACTCGTTAATACGGGCCCTAAGAGTCCGGAGATACGGAGCGGAGCATTCATCAGGGCGGGGGGTAAAAAAATCCAAATTTCACCACGGCAGGGGGTAAGAGTGTAAGAGCGAGGCACGAGCGTTGAGAACTCAGGTTTTCCTGAGATACGAAATGGCACGAGCGTCGAGAACAGAATACGCAAAGTCACGAGCGTGGAGAACTGACGTTCACGTTTTACTGAGATCAGCCAAGTATACTAATATTCTATTATTATTGTTATTATTATTAAATTATTATTATTATTATTAATATTATCATTATTCTTATTCTTATTCTTATTTTTATTATTATTTTTATTATTTTTATTATTATTATTATTATTATTATTATTATTATTATTATTATTATTATTATTATTATTATTATTCTTATTCTTATTCTTATTATTGTTATTGTTATTGTTATTGTTATTGTTATTGTTATTGTTATTGTTATTATTATTATTGTTATTATTATTATTATTGTTATTATTGTTGTTGTTGTTGTTGGTGTTGTTGTTGTTGTTGTTGTTTATAATAATAATAATAATAATTTATTATTATAATAATAATAATAATTTATTATTATAATAATAATAATATAATAATAATAATATATAATAATATAATATAATAATAATAATAATATAATAATAATAATAAATATAATAATATAATACAATAATAATAATGTTATAATATTATAATTATTATTATATTATTATTATTATAATATAATATATTATACCATATTCTTATCATTGTCGGAGCTCAGCAAATCGTCAGTTCTCCACGCTCGGGCCATTTGCATATCTCAGGAAAACCTGACTTCCTTCGACGCAGTGCTCGCGCCGTCGCATTCTTTACCCCGCCGTAGTTGAAATTTTTTTCCGCCGCTCGTTGGGCTGAAATTTTTTCAAAGTTCTATTGATTTAATGTGTTGAGGATTGAACCGCTCCGCTCCGCTATCCGCGACTCTTACAGTGATGAGATTTTGTTTTTCCCCGCGCTCTCATGAACTTTCGAATTTTTTTATCCAAGTTCGATTTCTTTTCACCCGTCCGAATTTTCCTATCAAGTTTTATTAATATGTTTCATTCATTTCTATGATTGTGAGTTTGTGTGGCGGATGAAAATTAGCACCCCCCCCTTTACGTGATAATACGATTACCAGTCATGTACTTGATACAGGTATGGTATTGGGCTACCACCTACGTATTATGCGTTATAGATAGTACGAGTATGTGTGCATCGATGCTGCTTTTATATATTATCACTGAGAAGACATTAATTAATCGGGTCAGCTTTTTCTTCTGAGTGAATAATGCGAATAATTGGCCCTGCACGGTCGCCCGGGTGGGCTGCAGGTAACCACTCGAAGCTGTTAAGCGTCATGGAGCGAGTTTCGAGCCCCGCCGAGTGCATAGCCTCTTAGTGCCTTTTCTCGCAAAAAAAATCATTGACTAGCCAGAAAGCGCCGAAGATGCGTGCAGTTAGCAAAATTCGATGAAATGTCCGACGGAGCGTTGGAAGCTGAACCCTCTGCGCCGATAAAAGAATGAAGGCAAGAACCTAGTTTGAGGGGAGGCGAGAGGAAGCTACTTTGTGACCCCGGATCTGAGTTACGCCTTAGTGGGAAGAAGACGGAAGTTTACGAAGATAATAAATGAGATGTAAAAAAAAAAAAAAAAAATTGTCGCGAGGCAATAATATATATAATAATAATAATATGAGTAAAATATGATCAAATTTATGTTTGATTAATATTGTATTAAGTCTTAATAATTATCAGTCAATAATATTAATTTAGGCACTTTTTCTCGCAAAAATTATTCTTGACTGCAGAAAGCGCGGAGCTGTGAGTTAGCAAAAATTCGATGAAAGTACGACGCAGCGTGGGAAGGCGGCAACCCTCTGGCGCGATAAAAATGCAAGGCAAGAACCCGTAGTTGAGGAGGAGGGAGAGGAGCCTACTTGTGACCCGGATCTGAGTTCACTAGGGTAGGAAGAGACGAAGTTACGAGATAATAAATGAGATTGGAAAAAAAAAAAAAAATCTGTCGGGAAGGCAAATAATATTTTATAATAAATAATAATAGAGTAAAATATTGCATCAAATTATGTTTGATAATGATGATAAAGTATTAATCATATCAGTAATAATTTAATACACATGCACATTAATCATACGCAGTGCAGCTGTATCTAAAAACGTTGTTGATATACTGGATGTATGTATTATGAATTATGAGTACGCGGTATTGTATGTATGCATATCTATTTGTATTGATAGATTAGATGTTGTCGTTCGTGTTATTTGTTTTTGCCCATTTTAACCCTTTCAGGACTGGCAGTCCGTTTTTTGTGGCACAGATTCCCTCTATTCTAAGCAATTTGTCCCCATATGGGACTCCAGTCTATAAGGGGCCTAAGTTGTTGTTGCTAGTTGTTGGTTACGTTTGCTTACGTTGTTGTTACCGTGATGCTTTTTTTTGCTCCTCCTTTGTGTCTTATGTACGAGTTCGACTAGAGTTCGTGTTTTCGTATGGCGTACTTTTTTGATGTCGCCTTTACCAGGATATATTTGAAGTACCCTTTACGTATATACGCTAGTTTGATACCAATTATTATTTTTTCAAGTAAACAGGTTTATTATTTATTTTTAATATATTACAGACGTAGACTTTTTGTACCGGTATTATATGTATGTTATGTGCCATTTAATTGTGTTGTTGTATGTATGTTGCTTGTTGTTGAGCTTTTTCAATGTTCGCTTCGGTTTGTAGAGGGATGTCATGTTCCTTTTTCTCCATGCTTTGGCTTCTTGGGCATAACTCCCGGCGAACATCACGAGACGAGATTCGTAATGGATGTGGCTGTTGTCTGTCGCGTGTGCCACCCAGAAAAAAATTTTGTATGCTTCTTGGGTATCCCTGCCGATATTTTTAATCACATGAGCGTAGACGAGATATGACGCGTATACGGTCGTGTGTTGAACTGCCAGTAGTAAACGTTTTTTATATTTGATTGTTGTGTCGATTTTCGTGATGGCATGCTTGCGGTTGTCTGTCGTGTTTCGCAGGGAATTTGTTTTTTTGTTTTATCATCGGTATTGCGGTGGGGGGATTGGGTGGTATATTGTGATAAGACTGACGCCTGTGAGACACAGAGTATCTCCTTGCAGGTTGTCTATTTAAGCATTCTTGGTGTTACTCACTTTCGTAGACAGTCAGGTAGAGAAGAAGCAGATTATATTAATCCCGGGCCTTCAAGTATGCCACAAGATATTATTAAATACCCGAATACGAATACGAATGCTATCAAAGTTATACGCAAAACGACCAATTTACCTATGCAGAGCGTAATTAACGGCCTTCCTAGCCCATACCATTACAATATTCTTGTTCCGTGGCTGGTGTCCTGCGTGTGTTGCACGGGAAACCCTTTTTATATTTTATTCGTTTTTGTTCGCATTTCCCGATTTTGTTTAAGCGGTTGACTATTCTATCGTGTTGCAGCCACTGGGAAATCGTTTTCGTTTTATTGGTAGTAGCGTGAGTGGAATATTCCATTCGTGGCCATATCGTGGGATATTTTATGGCTTATGGCTTCTTGGGCACCATTGCCGGCACACGAGGTGTAGGTATGGCTGTTTGTGCATGTTGCGTCTAGGTGCTGTGCATTGGTTGTTGCCATGTGTGTTTGCACTGGAAAAACACCTACAATTTTGATGTTTTGTGCTTTTTTTACATGGATGGGTTTGCGGGCTTTCTTTCGCCGTCACTCCTTTAGTTGTCTGTCGTGCGTTGTGGGAAAGTGGCTTGGCGATTACCATATTTTAGAGTCGTCGCATTTTTATTCCAATGCCCGTTTGGCTTTGCCTTGCCTCATTGCGAGCTTTGTCGCTGTTTTCTTGCTCTTCTCTGGTGAGTGCTGCCTTTGATTGGGGCTATTTATTTGCGTCAGGGCATTCAATAATCGACAATATTTCTAACGGTGACTTCTTTTGATGTTATGGGCCTTTTTTGCATCATTCATTACGTCAGGAATCAACAATACAAACTGGCGTCTCTTCAACGCGTTCCCTTGGCTCATCGTAAACTGGCGGCCCGCGCCTTAGGCCTCTCGGTCCTTGGCATCCGTAAACTACCTTGATGTATTGCGGCTTATCTCTCCTTCGCTTCCCCCCACCGACGGCCTGGCGGCGGCGAAGCCCTTGTCATATTATTATTTAATATATCCCTCGGCTTCTTGGCTGTGCCTTCTGCGATTCCAGAATCCGGCATTCTTCAGCCCATTTTTTTTGCCCTTTTCGTCGGTCAGGCTTACGGTCGGTCGGCTTTACGGTCGGTCAGGCCTTTACGCGTTTGTTCGTTGTTTTTGCTACGTACGTCCCTTTTGTCGAACCACGTTATGCGTTGAACTGATCTTTGCTAGTTTGTTTTAGTACCTAATCTTTATTTAGTGTTGGTACTTTTTTTTACGACGCCGTCTACTTGATAACGCGACAATGCTTCTCTTTCTTCAGTGCGAGTTCTCTGCGACAGTTAGTACGAGGCCGCGGGGGTGGCACAAAGATTATTTATCACCTTCTCCATTACTATACACCATTGTCGTTGTTTCTAGTTTGTTGTCTAGTGCGGCCACATTTTTTGCGTTTGCCTCATCTACAGTTAATGTACTACTACTACTACCACTACTACTATTACTACTATACTGTACTATGTCTGTTGACTACTACTACTATTACTAAAACTACTTATCTACTTGCTGTACTATTACTATTAAATACTACTTACTACTACATACCACTACTACCTACTACTATACTATACTACTACTTACTACTATACTACTACTACTACTAACTACTACCACGCCACTACACTACCACTAACACTACCACTACCACTACACTACAACTACCAACTACCACTACCACTACCACTACTATTACTACTACTACTACTACTACTACTACTACTATCTACTACTACTACTACTACTACTACTACCAACTGACCACTACCGCACTACACTACCACATATCTACTTACCACGACCCTACACTACACTACACTACCTACTACCACTACACGACACGATACTACTACACTACTACTACTACTACTATTGCCCCTAAGCTGAGGTTTTCAAAGGGTGATGTTTTGCTCACCACGGTTCGGCCTCGTGTGCCATTCGGCCTTCGCGTCGGGGCTTGCGAAAGCTGAAGGCAAAGCGGGACTTTGGTTGGAGATGGCCGTTAAGCTTTCTACTGTAGCTTATTAAAAAAAAAACTACTACCTCTAACTGGTGTATACTATATTTAATCACTACTACTACTTACTACCACTACTTACTACTAACTACTACTACTACTACTTTACTACTACTACTACTACCACGACCACTACACTTACCACTACCTCACTCCACTACCACTCCACTTACCACTACCACTACCATACCATACACTACCACTATACTACTACTACTATACTACTACTACTATACTACTACTACTACTACTACTACTACTAACTACTTACTTACACTACACTACACTACCACTACACTATACCACCACTCTACCACGACCACTACCATCTACCACTACCATCAACCCCCACTACACTACCGACCACGTAACTATTACTACTTACTACTACTATTGCCCCCTAAGTGACGTTTCTTCAAGGTGGATGTTTCACCACTAGCTCTGCATTTCGTGACTTCCGCGTCGTCGCGGGCTTGGAAGTAAGCGACTTTGCGTTGGAGAGGCGTACACAATGCCCGGTTGTGCTGGAAGGCTTTGAGGTAATGTTGTTAGTAGTATTAACGTTGTTACTGGAAAAGTTGCCTCTTGGAAGTGACTATAAGTTTAACTCGACGCTCACTGAAAATATATAATAAACCTTCAGCCCAGGCATCACCAGTCCGTTTTTGCAAAATAACGGTATGTAACGGTGCCCTTTGGCTCATCGAAACCCTGCCGCATTTGCAGTTCAATATTGCAGTTAATACATGCGGGTCTTAGCTTCGTCGGCGGCCCTCACTAGGCCGCCGGCGGAGCCCCTTGTATTATATTATTACGTATATTATCATATTATATTATTACGTTATTATCGTACTATATTTCTATCCAGAAAAACAACAGGAAAAGCAGGCAAAACGGAAAGTTTGGAATTTCAACAGAGGGCAACATATTTTGAAGGCTACGCATTCCAATATATATTTGGAGACTGTTTTCGGAAAAGATATAAAAAAAGCGCGATTTTTTTCGGAAAGTTTGGGGGAAAGATGATCGATAAGAACGTGGCCCCGAGTATTGGCTATACTTGACGGACTTCCATTATTGTACTACTGCTGTATGTACAGTCGTATATTTCTACTCGTAATACTACTACAGACAGTACCGACCACCTCATAAGCAATCAGAAATCGGGCTTAGGCTGACTTTCTTATTTAAGAAAGGGGTGTGTCCCGCACTAACTTCAGTATAATGGCTGTCGACTTTCTTATTTCCCCCGTAATGTTTAGGCTGAGTTTCTTGTGGGGCACTTTCTTATGAGAGGGTCTGTAGTGTACTATTTATACTACCACTACTACTACTACTACTACCACTACTACTACTAATCTACTACTACTACTACTACTACTACTACTACTCCTCCTATATACTACTCCTGTAAATTAATACTACTACTACTACAAAATAAAAAAATCAGTGGCTTCTGTTACCGTCGCTCTTTTTTTCTCTCTAAAATATCATACATTCGAATCTCACCGTGGTGAGATTTTTACTTTATTTGAAAAAATCCAAAGGAACCAATTGCTGAGAGCGCCTTCGTGGCGTGGGTAGGTGGAATCCGACGCAAGTCGACGAGGGAAGAAAGTGCAGAAAACTTATCGCGATAAAAATGCAAGGCAAGAACCGTAGTGGGGGAGGAGCGAGAAGAGCCTACTTTGTGACCCCGGAGCTGAGTTACGACCAATAAGGACAAAGAAAGGAAGGGCGAAGATGATAAATGGGATGGAAAAAAAAAACAGAAAAAGTGAGCATTACGTATTGACTATTGACTGCTGTGCTTGCTGTATAGTAGTGCTGCTGCACACTCGTATGCACTTTTTTAATAAAGTTTGCACTTTAGTATCATAGAGAGCGCTCGCCGCCGGTCGCGATTTCTTAACCCAAACTTCTCGGCAGAGTCCTGAAGTTCCTACGACACGTATTATATGTGCATTACGAGTATTAATACAATGAATACGTATGGTATCCCTTATTCGCGGGAATAGGAACACTACTGCTGTGATACCTACTATCTACTATCTATAGATACAGATACGTCGTATGTGTACATGATATGTACATACCCAGGGTATGTACATACCCAGGGTATGTATCCAGTATCCAGGGTATATGTATATTATGTAATACCAGGTATTTATACACTATGCCTGGTATATACCTGGTAGAAAAATAAAGTACTATACCAGTATATATTACCAGGTATGCTATATTTCAGAATATAAGCCCACGAATAAGAAACAGCCCATTGAGAGCGTTAAGGCTTCGCTTTCTGAGGGACGCTAAAAAACTCGCCCTCAGCGGCGAGCACTACGCTATACATATAGTGGTATATATACGTACACAGCAGTACCTATATATACGCTACGTACCCCTGGTACCTGTTACCTGGTATATGCCAGGTAAACGATAGCCTGTGTTCGAGATTGTTCAAGGCTGGTGACATACATCACAAGGTTCCAACGGTTTTACTCAGGTCAGATAACGTGTTGTGTGCTGAGTTGGCGGGCCCATGCTGCTGTAGAGCAGCGCAGCAGCAGCAGCAGCAGTGCTACTTACTACTGTTGTACAGCAGTACAGCAGTACCGGGCACCTGGTAAGGAACAGGAAGCCTGGTCCAGGATGAAGTTCTTATTTGAGAGAGGGGTGTTTTCCTCACTAATTTCAAGATAACAACTCCCGAAAAATAAAATTACTTTAAAATATCAGCCTGTCTTTCTTATTACCACTGTTTCTTTTTAGATGTCCTGTACTGTATATCTGGTATGTACAGTAATAACGTAATAACAACACTTCACAGATTGTCCGAGTATACTCGATACTCCGAGTATACGCGGATTATCGAGTATTTTTCGTACTCCGAGTACTGAGAGTATTAGAGTACTGGTGGCCTGAATACTCGGAGTACTTGGAGTATGAGCAGTACTGAAGGCCCAAATACTCCGAGTACTGGGAGTATGAGCAGTACTTATACTCGAGTACAAGAAGTACTCGGAGTAAAAACGTCTAAATTTCTCGCAGTACTCCGAGTATCGAGAGTATTGGACACCGAAATACTGCGAGTACACCAAGTACCTGGAGTATATTTTTCTCGAAAACACTCTAATTATACTCCGAGGTAATGGGAGCATCTGTGCATTTTTAAATGCTATAAACGCCAGTCACATGTTCCCAGGACCTGGGAGGAATGACGGCCGAGTATGCAAAGATGCTCCAAACGTACTTTACACTCCGAGTATACTCCGAGTATCGATTACATTTGGTACTCCGAGTACTTAAGAGTAAAAGAGTATTAGCGGCCTGAATACTCGGAGTACTTGGAGTATGAGCAGTACTGAAGCCCCAAATACTCGGAGTACAAGGAGTACCCGCAGTGTCGAACCCCGAAATACTCCGAGTACACGAAGTATCTGAAGTATTTATCTCCAATACTCGAGACTTTACTCCAAGGTACTCGGGCAACCTGTGCAACACTTTAAAGTTTTGGCGCGTGATCGCACAGACCCATATAATACAACACGAGCACGAAACGTCTACACACGCCATTTTGTTTTCTATGGTACAGCTCAGTAGTTCAGAATTTGAGCTGTATATCGTACGTATATATAAGAAATTTCAGCTTTGTATGTACGTGATTTGTGCTCAGTGCTCAGCCGGGAACACCACTCTAAATCCTACATAACAGATATTTTCAACCCCGAGGTAACAATAGGCCGCGAGTCTTCGCCAACATATGTATATGTATTAATACCATGCATTGTATGTATAACATGTATATACATGGAAGCGCCCTGTCGCGTACCACTACGTACTTCTGTGCGTTCCGTAGCACGTTTAATCCAAGCCGACAAGTAACTCGCACCTTGCTTCTCTGAATGTGGGGAATATTCAAACCCCCAACCCTCGCTGCTGCTGGTCGACGCTTCTCCTTGTATTGCTCCACCTTCCCACGTTCAGTCGCCGTGGCTGGCTTTGCACGTCCGCTACTTGCTGCTGTTCCCTCCGAGCTCGACTGGCTTTGGGGTTGTCCAGCCGTTTGATGCGCCTCATGAATCGGGCGCTAAAATCTCGCGAACCGGCTCGGGGCAGAGCGAGGTGCTTACCCAGAGGACAAAAGCTGTGAGGTGTTTCGCGGTCTCACCTATAAGGCTTCTCGACAGTGTAGCAGTAGTAGCAATACTTGTAGGCATATTCGAAGAAGCAACTGTTTATACACGCACGTCTCAAACAACATACTAAAACCTAGATGTTGGTTGGACTTACACGGCCGCAGATGTCTCCCCCTCTCCCCTCTGGAACGTGCCTCCATGTGTGCCACATTGTTCCAAGATGTTCGGATACTAAAGACCCACTTGTTTTATTTTCATGGCATCAAAGAGCTTCTTAAATTTCGGGACAAAAAAGTGAAATATTGAATATTGAAACGAGAGAAGTCGGGAGTCGGGAGACGGTCAGTCAAGGGGAAAAGTCCACCGGTCAACCCGGGGGTCAACGTTCCAAGGCCGAGGATGGTTCAGTGCTAAACTCTTTACGTATTAATTATTATTATTATCTTTGCCATCCGACAATGTGCAGCATGATCTTCAGCGTTGCTCACTCATAAAATTCCCAAAAGCAGAAAACTTGTATGCGGGCATGTCTGAGAAGTTCCCCTGAGCGGGCAGTTTTACGTTCACTGGACGCTTATACGTAATGTTTTTTTCGAAATTTGAAAGTTGCCGTCATCCGTCATCACGCCGTGCGGGTCTGTTCGTTATGTCACGAGCGCGATCTCGGCAATCGTACACAATACAAAATCGAGTAGTAACTACTAGGTTCCTAGTACATCACGAAGCCTACACCAATACCACAAATAACACATAGAACAAAAATTCTACGCAGCTCGCAAAGTTGAGTATCTACTATTCAATCGGTTGAACTCACAGCTGACGTATTTATAATAATTTTATTTAATACACCCGCCCTTGCCCTTGGTCGTTTCATACGTACCGCATACCACCAGCAAAGATGGGGAGTGACGGCACGTCACCATAAAAACGAGTAGCCGTCACAGCGCACGGCCGCAGTGTCCTCACTAAAACATACCCCTGGTAGTAGTTACGTGTATATTGCCGTCACGTCACACGAAAAACTGCTGTATTGCCGTCACGTCACATGATAAATCGCCGTCATTCCCCATCTTTGCATACCAGTTTATTATAACATTTTTCTACTGTAGTTTCTTAGTTTATTCTAAAATAGTACTGGACATCCATTGATAAAAGGAAACAGGGAATCTGGTCCAGGCTGGGTTTCTTATTTTTAGAGAGGGTGTTTTTTCTGGAGTAATTTCAATCTAACGACTCCGGAATGAATTATTTTCCTCAAAATCTTCGCCTGGCTTTCTTATCAGCCTGGTTTTTATTAGCCGTACTGTACTCTGCATATATATATTGCTGCTGCTGTGCTGTTGTTGTTAATGTTGTTGTTGTTGTTGTTGTTGTTGTTGTTGTTGTTGTTGTTGTTGTTGTTGTTGTTGTTGTTGTTGTTGTTGTTGTTGTTGTTGTTCTTGTTGTTGTTGTTGTTGTTGTTGTTGTTGTTGTTGTCGTTCTTCTCGTTGTTGTTCTTGTTGTTCTTGTTCTTGTTGTTGTTGTTCTTGTTGTTGTTCTTGTTGTTGTTGTTCTTGTTGTTGTTGTTCTTGTTGTTGTTCTTGTTGTTGTTGTTGTTGTTGTTGTTGTTGCGGTTGATCATGTTGCTGTTGATGGTGTCGTTGTTGTTGTTGTTGTTGTTGTTGTTGTTCTTCTTCTTGTTGTTCTTGTTGTTGCTGTTGTTGTTGATGATGTTGCTGTTGATGATGTTGCTGTTGATGATGATGTCGTTGTTGTTGTTGTTGTTGTTGTTGTTCCTGCTGTGCATTATGCTGATGATGCTCTGCAGCTGTCGAGGCAACCCGTATTTTTGGCGTCTCGCCCTTTCAATGACAATTCCTTGTTTGAAAGCCTACGAGGCTTTGTACATATTGATTGCAGATACGAGTATATTCCCATTCCTTGTATGTAGGAAAACCTAGCTTTGTACATATTGATTGCAGATATATATATATATATATATATTAAAAAATTAAAAAAAAAAAACAGCTACGTACGTATGTACTATATACCCAAGGGTTTTGCGGCTGACGACGCCAGCGCAACGTAGCGGAGTCCAAGACCTGGGAAGTGGCTGCCGGTGGAAATCGGAATGACCACTGGTTACTGAAGCAGGAAGTTTTTATTATTATGTCGCACTACTCCTAGATCATGTAATAAGATGTCATACGATAATGTGTTGAGCGCAAAACAAGGAGTAGCAATGACCAGGTAAATGTACAGCCCCCAGGGGTAAACCATACCGGTAGTAGTACGGGATTTCTTATTGGAGAGAGGGTGTGCTTCTTCCTACACTATAATAGGCTCAAGATAACGACGCCCCCATGTGTGGGTTTTTATCTTGATATCAGCCTGGCTTTCTTACCAGCCTGTCTGTCGATAGTTTGGTGTACTGCTGTACTGTACCATTTCAAAAATAAAAAAAACAACAGCTGTGAGCTCGAGGATTTCGTCGAAACTCATCTTTGCTAGCTGAGTATAATATTTATGTAACACGAAAAATCGACAAAAATGACAAACTGATGAACAGCCGAAGGACAACACTTTTTTTATTAATAACTTGACATATATAATAGGTATCGCAAGGGTTTAAAAAAAAAAAGAGAAAACGACACCACACTCGTAAGAAGGTCAGAATGAAAAACAAACCGGATCGCTGTGATCACAGGACGAAATGAGCGAAAACCATTTTTTTTCGTTTTTTGTTCCCTTTTTTAACTTGGTTTTAGAGACCCCCCTATTTTTGGTGTCGCCCGGCGCGACCGCAAATCGCCGTGGACGCGGAAGTAGGAAAGGGCCAGGGGACTCCTGCCAAGGACCCACTGTCGGCCGGATGGGCGAAAGAAAAGGAAACAGAGCTTGGATGCAATAGCAGTGTCGGGGGGGGGCGACGCGCCCCCCCCCCCGGGCAGGCGACAGTGTGCGTTCGAAATATATGTACTGTATTTTTAAACCCCCCCCCCCGGGCAGGCGACAGTGTGCGTTCGAAATATATGTACTGTATTTTTAACAACACCGTGTCAAGCGACTACTGTTGCACAAAACGTTTTTTTTTGCCCCAAATGCCCGCGAAACAGCGCAACAGCTATAACTGATGCCCTCCTACGTAAGAGCTGGGCCAGCCAAGCCACTGCCAGAGCGATGGATTGGCTAAGCCCCGCTCAATATTCTCACGTATTTTGGCGACACGATGTTGATCATATCTCAACCAACAAACCGAAAGCCTGCCTTTTTATTTTATTTTTCGTCCGAGAGATGTGACCGATATAAACATCTGAAAAAATACAAAAGTGGCCCTAAATTTCGTGAAGAAAACAAACAAAAAAACGCAGGATTTCCGTTTGTGTGCAAGCACACATGCGATTCAAATACGACGTTAAAATTTCAGATCGAAATTCTCAAAATTGAACGGGGCATCACAGAAATGCCATTTTTTATTTTTTTGTTGTAACCACTTGACTTGTATATGGAATACAGTTTTGGTAACACCTCTTGAGGGGTGGCGAATTGGGTAATGACACGTACTTTATCTATATGTGCTCCTTGTGTCTTCAGCATTGTCTCCATCAAGTTTCTGATCGATCGGGAACGACGATTTTTACACGAATTTAGTGTGGAAAAGTTGGTGCCTTTGAGTTTTTTTTCGTGGGTATGTCGGCGAGATCGAGTCGGCAAAAATAACACCTCATAATTTTTCATTCACTTTATTTTTCTTCAGTTCTTTGTTGTGTCAGGGTCAGCGCTTCCAAGTTACAAGTCCTAACTTCCAAAAGCGGTGGCGTTACAAAGAGCTTTAGGAAACATTAGCATTGTCCGTTTTTAGGCTGGCCCAGCTCGTATTTACGTACTGTACTCGTACGGCGCGGTTCTAGGAACAGTCCTCAAGGACCTTCAGGAACATTCCACGTATCGTTGCCTCAAAACTGGGGCCATGGAGGGACTTATTCTTCTACCTCTTAGACCAAGTATTATGGGAATTTGTTTAGCCTGATTTCTGTCGATTATATTCTTAGTTTTGAGGATCCAGAAATATATGCATGAGAAATAAGGACCATGTATTACGGCTTCTCATTTTTTTAACTGATTCAGTATAGTACTGGTTTGTCTTGTTTGCGTCAAACGACGCAAAGCCAACGGCCGCCGCATCATCGCGAGCGTGGTCTCGGCATCCAAGTACGGCTGGATTTTCGCCGCGGGCGTCGAATCGCCATCACTGCTGCTACTACTGCGACGTCGAATCGCCATCGCTGCTGCCGTTTTTGCCGTTGCTGCTGCTGGTATCGCTTCCATGCGAGGGAGAAGCGATAGCTTTCACACAAGCATCATAGCCCGTAGGTACAGCTCGCCGTACGTGTGATGATTTGGCGTGGGTGACAGATATACTCGGCAGATGGGCAGTAGTACTGCTGATGTAGTGACAGTACAAACAATTCAAGTGTCTCTCAGTTCCTGGAGGCCGGAGAGACCGCCAGGAACTGGGCTCAGTTCCTGGAGGTTTCGCAGATTTTTGCCCCGTCCAGGAACTGAGGCCAAAAATAACGATGATTTCTTGGCCCATACTACGAGTAGATGGTTCTGATGTTTGGGTTTTAGCGATCGCTGAAAACTACAGAAATTACGGCTCAAATTTGCCCATTAAAAGAAATAAATGGTATTTACAGATATATCACTGATTTTCCGGGCTGCATGGGATCTATTCGCTTTCGATACTTCGATGATCAAGCAGTACCAATGTACCGATAGTCTGGCGAATAAGATCGCGTCCCTATTTTGCGAACTTAGTTTTTAATAGTTACAACATTACAACCCCCCGTGTAAAATATATTGTGATTTCTCATTGTGGTGTCATTGTGGTATCATGATATGATATGATATAATTGTGGTCAGATATTAATAGGATGATATCGTGTCCCTCTTTTGGCAAGATTAATTTGTTTCAACCCTTCTCTATACTCGTAGTCAATACATCTTGTATGCCGTAAGGCAACATAGGAAGTATTTAACATTTACGGGATATTTTGTTGGCTGAGCGCGATAAAAACGACTTTTGATATTTTGGTACGTGTGTACCAGGGCGTAAAATAGGTGGTGAAATGTTGCGCTGCCGCACCTTTTTCTCGCAAATCCCGTTTTTTTCACCACGTGCCGGAGGCATGGTGCGGCTTGCCGCACCACGCTTTTCTTGTGCCGCACCTTTTTTCGCCGAAAAAAATTGTGCGGGTCCTTTTTCGCTGGCGAAAACAATATTTCGGGTCTGTTTCGCGCAGGCGAATTTTGGTTGGGCGTGTTTTTCGCCGCAGGCGAAAAAATGTTTGGGTTTGTTTTTGTCTTGATTTTGTCTCAGATGCTATGTTTGGGTCTTGTTTCCTCTTTTGGCACAGAGTACTTTACTTCTTTAGAGAATTCGATTGAAACTGTTGCCGTTTTCCTGTGCCTGAGGACGTTCCAGGCAAACCAGGCCAGGGACACTGTGGCATGTGGCGCCTATTCAAGCAGCTCACATCTGCTGACGATATGTCTGATGCTATTGGACCGTAATTTTGTCCTTGTTTCTTGTCTTCGCAAAATGCAGAACATTCTAAGGCAGCCGGCACCACGTATACAAGAGGATAAACCGAGCGGGTTAGACGCACATTTTGAGTATATTGACGCATATATTGTAAAAAAAAGCGGCCTCCGGCGGCCCGCACCACGGCCTCCACCTCGTGGTGCGGTGATTTCACCACGAGCCTGACGCCTATTTTACGCCCTGGTATGTACGCACTCGTGCTGCGATATTAGAGGAGATTCGTACCACTATCTGTAGTAGAAACTACATAGTAGCTGTGAGCTGAAATCGAGAATTTCATCGCAACTCTTATTTCCAAGCTGTGTGTGATGTGTCATAGTGTGGTGTGTGATGTGTGATGTGTGAGCCGACGGAAAACAGGAAAGGGTTCGAACAACTTTTAATAGTAATAATGGACGGGCAGAAACTCTTCCTCCACTCACTAAACTCTAAACTGCTGTCTCTCTTTTTATTACGGGGGACCATAGTAAATACTAGTAAATACTAGTAAATACTAGTAAATACTAGTAAATACTAGTAAATACTAGTAAATGTTGTTGTTGTTGTTGTCTTCACATTAAAAACCGTGCCGGTCTCTCTATCCAGTACCTCCATCTGTCCGTACTAATCCAACACTTGACACGGTCGATTCCCGTGGTCACAGGCTAACTTACCCAAAAAAGGTATACTGAAATAAAAGTGGAACCCGAAGGGTCCGCAAAGCGATCAAAGCCAGTCAAAAACAGATAGTCTGGAGCCCTCCGCTCCCCTCTACACGCTATGTGAAGGTAAAAATAAAAATGGAAAAGTCAACATCACCAATCGGGGGTACACGCCCCCTGATTCTATCTTGGTGCCCCTATAATGCCGGGGTGTTCCGTGCCGGGTTCACGCCGGTCAGGCAAACAAATCGAGTCCTCCACCCCGATTATAAACGCAGACATGATACGGGGGAAGGGAACTATGGTCCCGTGTGACTGATGTACCCCCGGCCTGCGAGCAGTGTAACTGCAAAAAGGTCAAAAACAACGAAGGGAAAAAGACAAAGACAAAGACAAAGAGACAAGTCAAAAGTACAAGCAAACACTCACACAGACAAGACCGCAGAGACAACACATTGACACGTCATCCCGAGGGGGTGGTGCAATGGTGCGGCGGTGGGGGGGAGGGGGAAAAAACAAAACAAACAAACAAACAAACAAACAGTCCAGGACAGTCAATCCGGCACATATCGCGCCACTCGGTCCGCCATTTCTCGCTTGTTTCCTTCCCTCGCCGATTCGCCCTTCTTCCGCACCCCTCCCGTCCCGTTGGTTCTTGGTGTCTCTTTGTTGTTGCTGCGCTCTTTTTCTCGCTCGGTCGCTCGTTTCCGGCTAGCCTCCTCTTCGTCCTTGTGCCAGGAGGTCATAAACCTCTCAGCTCCCTGCAGCACTCCCTTGTACCACTGCCTTCCTCCCTTCACCTTCGCTGCTTCCGCCCAAACTGAATTCGGGACTCCGAAGACACGTCTCTGGTCGTCCGTAGAGCCGTGCGTAGCTCCGAACGCTTTGAAGTCGTCCTTCAGGCACGTCTGCCAGTTCCGCTCCGGGCACCCCGCGCCCGGGTCCTTCCCCCCCACCAGCTCCCCGAACATCAGTCGTTTCGGGAGTCGCCCGTCTGGCTGCCTTGCCACGGCCCCCGCGAACAGCAGGCGCCGCTGCCGGACAGTGGCTTCCACGCTCTGGCACCCGACCCTCTTCAGGGCCTGGGCGTAGGACAGCTGCCGGTAGGTGCCTTGCTTGCGCTGGTACCCAATAACTCGCAGCAGCAGCCGGTGGTGTATCGTCCGCAGCAGTCGGTAGTGGTCGCGACGTGGGGCCCATGTCATGCAACCGTACAGCAGTGCCTCCATCGCCTCCGCTTGAAGCAGGCGGGCCTTGAGTCGAAACGGTGCTCCCGGCCTATCGAAGAGCTCCGGGCCATACCTCCTGACGCACGCCGACGCTGCTCTGCTCCTGAAGTTGATCTCCCGGGTGAGGTCGCCATGTTCGTTGACGAGGCCGCCCAGGTACCGGAACTCGAGGGTTTGGGTGTATTTCTGCCCCGCTGCTTCGATGATCAGCGGCGGCGGGGGCGGTGTTGGCTGCTTCTCCTTTACGCGCATCAGGAGAGTCTCCGTCTTCTTCTCCGACACCGTCAGCCCGAACTCCCCAAACACCTGCACGATAATGGTCATCATCCTCGCCAGTCCGTCGGCGGACCTCGATACAACGCCGGCGTCATCGGCATACAGCATCCCCCACACCGCCCTCCGTACGCGGTCGAGTGGTGTCTCCGTCCCCGCTCCCGTCTCCTCCTTCAGGAACACTAGGTTCTGCATGATACCATCGTCCTCGCTGAATCGTACGATAACGACCTCTAGGGCCGCGGCAAAGAAAACGTTGAACAGCAGTGGGGACAGCACACACCCTTGTCGCAAGCCTTGCGTGACCAAGAACCAGTCCGACAGTTCTCCATCGTCCATGCGCACCCGGGCCCGCATTCCGTCGTGGAATTGGCGGATGACGGCGACCATCTCGGCAGGAACGACCAAATATTGTCAGTAATAGTAAAAAATTGGAAATGTGTAGATTTTTACGTGTACCGTAGATCCTATTTACTATGATCCCTCTTATTAATACCAGGCAGGCTGGTTCAAACAAAAACGCTCCACAGTGCGTACGCCATGAATGCTGGCAGCAGTAGTAGCTATGATACTCGAATGCCACTATATTTGGTGTCATACTGACCGTAATGAACAGTTAACAGCGAAAGCCGGCGACATTCCCGTAGGGCTGGTGCTATAATAGCGGCGAATCAGCAGTGTCCCGACTAACGAAAGGCCTTCGAAATGATCAACGGTTACGGTTGTCAAGCTATTCCGTAGGAAGAAACCATTTTTTTCCTCATTTTTTTTGCTGAAATAATCGGTTCCAGGTACACCAAGGGCGGATTTATTCATATTTTACGCGAATATTTAATATTTGAAGAACTGATTGCGAAGGATCAAGATGAAGCAAACTTTCATGGTTGTGTTCTAATCCATACCCGGGTATAATTTCCCGGGTATTATTACCCATACCGGAGCTTGTGTAAGTTCTGTAAGGCATTCATACCTTTACCCGGAACTTCTGTACGTAAGTTCTGCAAGCTCTGTAGGCCCGTGGTACAGTACCCGGGGTAGGAGTGCCGTATAGGAGAGCAATGTATATATAACACACCCCCGGTGATCATATTTCGGGTTTTTGGATGTTTTTCATTCGGGGTGGTATAATACTGCTGTCGGGGTGTGGTAAAATATAACACCCCCGGTGATAAAAGTGGGTGGTCATCGGGCATTTCAGAAGTGTCACCATTCCCGGGTGGTGTACTACTGCACTACTAATAGTAGTATATAGTGGAGGAGGGTGATAGGAAGGGTTACAACCTTGTGTTGCCGTTGCTGCGATATTCCATCCGGGCAGTCGGGGCAGGGTGTGATAGTCATCACGTGTGGTGTCATGTCAGCGGTTGCAAGTTCTCGCCGGCACACTCTTATCATAGGCGGGCAGCAAGGCAAGAAGAGTGTCATAGTGATATTCATAGCAATAGTATGGGGTGTGATAGCAGTGGTTGCAGAGGAGTTTTGCTGCCGCACTGCAGCCGGGTGCCAAGGCGTGTGATAGTGTCTAATAATAATAAGGGGTGTGATAACAAGGGGGTGTCGTAGGTAGCACACCTCGAAGCGGTGTCAGTACCTACCGTATTTTACGAGATTAAATGTGAAATGGTTGTTTTGTTGTTATTGCCATTCTCCTGTGCAGCTAGTTACAGCTCCCCTGATGGTAATGCAATGTCATTTCAGCCCGAGGATGGTAGCCAATATCAGGTATTCCCTTCTGACACGGAGTACATTATACACCTACCGTGTACCGTACCGTACCGTTCTACCGGTATACCTACGCATGATGGGCCCACGTATGCTATGGTACTCTCCCACACGTGGTGTGCTACTGCTGCTATTACCCTATATTCCGTACTCGATACTCGGAGTGTATGTTTTTCAAATACGAACAACACGTGATATTTTCTCCCTTTTCTACATGCTTGTGTATTCCCGACAACATATGTATATGTTCCCGACCGATTTCCCGACCTATACATACTCCCAACCCGGTCACCGACCATTTCCCGTCTCGTCCTGTACCGCCGAAACATCTGTTTCCCGTCCCTTTCCGTACCTGCTTAAAATCGTGTGCTCCCGTCCCCTCCCGTCAAATAAATGGCTTCCCACCATCCCGTCCCATTCCCATACCGCAGTAAACAAGCTGGAAGTTTTTCCTATACCGTCCCTCGGGAATACCCCAAGCAATCTCTACCTGCGGCGGGCTAAACGGTCCAATCCCGCACAGCGCGGTGCCTTGCGGTACCTTCGGCACCGCGCGTGCCCGTGGTTTTTCTCTACTTCAAAGCTCCCGGACTGCTGGCATGTGCATCTTGTGCATGTTATGCCTGTCGTATTCAGCAGGGATGTAGAAAACGTTTTTGTTTCGCGCGTAACCAATCAGGGGTCGCCGCAACACCTGTGTTGCATTGCCCACAAAACAAATTCGAAACTCTTGACAAAGGGACACTGGAACCATACCCAGATTTATTTCCCTGTAGGACGTTTCGTAATTCTGCCCTAACTCCGAACTTTTCCATTAATCCAATATTTGGCAAGTGACTATATAGGCCTCTCGGTGCACTCCCGTGAGCTTGCCAAAGCGACAGCAGTTTCCGTGCCCTCCTTCAACGCGGACCTCGTCGCTTAATTTTGAAAATGTGGTTCCAGGCGCTTGAAATTGCGGTTTCTCGTACTGTACCGTAGTGTATAGGTTTTCCTGCCGTACTCGTACAAATCAGTATATAAAATATCTAACATTATCCGTTGTTCTCTCGCTGTACTCTTTCCAAGAAAACAGCTACAGCCAGTCTACAATAGCAAGCCCAGCTACGGGCGTCGGGAGAGAGAAGGGGGTTATTTCGCATGTTTCGACAGGCAGGCACAATCATAGCATTGCGAGCACGAGAGCCGATTTGTGCGCAGTAGCATAATATTGTGAGTACGAGCTCCTGCGTTCCTCCCCTGCTCGTTCTGCAGCAAAACAAATACTTGGTTACACAGGCAGTACACGAAACCGCAAATTCAAGCGCCTTGTACCACATTTCAAAGTTCAGCGACGAAGTCCGCATCGAAGGAGGGCACGAAAACTGCTGTCGCTTTGGCACACACGGGAGTGCACCAAATAGCTCATATCTACCTTGTCATATACCTGCCATTGGATTAATCGGAAAGTTTGGAGCTATCATAGTGCAGCAGAATTACGGAATGTACTACAGGAAAAAAATCACAGGTAATAAAAGATAGAGGTGCTTCTAGCTGTACGTTTGTCCGCATATTCGGCGAAAACGTTTTTTTTTGTAGGCTATGCAACACAGGTGGCAAAGGCTCCCCCCCCCCCGTAATTGCGTTTTCCCCCGAGCCCCTGATACCCTAAAAGCCGCTTTAGCTGGGTGGAAACCCAATCAACACGTACTTGCTTAATCATGGTAACTCACAACAGCAGTATGATACAGCATGATGAGTGCACACCAGGGGTATAATTAGTTGGTGAAACGTGCGCAATTGCACCAAATCCCTGAAATATCGGCTTTTGCGCACCACGAAAGAAGTAGATGTGCGGCTTGCCGCACATCCATTTTAGGCCCCCGCACACTTTTTGGCCGAAGGCCAAAACAATGTGCGGGTCCTTTTCGCCGTAGGTGAAAAACAAATTGGGGGCTACTTTCGCCGCAGGCGAAAAATGTTTGGGCCTCTTTTCGCCGTAGTCGAAAATTTTCATGGGCTTTTTTCGCCGCTTTGTCACGTCAAACACTGGAACAAACGAGAAATATATTTCGTTTTGGGTGGGATGATAGCGTTGTATAGCAGTTGTATAGCAGCTGTTTTATAGCATGTGAGATGGCGAAGGCGAGTTTGCAGGGTGCTAGTGGAAAATTGCGGTGATAAGGGGACGAATCAATTGATTTCAACATGTTGATGATTCCTCAGAGTTGACCTGCGCCCTCACATCCATTGCAGTTTTGTGGAGCAGGTTCTGTCTGTGCTTGTCTGTGTGTTATTTGCAAGACGAGCGAATGAGACGCACATTTTGAGTACATTTACGCACATACGTCCAAAACTTTCGCCTCCGGCGGCCCTCCGGCTCGGTGTGCGCTACGCGCACATGTTGCTGGAGCCCTAATTATAACCCTGGTGCACACCATACTAAAAGTGTTCAACAGGCCAAACGGGGTTCCAGCGCAAACACTACACGCATATAACCGGGATGCGCCTATTTCATCCCCGGGGGATACTTATCAAAATCCCTTGGTAGTTGACGTATTTACGCTTACTTTTTACAAAGGGCTGCTTTACCGTAACTATGCGTAAGATGTTGGACATTTTTGACGTGGCATTGCCGGTCGCCCAGGTAGTCTATTAATAGAAGGTAAAGACCAGGGGTTCGAGTCTCCGTATGGAGTTTTTTTTTTATCTGCTAATAGTATTGACACCAACTGTCGAGAGCGCCTATTATAGCGTGGGTAGGCACAATTCGACGAAAGTCGACAAGGGAAGAAAGTGCTGAAATCTTCTCGCGATATAAATGCAAGGCAAGAACCGTAGTGGGGAGGGGGGGAGAAGAGCCTACTTAGTGACCCCGGCTCTGAGTTACGACTATTAATATGAGGGAGAGAGAAAAGAAGGGCGAACACAACACATGGGATGGGGGGGAAAAATCTAAAAAATGCATTGCCTACTCTCCTTACTGCATTACAGCAGTGTACAATACCTGGTATTTAGTAGTACAGTGATAATAGTATCTCTGTCGTGGTTTTGTGAGCACAGGGCTCGTGTCTCTCGAGAATGAAGAATCGGCACGGACTGGGCCGACAGAGCGGTTTATTAATGTGAAGGACACACACACATACTTAAAATACGTAGTATATGATGATATGATATGTACCTGGTATGTATAGTAGTGTATAATATAATACGTGGTATGTTGTACTGGTGTGCTGTTTATTTTTCTCCCATGCATTACCTACTATGTTTTAAAGTTTTGTTTTAGCTTTTGTTGTGCTGGTTTTTGACCGTTTTTTTTTCCTTTGGTCGTATATAGAGAGCGCAAGCTGTAGCGTGAGCAGTCACAAATCGACGCGAGTCGACGAGGAAAGATAGTGCTGAATCCTTCTCGCGATGAAAATTCCAGGCACGTACCGTGTTGTTGTACGTGATCTATGTGATGTAGATGACCTATGTGATGTAGATGATCTATATGATGTAGATGATCTATATGATGTAGATGACCTATGTGATGTAGATGACCTTGACCTATGTGATGTAGATGATCTATGTGATGTAGACGATCTATGAGATGTAGATGATGTGTGTGATTGGAATGGTATACCTGATGTATTTGATGTAGATTATCTATCTGTCCGACGTGTGAAACCTTTCGGGAGTTCAGTTTTAAGAGGGTTTAGAGGGGGGAAATTAAGACACATATGATCCATCAGTGACCATTACAGCATCAACCTCACAACAGAAACGTAGGCTGCCACTGTGTTGGGGATGGGTAGAACACTTTTCGAACAGCAACCCAAAGAGTTGTGCACCGTAAACGGCATGTGCGCAATTTGACACTACCCATGATACTGCTGTTGCTGCTGCTGCTGCTGCTGCTGCTGCTGCTGCTGCTGCTGCTGCTGCTGCGCCTTCCACCACTTACACTATTACGGGGAGCCATACACTAATAGTATCAATACTAATACCAATACGAATACCAATACTAATATATACTAATACTAATACCAATACTAATGTCAATACCAATACTAATACGATTAATAATAGCAATACCAATACTAATACCATTAATAATAGCAATACCAATCGGAATCTAGGAGGAACCCCCGCGACCGTATGTCCCCTTATATACCCCCCTATGTTTTACTAACCATATTTCGTTCTGATTACTATGTTCCGTCGCGATGAGACAGATCATAAGACTCGCATCGCCACATTCAAGGCCTTGTCCTTGCTTTTTTGTCGCTTTTTCTGGATCTCGTTACCCCTCCCGCCCCCTTACGCCACCCAACCCAACCCTTCCCCTCACCCCACCCCACCCCTCACACAACTCACCCCCCCCCCCTCCGACACGGCTTGCTCGCCTCTAGACCACGCCTCTGTCAAGCAGGCCGCCGCCGACATGCTCGACGAGGCTTCCCTCATGAGCGGGCGTACCTCCCCCCTTACGGCGGAGGCCGGCATCGCAGGCGTTGTGGAAGGGAAGTTGGGGGTTGGAAACTGCCATGCCCCCAAGCATAACGATACGCCTCTAGGTAGCGGTGATGGAGGCTCGGGAGGATGGGGGAAGGGGGCAGGAGTGCTCTCTACTAGGGTAGACTCGGCTGCTGCTGCTGCTGCTGCTGCTGCGGGGGGGGGTGGGGGGGGGGGGGGGGGGGGGGGGGGGGGGGGGGGGGGGGGGGGGGGGGGGGGGGGGGGGGTAGGTCACGGGCCTGCGAGAGGGGTGAGGTCCGCATCTCTCCCCGAGTTTCCATACATTGATGAAGGCGCCGGAGGGGGCGGGGGAGGGGGGAATAGTGGTGGTAGAGGTGGAGGAGGAGCAGGGAGGGGGGGTGGGGGGGCTTTCGACGTCCATGGAGGCGGTGGGGGGGCGGGTAGATACGGCGGAGGGAAGGGGGGTACGCAGCACGTCGGCGGCTGGCTGCAGCAACAGCCTGGAGCAGCCGCTAACGCTGGGGGCGGTGTGGGAGGGTTGCAGGGGAATATGCCACCCCCGCCGTATAGCGCACCGCAGAGGTCGCCGTACAACGTTGGCGCACAGATGCAAATGCCCCAGGCGCCTTTGATGAGGCGGGGGCTTACGTCGGCGAGAATGAAGGGGTATCAGCAGGTGAGTTGCAGAGAGGGCAGTTTTGGGGGGGGGGGGGGGGGGGGGGGGGGGGGGGAAGGGGGGGGGAGGGGTGCTCGTGTTATGAATAAGCCTTATTGTTCGTTGCGCTGGGGGGGCGGGAGGGGGAGATGGAGCGATTCGTTGCGTTGGTGGTGGTTTCATGCACGCCTTACTGTCCGTTGCTCTCGCGCGCGGGGGGGGGTACTCATGTCGTGCACGGCCGTAGTCGTATGACCATAGCCCCTCGCATCCCTACAATACCGGCACGGAGCACGTTGGGTTTTCACCAACCAGGCAGACATTGCTTGCACCAAGCGCGAAGCGCCGTGAGGTATTGGGCGAGTCGCATGGAGGGTGAGCTGCATCCTGCTAAGAACCGCCTCTGAGGCGGACTTGCATATGGACGACAGCCTTCAATGAATTGATTTGATTTCTTGTGTGGCCACTTACAGAGACAGCAAGGGGTATTACTATGTACCTGCCGCGTGGGTGCCTTTCCATATACACACTACGTGATACGATCATTCCCCTTGTGCGGAGTGGGGGGTGGGGGTTCGCTGTGTTGACCGTGATGGTGGTGATGGGAGAGTGTGAAAGCCAAACATCACAACAAAAACGAAACCAACCTGAATCAAACGATACCCAAAAATAAAAGCGAATCCAAAGTCACCAAAGTCACCACCGCTATTATACGTAAGTTTGTTTTTGTCCCCATCGTCGTGTGTGTTTTGGGTTTCGCAGATTCATCGGACGTTGCCCCAGCTTCCGCCCCCACTCCCCCGTTTCGACGCTAGCATGCAGACAGAGCCGGGAGCGTTGGGAGAGTTGGACCCTTCTCATCTGAGAGGCGGTGGGGCGGGGGGTGATGGCTCTTATTTCCCCGGAGAGCAACAGGTGTGTGTGGTGTTCGGTTTTGGTTTTGGTTTGGTTGGGTGGTTTTGGTATGGCTTGGGTTTCCTTTTGTTTGGTTTGGGTTTGGTTTCGGTGGTTGTGGTTTGGTGTGATTTGTTTTTGGGTTGATTTGGGTATTTTTGGTTTTGATCTCGTTTGGTTAGTTTTAGTTTTGGTGTGGTACGGTTTTGGTTGGGTTTGATTACGTTTGGTTTGGTTTGGTTTGTTTTGTTTTGTTCATTGGCTGGTGTGCTACTGCAGTTGTGCCACAAGCATGCATTTTATGTTTCGCCTATGGACGGAAGGGCCAATGGACGAAAGGCGGCATCCTCGAGACGTCATTGGCGAGTACCACTGCAGTTCTCAACTGTTGTGTGATAAAGTTAAGAGTAGAGTAATATTGTCAGTTGAGGATGCGCTAGTAAATATAGTTAAGACATAAACAACTGCTTTCAATCCATATAGTACCACAAGTCAAGGGTGTTTCTATTAATACTATAATGTGCTATACTATACTGCATTCAGTATACTGTAGGGTACACGGGTACGAAACCTGACTGTTTTGGTCATACTCGGGTAGCTACCCGGGTCATCGGGTAGTATAGGTACCCGGGTACTCCCAGAGTATATTCCCAACCAGCTCACCCTCTTTGTAACAGTTTTGCTCAGCATTTCGATACGCAATTTGAAGTCTTGGCCGTTGGTTTTTCTGGTACACCCGGAGGCATACACGCCGCGACATAACCCCCCCCGGCCCCTCCCCCCTTCCCACTCGTCGCGCGCCGCACCACAGCAGAGCTACCTAGTGGGCAATATCTACGGACAAGACCTCCAGCCCCCCCGTGGTCCGACAGCATACGCCGGGCCAATGGCTACGTACTCCCAAGAACAGCGCCCTGCCTCCCCCATGCTTGGTGCCCGCAGGCATCCCGACGAGCTTTCGTCTGGGAAAGGAGGTAGGGTTTCTATTGGTGGTGGCGGTGCGGTGGTTATTATGACGGTAGCGCCGGTGGGGAGGGGGGTAGGGGTGGTAGCACCTGTGTTGCAGTGCCCACCAAAAAAACACGATTTTATCAAATCTCTTGACAAAGAGATACTGGAACCACGTCTACCCCAGTTGTTTTTCCTGTAGGACTTTTCGTAATTCTGCCCTAGCTCCGAACTTTCCCATTAATACAAAACTTGGCAAGGCAGATATAAGCTCCTTGGTTCACTCCCGTCAGTGTGCCAAAGGGGCAGCAGATTCCGTATCCTCCTTCGATGCGGACCTCGTCGTTGAAGTTTGAAAATATGGTTCCAGTCGCTTGAATATGCGGTTTCTCGTACTGTAGTCAAGTATTTTTTTCCTGCTGTACAAACGAGCACGAGGTACTTTTCGAAAACAAAACTGCTCGTACAGAACGAGCACGAGCTCGTTCTACGGCAGGGAAAAAAAATACTTGACTACAGTACAGGAATCCACAAATTCAAGCGCCTGGAACCACATTTTCAATTTTCAGCGACGAGATCCTCATAGAAGGAGGGCGCGGAAACTGCTGTCGCTTTGGCACACTCACGGGAGTGCACCAAGGAGCTCATATCTGCCTTGCCAAATATTGGATTAATGGGAAAGTTTGGAGCTAGAGCAGAACTACGGAATGTCCTACAGGAAAAGAAAAAAGACAGGTACTTCGTGTGGTTCCAGTGTCTCTGTTTCAAGGTTTTTTTTTTGGTTTTGTGGGCACTGCAACACAGGTGGTAGGGACCCTCGTATGGCTGCTAATGTACGATATAGGGGGGGAGGGGTAAGCAAAAGCAGCTACATATTTGTCGGAACTGAGGGAAATCACGTAGAGCCAAATCAAGTTATCCATTTTCTCCGGCGACGTTTTGGAATCCGTGATGTAATGTACGGTAGATAATGCATCGACTTCTAACAGGCAGCCAGCAAGGTGCGTTGCATTTTGTTCCAAGTGGTCGCGCCGTCATGCATGAGAAGAGGAGGGCACAAGCCTCAGGCTGGACGGGCATGCTGCTGGACCGATGTACGAGGCGCACTGCGCCACATGCAGTATGACTTGAGATAGACGGCACAGCAGGCAGCTGCCCTCATTAGGCTGTGTTCAGCAGCGTCCCCTCTATAACACGAGTACTGCGGTACTTAATATCTCCTCCTTGTGCTGTGTTGCTTCATCGCGTGTGGCTCAATTGCGTCGTACACCCTATGGTATCACGCATTGATCCATTCATACTGTGTCATAGCTGGTGTTGGTGTCGAAATAAAGGGGCTTTGCTTTGCTTGTGGCTTAGTTAGGCATGCTAATCTCCCTTGCTAATCTCCCTTGGTTGGTTTGTATGGCGTTTATTTCAACATACTATAACCCAAACGTATATACACATGGCGTTTTGGTATGGCACGGTTGTACCTAAAGAGCCCATTCGATTTATTTGTACACTAAAACGTATACCCTGGTACATGGTTTGTATCGAGTTTACGATGGGCATGCTTCAATCCATGCCCCTTAGCTGCAATAGGCAATAAGCGAGACCTACGCGTAGTTGCTTTGATTTTGCTCACAGTTACGCAACCCAAAAGAACAACTTTAAGCACGCCTTTTGTTGTTGTTGCTTACCAACACTATTCATAGTCATACACATCACTCTAGATAGCCAGGCTCAGGGCTCAGCATCTGTCTGTAGTTATTCCAACTTCGAGTCTTCGGCTTGTGGCTTGTGCTTTTGTCACTGTCAACGAGGGGTGAAGCTTGGCCGGTGACCGTCAAAGGAATCATATCAACCACGAGCATAACTGGAAAAACGGCCGAGGAGAGGCAAGAGACTGCCTTTCCAAGCATACTGCAGTCAAAAGCTGCATCGTAATTGTACACCAGGTACCTGGTGCTTACGACCTGCTGCGTATGTATAATACGTGTCTAGGTTGTTTTCCGGTACTGGGTACTTGTTGCGTGAACTCGTGTTGTGGAATATTTCACACCTCGGAAAATGTAACACTCGGGTAACACTTATCTACGTTATGGGGCCTAACACAGGGACTTGGCAACGTACTAACATAGTGTTAACACTGGAGGGGCAATCACGGTAACGCGGTAACACAGTGTTAACACTGGAGGGGCAATCACGGAAACGCGGTAACACAGTGTTAACTGGAAACCCACGAACGTGCACACGCTTTCACGTTATGTTACACCGTGATCCATCCTTCAACTAACACATTAACATAGTGTTAGGCTCTGGCCCAACACGTACGTTATCACTCTAACATTCCCAGATCGATATCTGCAGATTTACTAACACGATAACATAATGTTACTGTCCACGGAGCGTTAGACATAACACACTAACATTGTGTTACCCTTCGAATGAGTGTTAACATTGTGTTACAAATAGCACACTAACATAACACTAACATAGTATCCCGCACTACTAACATTACGTTATTCGGACCCCCAGTCTGATTGCCTAAAGGTCGGATAACGTAACATTTAACATACGTTAGATACGTTACAGTCTTAGCCGGCCGATACGTAACACTATGTTAGGGCGTTAGCCTAAATGCTGAGGTCTGCCTGACATTACGTTACGGTGTTACTGTCAGCAAAGATCTGATTTTAACATTATGTTACTGTGTTACCATAATAATCAATCCGGGCGTAACATTATGTTACTGAGTTACCGTGGGGGCCGGAGTCAATCCAACGTAATGTTACTACGTTACCATTTGGATTTTCCCACGCTTTAACATGTGTTACCTGTGTTAGGGGTAAAGCGGCGTCGCGGAGTAACATAATGTAGCCGTGTTATCCAATTTTGCTAACATCCCAGTAACACAGTAGTTACTACTGTAGTAGTTTACTCGTAGTGGATATGAGGCGCGACCTCAGTACCTGCAGTAGTCAAATCTGCAATGCATCACGCTGGGGGAATACTGATTGTGCTGAACCAACGCGAATGAACATCTACGTATACGTGCCGTTTGAGTTATTTATGTTTATCTCAAGAAAAACATATCGTCAGCAAACAGCAGCATCAGCAGCATCAGTGTAGGTCGCTTTACGCCCGGCTTGTCGGTCTAACCCTTGAACCCTCTGTACAAGTATTTAATGTATTGCGTGTCTCCTGGTTCCCCAAAGCTGTATTGATATTCGGCATAATTTGAAGACGAAAACTCTGCACCTGTGATTCGTACCTGTCCATAACAACAGATGTTTTCGTAACATAGGTGCCACCACTCCTACTGCTGTAGGATATTTACAGCAGCAGAGCTTCTTTGTCCCCTCATCAGTAGGAGCTGGGCCTGGCAATACGTCGCTCGATGCGGACTGCTGCTGCCGCTGCTACGGTAACATATAATAATGTCAACGTTTTGTTGGCTATATATTATACATACTTACGTTAACCCTCTACCGTGTGTTAGGATATCCACAAGGAATTCCGCTAACATAATATAACATAGAGTACGCGACAGCACTTGAGCACTCGGCAGTTAAGAATTTAAGGCTGGATTTTCAGACGAAAATAAGAACATGACCTCTTTTGTACGGAAAATAGTGTAGGACACACCCTGCCTTACATAAGAATTCCAGCCTGGTCAGAATTAAGAGATTACTAACTGGTGTCGCGTACAGTGTTATGTGAGCGTTTAATAGTCCATGTACGTTATCAGTCTGAAGTGTGCCAAGGTAGCAAGTAAGAATATGGTGACATGCTAACATAATGTTGCCCGCTACGGGCTGGTGTCGCTAACACGGTAACACAACGTTAACGTAATATTGGTAATTCCGCTAACACACTAACACATACTGTTATGTAAACGTTTATTGGACCATGTATGCACGTTATCGTCTAAAGTGTGTTACGGCAGCAAGTAAGAATTCCGCTAACACACTAACAAAGAGTTACTCGCTTCGGGCTGATATCGATAACACGGTAACATAATGTTAACGCTTCATTGACTATGTACGTTATCCCTATAACGTGTGTTACGATGGTAACTAGGAATTTCGGTAACACACTAACATAGTGTTACTCGCTATGGGCTGCCTACCTTAACACCGTAAAACTTATACTGCGGTCATCACGGGATCAAGGCAACACTCTAACATAATGTTACGCGATCGCCCGCCAATATCGTAACGCACTAACACGATGTTATCACAAAATCCAGAATTTAGATAACGTAGTAACGTAATGTTACGATTTTTTTCCGCTGGCGCGTAACATTAACATAAGACGTTAAGTGTTACGGTATCCGAGGTGTGAAATATTTCAAGTTGGAATATTTATTGGTGTCAGATCCCTCGTATATAGATGATTCATGTCGCTCGACCCTGTTTTATGTCGGATTTGTCGGTCCGGACCGTCCACGCAGAAAGCACGCGATTTTATTTTCCTACCGTGTTTTCGCACCTTCCGCGTTTTGCCCTCCTTCCCCAAGCACCTCCGTGTTAGTTAGTTTGTTTGTTTGGTGGCTGTGCTACCATTTGTTATATGAGAGGGGCGTGTCAGCCCTATATACTGTAGCAGACCTACCTTGATTAACCCTGTGCCTGGTACTTATCTCATAAAAAATAAGAAAATACCTTTTTTACACCAAAAGATCGAAGTAAGAAATTAATTTGGGTACTCTTATGCCCGGTGCGCTGATAAAGTAGTGGTACTCGTAGAACACCCTCGTCGAGGGGCAAAAGGAGAGCGAAATGCACTCCAAAACCGTGCTTTCATCCTTGATGTGTCCTGTAGACCCGAGACAGCAGTACATGGTGCATCAGCATTGCCGCTGCTGTACTACTGCTGTACCCGAGAGCGACTCAAGTAAACGATGTCGCGACCAATCTGCAACGTCACACATTCCTGCCACATATTACTATTTCTAGTTGTCGTGTTGTCGTCAAGCAGGTCCGGCAGACCACATGTTCCATCAAGGTAGCGCTGCAGAGTGCAGACACTAGATTACTAGATTCAATTGTGGTCGGCAGACTGTGGTCGGGCTCCAATATGCAAAGCGTATCCGCTGCGCAGGCCATGGTCTCGCTGTGTGCCTACTGTTGCCCCCCCGCTCTGCTATCTGCTCCCTGCAGCAGGGCTCGAAGTTCCAGTGGTTTCCATTGTACTTATTCGATATACGAGAGAGGTCCGGGATTTTGACCGGAACCTCTCTTGATTGAAGACATGCTGTTTTGTGTCAAAAACCATTTTTCCTCTCTTCAACCGGTATCTCTCTTTAACCGAGCTCTCTCCTATTGTAGCCACGAATACTGCTGTACCAGAAATATCCTATTACAGCGCGGTTCTAGGAACAGTCTGCAAGGACATTCAGGAACATTCCCCAGATCATTTCCGTACTGGGGCCATGGAGGGACTTATTATCTTATTCTTCCTCTCACAGCTATCACTGATTTTCCGGGCTGCATTCGCTCCCGATAATTCGATAATCAAACAGTACCATTTCGTCTGGCCGATATGATCGCGTCCCTATTGTGCGAACTTAATTAATCACAACTTGCAACCTCCCGTGTTGCTATATTGTTATACTTCGTATGATATGATGTAATTGTGGTAAGATATTAATAGGATGATATCGTGTCCCTCTTTTGGCACGATGGATTTGTTTCAATCCTTCTCTATAGTCAATACATCTGATATGCCGTCAGGCAACATATTAATTGCAAGTATTTAGATTTTACGGGATATTTTGTTTGCTGGGCGCAATAAAACGACTATTAATACGTACGTACTCGTACAGCGATATTAGAGGAGACTCGTATCGTACCAGTACAAACTTCAGAGTATCTGTGAAATGAAATCGAGTATTTTGTCGCAACTCTTATTTCTAAGCTGTGTGTGATGTGTGATGCGTGATGTGTGAGCCGACGGAAAACAGGAAAGGGTTGAACAACTTTTAATATTAAGAATGGACGGGCAGAAACTTTTCCTCCACTCACTAAACTCTAAACTGCTGTCTCTCTTATTATTACGGGGGACCATAGTAAATAATAGTAAATACTAGTAAATAGGACGAAATATTCATATTGTTCGTAAAAAAATGTAAATGTATAGATTTTTACGTGTACCGTAGATCCTATTTACTCTGTCCCTCTTATTAATACCAGGCAGGCTGGTTCAAACTAAAACGCTCCAAACTGCGTACGCCATGAATGCTGGCATACAGTAGCTACAATACTCGAATGCCACTATATTCGGTGTCATACTGACCGTAATGAACAGTGAACAGCGAAAGCCGGTGGCATTCCCGTAGGGCTGGTGCTATAATAGCGGCGAACCAGCAGTGTCCCGACTAACCACAGGCCAAAGGTCTTCGGAATGATCAACGGTTACGGTTCTCGAACGTTTCCGTAGAAAAAAAACATTTTTTTTTTCTCATTTTTTTTTTCTGGAAGAACCGGTTCCAGGTACTTCAAGGGCAGGTTTATCCAAGAATGTTTGCGCAATTATTTAATACTTGAAGAACTGACTGCGAAGGATCAAGATGAAGTAAATTTTCAAAGGTTGTGATCTGAACCATACCCTGGGTATTTTCCCGGGAGTTACTACCCATACCGGAACTCGTGTAAGTTCTGTAAGGCATTCATATACCCGTATCCGGAACTTCTGTACGTAAGTTCTGCAAGCTCTGTAGGTCCGTGGTACAGTACCCGGGGTATATCGGGGTGCCGTATATATAGGCTGTAGCCTTTACCGCATCACTGAATTATTATCTAGGATCAAGTATGGAAATCGGGGAATATTTTGTGATACCATGCCTTTCAGTGTGGTCGACCAAATAATAATAAAACAATTATTAAAAAAACGCCAGATTTTTTCGAGACAAAGCTCGTAAAGGTCGGGTGGGGGTTGGGGTTGGGGTTAGTGTCTAAAGTAGTGTTCTCGGCGTTTTTCGAAATATCCCTTCTCATAATAGTGTAACCACACGCGAGCCACAACCAATTGCCCGATTTCTATACTTTGTCCTAGATGATGATTCAGAATTGCGGTAAAGGCGGCTCCGTATATGAGAGCAGTGTATGGTATATAACACACCCCCGGTGATCATATTTTGGGTTTTATATGTTTATCATTCGGGGTGGCATACTGCTGCTGTCGGGGTGTGGTAATGCACCGCACCCCCGGTGATAAAAGCAGGTGGTCGTCGGGCATTTCAGGATTCTCACCATTCCCGGGTGGTGTACTGTACTACTTGCAGGGATGTGATATATAGCAGGGGAGGGTGATAGGAAGGGTTACAACCTTGTGTTAGTGTTGCTGCGATACTCCATCCGGGCAGTCGGGGCAGGGTGTGATACTCATCACGTGTGGTGTCATGTCAGCGGTTGCAAGTTCTCGCCGGCACACTCTTATCATAGGCGGGCAGCAAGGCAAGAGTGTCATAGTAAAGGTGATTTCACGAGATTCAATGTGAACTATTTGTATTGGTGTTGTTATTCTCCTGTGCAGCTAGCTACAGCTCCCCTGATGGTAATCCAATGTGATTTGAACCCGAGGATGGTAGCCAATATNATGGTTCCAACCTCGTGTTGCTGTTGCTGCGATATTCCATCCGGGCAGTCGGGGCAGGGTATGATACTCATCATGTGTCATGTCAGCGGTTGCAAGTTTTCGCCGGCACACTGTTATCATAGGCGGGCAGCAAGGCAAGAAGAGTGTCATAGTGATACCAATAGTAATAGTACGGGGTGTGATAGCACCGGTTAGCAGAGGAGTGTTTCGGTCGCATTCCAGCCAGGTACCAAGGCGTGTGATAGTGCGTAATAATAAGGGGTGTGGTAACAAGGGGGTGTCGTAGCGCACCTCGAAGCGGTGTCAGTACCTACCCTATTTCACGAGATTTAATGTGAATTCTTTTTATTGTTATTGCCATTCTCCTGTGCAGCTAGTTAGAGCTCCCCTGATGGTAATCCAATGTGATTTCAACCCGAGGATGGTAGCCAATATCAGGTATTCCCTTCTGGCACGTAGTACATTATATACCTACCGTGTACCGTACCGTACTACCGGTATATCTACGTAGGGGTACCGAACTTCCGGTACCGTAACGCATGGTCGGCCCACGTAGGCTGTGGTGCTCTCTCACACGTGGTGTGCTACTGCTGATGTGCTGTACGAGTACCGGTACTTGTTTCGTTGAACGCGGCAAACTTTTACCCGCGGTAATAACTTGGGGGGTGTCACACTGAGTATGAGGCATCACCTCAGGGTGTGTGGTATATACCGTGCCCCGGGTGACAACTCGAGAGGTCATTTATAGTTTTTGAGTAATGGCCACCCAGATGGAATATGTGGGGGTCTGGTATACGAGGTGGGGTGTCTTTTACAATGTTTATACATGGTATATGTCCTTTAAAAAAACAGCTGGGTGCTGGTACGGGTGTAACATTCGTGTACCTACCCGGAACTTGAGTGATACGATGTGTGTGTTCTTCACGCTAAACCGTTATCTTTACCTTTCGACATCGAGCACAGTGTCACTGCCGATTCTTCATCCTAGAGAGATACCAGTTATTTATGTGGCCACAAAACCACGACACAGAGATATTACGTTGCAATGCAGTAAACAGAGGAGACAATGCAATGCCATATACATACGACATACACGACCGACCCTGCTATTAATAGCACTCCAGATGCGTGAAAGAGAGAGAAGGGAAAAATGCAAGAAAACGCGAAGAGGAAATAAACTAAAAAGGTAACAAACACACACACAAACTAAAAACAACACAAAACAACACAAAGAAAGTGTCGTGCGTCCCCCGTAAGAGATGTGACAGGCAATATAAAATAAAACAAAACAAAAACAACGTAAACAGAGGGAGACTGAGGGCGAAAGGAAATGATAGGCAACCGAAGCACACGAAAAGCACCCTCCAGGCAGCCAAGGCAGTTTTCGTACCGGTAGAACAGACAGGTTCTACCAACTTGTCGGTCTGGTACCTTGCTTCCCTGCCTGCCGTCTCCTTCCTGCGTTCGTCAGCCGCGGTTTCCCTACGAACCGCGCCCCCCCGCTCTTCATCCCCTTGGGCGCCACCCATAGGCGCCACCCATACAACGGATGTGTGGCGCTTCCTACTCAATTCCGCGTCATGTTCGTGCCAAACAAGAAATACAAAGAAAGAGAGGAAGAAATAAAAATATCCATCATTAATACGTAGCTAAACAAACTAAGAAAGCCTAAGAAAATACGGAAGGACAGGAAACAAAGGCAAAACGCTACCACGACAAAATAAAATAAACTATTGCCAGTGGTTGTAGCATCGCTGTCGTGTCCCCCTGGAGGAGCTGAGACAGGCAATACACCAAGCAAAGAAAACGAAAGCAAACCAGAAAAGACGAAGGAAAAATTCCGGGCTCGCCATGCACCAAGCCAGGTAGAGGTAGTACTTCTTCCATATCACAGGGATACGGGCGAGAGGCACAAGTAAAAGGAAGAGGAAATCGAAAAACAACAGCGCCGCGTTGGAAGCAGTCACAGAGGTGCACGGTACGGGTAGTCTAGACGAGTTTTACTTACTACTCGGCCTGCTACCTTGCTACCCTGTCGGCTGTCTCCTTCCTGCTCTCGTCAACCGCGGTTTCCTCACGACTGTTGCCCCCCCCCCTTCCCATTCCCTCGCGCACCACCCACAACGGATGCGTGGCGCTGCCTACTCAGGTCCGCCTCATCCTTGTGCCACCTGACCATGAACCGTTCGGCTGCTTCGAGGACCACCCTGTACCACTTGCCCTCCTTATTTGCTTCAACGGTCCATACTGCGGTGTCTACTCCAAACACCACCGAGGAATGTGCTGTGGACCCCTCGGTGGCTCAAAACACATTGAGGTCTCCGACACGGCATTTCTGCTAAGTCTTTGGCTGTCCGCCCGGCCTGCGGTCCTCCCCACCCCTCATCGTCCCGAGCAGCACCCGACTGGGTAGTTGCCCCTTGTTTGCCGTGCCACGGCCCCCGCAAAGAACAGCCGCCGTTTACGGGTGGTCGTTGACGGGTGGTCGTTTCGATGCTCTCACATTGTGTCTGCTTGAGGGCATTCGCGTACGAGAGGGTCGTGTAGTCGCCACGCTGTCGACGCTGGAAGTCAATGACAAGCAGGAGGACTTGGTGGTGCACCGATCGGAGCCTGGCGAACTGTTGCTCACCGAGAGTCCACGTCACACGTCCGTACAGCACGATAGGGATCATTAGCCCACCATATTAAATAACATAGGGTGACGTTATTAGCANCGGCCTGGTACATTACTTTCCTTCATGGTGTCTCCTTACTGATTTCGTCAACCGCGATTGTTTTACGACTGCCCCCCCCCCCCTTCCCATTCCCTCGCGCACCACCCACAACGGATGCGTGGCGCTGCCTACTCAGGTCCGCCTCATCCTTGTGCCACCTGACCATGAGAACCGTTCGTCTGCTTCGAGGACCCCCCTGTACCACTTGCCCGCCCTAATTGCTGCAACGGTTCATACTGCGGTCTCTACTCCAAACACCAACGGGGAATGTGCCGTGGACCCCTCGGTGGCTCAAAACACATTGAGGTCTCCGACAAGGCATTTCTGCCGAAGTCATTGGCTGTCCGCCCGGCCTGCTGCCCTCCTTACCCCTCATTGTCCCGAGCAGCACCCGACTGGATAGTCGCCCCTTGTGTTGCCGTGCCACAGGCCCCGCAAAGAACAACCGCCGTTTACGGTTGTTCGTTTGGATGCTCTCGCATCGTGTCTGCTTGAGGGCCTTCGCGTACGAGAGGGTCGTGTAGTCGCCACGCTGTCGGCGCTGGAAGTCAATGACAAGCAGGAGGACTTGGTGGTGCACCGATCGGAGCCTGGCGAACTGTTGCTCACCGAGAGTCCACGTCACACGTCCGTACAGCACGATAGGGATCATTAGCCCACCATATTAAATAACATAGGGTGACGTTATTAGCAGTCTATTAATAGTGTTTTACAGCAGTATTGTTGATATTCCTACTAATACGGAGGGCCATAGTAAATAGGACCTATGCTACACACTAAAACCTATACATTCGACATGTTTTACTAACAATATTTGGTTATATTTACTATGGTCCCCCGTAATATTAATATTAATGATACAGGCTTTTGGGATTTTTCATCGGGTTGTACTTTATCTTTTATCAAAAGAAGTTTTCGGGCGAGGTCTAGAGCTCCTATACTATAATCAAGATAATCATACTACAATCAAGTCACCACCCTCAGAAAGTTGTACGTAGGCGCACTTCTATCGTACTATCAGCTATTACTGTAGTACAATGCCTCTTCTGTAACACTTCCATGCCGTACCCGGAACTTCTGTAAGCTCTGAAGACCTGCATACCCCTACCCGGAACCTCTGTAAGTGCGAGGGTGTGCTCTGAAAGGATACATACCCGGGGTATCTTCCCGGGTACTTCCCGTACCGGAACTTCTGTAAATTATGTATGACATTCATACCCGGACCCGGATCTTCTGTAAGTAATGTACGCCCGTGGCACCATACTCGGGGTACGGGTATCCTATTAAAAACATGCCCGGGAACGGGTACGGGTACGGGTATAACATTCGTATGCCCACTCGTACCGTGAGGTCCGTATGACTTTCATACCAGTACCTGGAGCTTCTGTAAGGTTTGTAAGACTCCATACCCTTATAAGTATCCGAAATCCACAAACCCCACGGAACATGCCGTTGTAAAATTTAACGCCAAAAGTAGATTTCTATTCTGAAACCCAATCATTTCGAAAAATACGGTAAAATCCACGTGTTTTCCCGACAACAGCTCAGAAGTTCAGGCGGTGTTTTTTAATTAGATCCTGAAACTTGGCACAAACCTTCCTTACCATTACATTATGCACATGTTTTAACGGAAGGGGTGCAAGTGTGTTTGTTTTTTTGGCTACGAAGACATCTGGGCTCCCTAAAAGGCCAATATCCAGAGAAATCCCCCAAGACCCTGGCGGGAAAAAACAAGACAACTTGCATCCCCTCCATACACCCCTCGGCGTAAGGCATAATGACATAGAAGGTGTGTGCGTGCGAAGTTTCAGGTTTTAAATATTTTCAACGGCATTAATTCCTGATGGAAATATTGTTGGTGACGAAATCCCTGAACCAGCTCGTAGAAGATCAGGGTAAAGTATGTATACTGTATTCAAACCAAGGCTTTTCACGCGGTAGCACCGAATCGCGGTACGTTTTGTCTGAATCCTACGGTGCGGTGCAGATTTTTATTTGTGATTTTCATACGGTGCGGTGCGGTAAAAACCGTTAGAAACTGCACCGCACCGTACCAAAATACTTGATTTCCAAGACCGTAAGGTCTGACCGCGGTTTTATTTTGTGAAATTCGAAAGGTGAGGTGCGGTGCGGGTTTGTTTTTATAGAATCGCACGGTGCGGTGCGGTGCGGATTCTCCGTTTTGATAATCCTACGGTACGGTTAGGTGCGGTTTTGTAAAAGGAAAAATCAAACGGTGCGGTGCGGCGTAGGTAAAACCGCTCGGAACCGCACCGCACCGCACCGCAAGGAAAAATCGCATTGTAAACCTAACATACACGTGCTTCATGTAAAGTTACGTACCAGGTACATACCGTGCTGGTATACACTTTAGTATACTGTACCTGGTACATGGCATACGGTAGTCGGTACAGCAACGAATAGTGGTAGTCCCGCTATAAGGTGACCTTTACTGTTTAGAATGACGAGCGGCTTGAAGTCGCCTTTTACAGATATCGTACCGTTATAAGCCGTCTAGCCTTAAACGCACTGTTAATGTTAATAGTCAGCCCTGTGGCGAACGTAACACCATACGAGCATTGGTGCCAACGTTTAGATTTGGAAGTGCGACAGCACAAATTGTTCTATCGTGTGCCGAGGTTCTTTTTTTTTCTCGCAAGCTTGACGCCCAGCTCAACAGCGTTTGATATAAGGTCTTCTGCAGTAGAGCGTAGCTGTCGAGCTAGATCATATACCTGGTATGGGTCTAGACAGATTGGAGTCTCCTGGTGTTGCTGCATGTTGTAGGCTTTTTTATATATTGTACTGCATCGAAGATGCTGCACATACTACAGTCAAATATAAAACCACTTACGCTTCCATGGAGTAACAGCGGACACTGCGGCCTCACTATTACTACTACGAGCTACAGTAGTACTGTACTGCAGTAACGCCCCAACGACCCCCGAACATGATGTGCTCTACCGCTCTGCCGTGAACGCTCTACCTGTAGTCTCCACGTGCTGGCCGACGTCTGGGCATAGGCCCTATTGCAATGATAACCATTCTTGCCCTGCGCAACGGTTGACACGCCTCGCCATTGCTGCTCACTATTAATCTATGTATAGGCACTTCAGCGTACTCTTCCAACTGGCAGAAGGGCACCAAAACATTTGAATGAGGTGTATATTGCATTTGAAAGAGTTGCTGCCGTTGCGAAAACAGGGGGCGGTTGTGTTGTATGAGGGGGCTGGTGCCTGTTTTGTTGTCTTATGTATAGAGGTCCTCTAAATAAGACGACCAATTTCCTTGTACTTGAAGTATAGGTGCATAACCCTATCCAAGGCGACTCGCCTTACTACGCTCCTATATAGTCGTGTGAAGCCACTTTAGGTCGCGTTTAAGCCGTATTCGACTCGTATAGTGTCGCCTTATAGCGGGACCACCACTCGAGAGGGTAGGTGCGTATATTGTGGTGCCAGGTAGTGTTTAGCCCACGGTCGATTACGGGCAAGGGCCATAGTAAACACTAGTAAATAGGACCAAATATTGTTAGTAAAACTAGGTAAATATAGAGGTTACAGTGTGTACCCCAGGTCCTATTTAGTCCTATTTAGTCCTATTTAGTCCTATTTAGTCCTATTTAGTTACTAGTATTTACTATGGCCCCCCGTAACAGTGTACTGCCTTGAACAACCTGTCTGTGCGGTCTGCTGCGTACGCGTACTCGTGTTTATCCCATATATTGGTTTCCATCCCATTTATTTCCTTCGCCCTTCTTGCCCCGGCTCCCTCATAATCGTAACTCAGGTCGTATCATGTTTACATAGTCACATAGTAGGCTCTTCTCCCCCCTCCTCACTAATTAAACGTGTCTATGAAGTATTTTTGATGGCGAAAAGGGCTGAGCGCTTTCTTCCCTCGTCGACGAGCGTCGAATCGTGCCTACTCAAGCTATAACAGGCGCTCTCGACAATTGGTGTCATCTGATAGATACAAAACCCATACGGAGAATCTAACCCACGATATCACCGCCATTAATAGAGGTATTCGAGGTTAACCACTAGACCACCGGGACGACCGGCTACGTAAAGAGCCCACTAAGAGTCACAGTTCTTGGACTCGACAACACAGCGAAACACACATACAGCTGAGCACCGAGCTTAGCATGTATCAGGTATCTGGTACCAGGTATCAAGTACCAGTGTGTATATACCCTTGTATGCAGAGGCAGGAAAGCCTTCCAGTACTCTTTCAGTCAGGACGAGGCTTCTCTTGTAGGCGGCCTGCTTCAAGCTTCGTAGATCCTGACTGTTGGGCATACTATTTACACTCCAATACCGTGTACAAGGCCAAGAGCACCAACCGAAAAAAACTTAGGGCCCTCCCTCCATCTGCCAAAAACTCCCGAATGATCTGTTTCAGCACTTACTGCCCTCCGTCCATCCCCAGTTAAGATTAATGCCACCAGCAAGGCCCTACCGCACTGCCATACGCCGCGGTAACCCGGAGCGATCAACTATGTTACTGTTTGACTCATGTACCCCAGCAGGGATGTTGAAAGCCCGAATTGAATCGCCCCACGCAACGCGGTATGACACAGACACTCAGAAGCGACGTTTTATGTTAGCTGGTCCCGGAAGCGGGTAAACACACGCAAAGGGGAAATGAGATAACAGTGAGCTGGTAGGCAAAGCAGGCCTCCAAACTGACCCTTGATGTCTATTAATAATTAGCAGGGCTGTTCCCGGGTCAAGGGGTGTGAAAACTGTCACGGATCGGATTGGGTCGGGTCGGGTCGGGTCGGGTCAGGAGGTGTTCCAAATGTCACGGGTGGGGTCGAGTCGGATCAAGAGGTTTTCAAATCTCGAGGGTCGGGTGTGTCTTTCAAGAGGTTTTCAATTATCACGAGTCGGGTGGGGTCGGGCCGGGTCAAGAGGTGTTCAGACGCCCATGGGTCGGTTCGCGTCTTGACCCGCGAGCAACGGGTCACTCGCGGGTCGAGCCGGCATGACCCTCTAGTTTTGTTCTGCTGACCAGCGGGTCGGGTCCACGGATCCGGTCCACGGGTCTGAATTGTTACTAACTTACCGCTTCTTGCCCGAGGGCCGCTCTCTCTCTCTCTCGTGCATTTACTCCGCGTGTTCGACACGTAAACGTTACGTGTACCGCTTCCTTCCCGAAGGCTTCTCTCTCTCGGGCATATACTTCGAGCGCATATCACAGCGGCAGTAACAATCCTACCAGGCATACTTTGTGCGAACTCCGCGTAAGATGAAGCCACAGTATATGCATCCATCCATGCCCGCCACAGAGGGGCGATGTATCCATACGGCGCATACTAAGATAAAAAATGATAGCACAATTACGAAGGTTGATAATGCGTGTGATGAATAAAAGGAGCAAAACAAAAACAACCCAACCGCCACTAATATGTTGATACGAATGTACCGCCGGAACGAACTTCGCAAATATCCTCCAGATATAGTTCGGCGTCATTAACCTTAGTTCGTTCACCCTTTTCGCCAGAAAGGCAGTCTGTCTTTGAAGCAGCAGCAATAGTAGCAGCAGCAGCAGCAGCAGCAGCAGCAGCAGCAGCTGGAGGAATCGTGCTGACTGCTGAGAGATTACGGACTCAGCTACGCGTGCTGGCGGAGACGGTATAGCTAGCCCGCTTGCCGGGGCGGAAGCAGGAGCCGTCTCGGGTCGGAGCTGTCGGTTCGACCCGGGAGGCCGGCGTCTATCTCTCTATCTTAAAGGACATATTCGCGCGCCCACCACAAAATACAAAACAAAATACAGACAAAAATATAAAGAATAGTACGAAACAAGTACGAGATTCTTGGAAAATTATGCGGGACCAAGAACCAACCAACGAACCAATGACCAACGATGAAAGGTACAGATCAGTGCGTTTGGTCATGATCCCGCGAGAAGCCTCGTGGATCCAGTCGACACGGGTCCAGTCAACCCGGCCCGCAACCAAACCGTATTTCACGGTCCAATCGGAAGCTGGCGGATCGGATCGGGTCGAGTCAGCAGGTGTTCACACTCTCATGCGTCGGGCCGGATCGGGTCGGAGCTTTTTCAAATTTCACAGTTCGGGTCGGGTCGGGTCAGGGCGTCATGGAACTCTCGCGGGTCTGGTCAGGCCAAGACATGTCAATTTGTTCGCGGGTCAGCTGACTCGACTTGTCCGGCTTGACTTGACCCGTTAACAGTCCTGATAATGAACCGCGGGCAGGGCCGCTCTGACATCAAACTTTCACTTGGTAATTTTGTTTCGTTGTACAAGCTGTAGCAGTAGTACTGCTGTATTTGCATCACTAACAAAACCTACAGCAGTACCCTAGTGATACTATACCATATGTACGACGATGTAGACCGTGAAGAGAGCAAATCACGGTTAAACAAGGTGAAATTACAGGAAGAAAATGAATACTGACTTCAGCATGGAACCCAAAGAAAGGTAAAGCATACCGGTACACATCAGAGCCAGAAACGGTTGGAACCCAAGCGGAGTACTCAGGTACAGGTGTCACGGGTCGTTTCCCCTCAATTGAACACAAGCGGGTACAATGTGGTTTTGCCCAATCGTGTGCATGCCTCGTTTGGTGTGTTACGGACTGGACTATGGGATGTATTCGGTGTGGTGCGGTGCTGTGCGGGTTGGTATAAAGTGCAAATCAGAGCCAGAAACGGTTGGAACCCAAGCAGAGTACTCTGGTACAGGTGTCCCCAGGTCGTTTTCCCTCAAACGTAGGTACAATGTGATGTTGGCCAATCGCGTGTGTGGCTCGTGTGGTGTGTTTTCGACTTGATTCTAGGATGTACTCGTTTTTTACTACAAACGTGCCAGGAATACCCGGTTTTGGTTATTGCCCTAAATTCTTAATTTTCGTTTTTGTTTACTGTTTTTGCTCGTCATCTCGTGCGTGCTTGTTGTGTGAAATCGTGCAGGTTCCGTCAGTCGTGATCGCGAGATTCTGTGTATCTTGTTCGACGCTACGAACAATGCCAAAGAAGGGGACGCTAGTGATTATACTGAGAAGTTTCTTCAAGATGGCTGGAAGCTTAAAGATGGCTGGAAATCTGGTATGGCTATGGGGGAGTGGCACGGCGTTACCACCAACGCGGAGGGCAGGGTGATCCGCCTGGAACTTGTCGGTAACGACCTCAAAGGTACGACATGGTATCATATAATATAATACTATTAATAAGTATCATACTACGTACTTGGCCCAACAGCCNGGGTCGGGTCGGGTCAGGAGGTGTTCCAAATGTCACGGGTGGGGTCGAGTCGGATCAAGAGGTTTTCAAATCTCGAGGGTCGGGTGTGTCTTTCAAGAGGTTTTCAATTATCACGAGTCGGGTGGGGTCGGGCCGGGTCAAGAGGTGTTCAGACGCCCATGGGTCGGTTCGCGTCTTGACCCGCGAGCAACGGGTCACTCGCGGGTCGAGCCGGCATGACCCTCGAGTTTTGTTCTGCTGACCAGCGGGTCGGATCCGCGGATCCGGTCCGCGCGTCTGAATTGTTACAAACTTACCGCTTCTTGCATGAGGGCCGCTCTCTCTCTCGTGCATATATTTCGGGGTCCGACACTTGAAACGTTACGTGTACCGCTTCCTTCCCGAAGGCTTCTCTCTCTCGGGCATATACTCCGAGCGCATATCGTAGCGTGTGGAACAATCCTACCAGGCATACATTTTGCGAACTCCAGGTAGGATGAAGTCACAGTATATGCATCCATACATGCCCACTGCAGAAGGGCCACGCATCCATGCGGCGCATGCTAAGATAAACTAAATGACGGCAAAAGTAAGAAGGTTGATGATGCGTGTAACAAATAAAAGCAGCAAAAAAACACCAACCCAGCCGCCACAAATATGTTGATACCAATGTACCGCCGGAACGAACTTCGCAAATAATCTCCAGATATAGTTCGGCGTCATTAACCTTCGTTCGTTCACCTTTTTCGCCAGAAAGGCAGTCTGCCGTTCAAGCAGAAGCAGCAGCAGCAATAGCAGCAGCAGCAGGCATCCTGCTGACTGCTGACATATCACGGACTCAGCTATTCGTACTGGCGGAGGCGGCACACCTAGCTCGCTTGCCGGCGCCGGAGGCAGCATAGCTAGCCCGCTTTCCGGGGCGGAAGCAAGAGCTTTCTCGGGTCAGAGCTATCGGTTCGACTCGGGAGGCCGGCGTCTACAACACAAAACACAAAACAAAATAAAGACGAAAAATAAAAATTAAACAGTACGGAACAAGTGCGACATTTTTGGAGAAGTATGAGGGACCAAGGATCAACCAACGAAGCAATGACCACGATTATAAGTAAAAGACCGGTGGGTTCCGGCTTGAACCCGCGCGAAACCTGACTGGTCCAGTCGACCCGGCCCGCAACCAAACCGTATATCACAGTTAAATCGGAAGCTGGCGGGTCGGATCGGGTCGGGTCAGCAGGTGTTCATACTTTCACGGGTCGGGCCGGATCGGGTCGGAGCTTTTCATAATTTCACAGTTCGGGTCGGGTCGGGTCAGGAGGTTATGGAACTCTCGCGGGTCTGGTCAGGTCAAGACCTGCAAAAAAAAAGACCTGCCAATTTGTTCGCGGGTCAGCTGACCCGACCCGTGAGATTTGACCTGGCCCGTTTGCAGCCCTGATAATAAAAGCCACGGGCAGAATCCCTCAAACATCATGTTCCCACTTGGTAATTTTGTTCCGTTGTGCACGCTGTAGATTGTATATCATGGTTGATTAAGGTGAAATTACAGGCGGCTAAATGGCCTGGAAGAAAACGAAACAACGAAACAACGACTTCAGCATTGCACCAAAGAGAGATAAAGCAAGTGGTTAAGTCCTACCGGTACAAATCAGAGCCAGAAACGGTTGAAACCCCAAGCGAAGTAGCCAGGTACAGATGTCCCCGCGTCACTATCCCTCAAAAGCAGGTAGAACACGATGTGATTTTGCCCAATCGTGTGCATGCCTCGTTTGGTGTGTTACTGACTGGACTCTGGGATGTACTCGGTTTTGACTACAAACGTGCCGGGTAGACCCGTTTCCGGTTAGTGCCCTTAATTCTTACTTTTATCTTTGGTTTACTGTTTTTGCTCGTCCTCTTGTGTGTGCTTGTCGTTGTTGTTGTGTGAACTCGTGCAGGTTCCGTCAGTCGTGATCGCGAGATTCTGTGTATTTTTTTCGACACTACGAACAATGCCAAAAAGGGGGAAGTGTTTTATGATTCACAACAATGGGATCAAATACATTTCCAAGACGGCTGGAACTATAAACTTGGCTGGAAATCTGGTATGCCTATGTGGGTGTGGCACGGCGTTACCACCAACGCGGAGGGCAGGGTGATCGGCCTGAAACTTGAGGGCAACGACCTCAAAGGTACGACATGATATCATATAATATCATACTAAGTATCATACTACAGTAGTTGGCCCAACGGCCTACAAAATGTGCAAAACGTTATCCGACACTAATTCCAAGCAATTTGGCCGCAAAACAGTTAAATGCACTTCTAAAGAAAATACTAGTTCGGCGCCGAGGCTTAATCTCCTGCTCTGTGTGCACACACAAGCTATATTTCCTGAAATACAGGTCAATATTATCCAAGGTTCTCATTGACCGTTGCGTTCCTTAAAGGGCAGTTTCAGATATATTGGGGGTCTCGTCAACCGGCATTTTCTTGATCGCAACTCCTCTCGCTCGTTCGCATATAGGCGATGCTCCGCGAGAGTGGTCCTGTTTATTCCTGCTGTAGTCACGTATTTATCACGTGGATTCGCTCTTATAGGAGTGTACGTGCAGGCGGCACTCAGAACGCATCATATGTACAGATTTGGAGATCGCACGATGTGGACAACGCTGGTGATGGCTCGGTCGATGCTCCACACTATTATTGCCAACATCGCAACAGGCCCATTTTTTGTCTCGTGTGCGTGTCGATCACTGCTGCTTGTTATGTGGCCGTTTCGTATCCGGTTGCCTACGTTGAGCTGTGTTTTTTACACCAATTTTCTCATTTTCGCGGGCAATCGAGCCTCACTTTATAAAAACATATATTTTATTAGCGGGCATCCTCTGTAGTCTATAAGCGACTCGAATACATGTTCTACTCGTATCCACAGCTGTACCCAGATATCAGCATAACCTACATGTTTCTATTACTGGTGCTGGCTTATTTGTAAGGAACAGCAAATCCGATTGGGGCTGGGTTTCGTTTTGGGGACTGGGGTGGGGTGGGGTGGGTGCGTTCCACACTACGTACAGTAGTTTCACAACAGTGGCTCCCGAACTATGTTTTGTGTAAGTTTATCATCCTGCCTTTCTTCGTCTCCTGTTCCTAGTCCTAGTTCTTGATAGGGTGCCGTGATACTGTATGCGTGGTATGATACTTGATGTAATTCGATACAGACAAGGTACCGTGCCACGTTTAGTATCAGTACGACTACGGTACATGCCACCACCAACTCCGACGCGGGGATGGCTCGAAGGGAATTTCACTTGGCCGCGCCCGAAGGCAGGTGGCAGTTCCCGCACCTGAGAGACTCCTGCGGCGGGGCTTTACCATTGTATTTCTCGACTATTAATAGTGCCCCCCTAACTATTAGTAGTTGTCCAGTTCAGACAAGCTTTCTGTCTTGGGCTGCTGGTCCAAGGCAGCGGCGGGCGCGGCGTGGCGGACACTGGCGGCTAACCAGCTTTCTTACATACGAATAGTTTTTGTTGGGCCTATGAAGGGTTTGTGGTTATGGCGTCGTGCGCCGCGAGCATGCTGGTTTCTGGAGGCCTTCTTCGGGCGGCGCACTCCTGTGTGCCGAGACCCCACTCTAGCAAGAGCCAGGGAGGGTGCCGACCCTCTCTTGTCTTGGGAACCCCCACATGTCTCGAATCTCCGGCAAGGTCCTTCCGACCAAGTTGACGATCCCCGATTAAGGCACTACTACTGTAGCCCAGTCTTCTGGTTGCTGTCCCTAAGGGCCGGTGAGGTTCGCAGAACGTTTGGTAAGACCCCAACCCTGCTCCCAATGGAAGCGGGCATCTTGCTCGTTTCGGCCGACCGCAACCCCAGCCCTCCTGCCCGTGTCGACAGACGCCCTTGTGAAATATTAGGCACTGCATGATTTAGTGCTGAGGCCTGATCAAGTATGCACGATTACGGGTGGGCTAATGTAGTAAGTAGTAAACAAGACTAAATAGGACCTACGGTACACACAAAAACCTGTATATTTACATGTTTTTACTAACAGTATTTTATCCTATTTACTATGCCCCCTGAAATACCAGTACTACTGCTGCATTGGCAGTACCTCTGCACTAGCTGAGAGAGCTGCCAGTCCTGCCACCGACTCACGCACGTACACCCCGAAGTAACGCACCAAAATTCAGCGGAAACCCACCAAACTGAGTGGCGCCGACGGCGCCGAGAGATGTTGTATGCGAAGGAGGAACGATAGGACCATACAGCGCAGCAGTGGTCCGCGTTTGTAATATTTTCGTAGTCGATGTACCACGCCTGAAACGCAGGACATGACGTTGAAACATGACCCAAAGCTGATGCATTGTCGGTCTTGGGTGAAGCCAAATCGCGTACATACGTGCCTCCGCCAGGGCGTCTCCAGCGGTGTGCCCTTCTCTGTCGAGACCCCTCACCACCCGGAGGGGTTTGGAACCAGGTTACTAGATGCTGACGTACCCTGTACATATCGTACTGGATGGAGCTGATAGCCCCCAGCCCTAACGTTATTGCTCTCTGTTGTTGTCACCATTGATAACGGTTGTTTCTTTACCAAGAAGTATTAATAGAACTAACACAGACGTAGTAACAGTAGACGACTGTTCGACTTGGAATCGTGCGGCGATCCAGAAATCGAGTGCATCATTTTGCTCTATGCTCAAGCTGCCACATCTGACTCTCTCGGTCTGCTAGACCTCGATGTCCCCACGTGGTCGTCTACAAGTAGTGTGTTAAGATCCCTCCACTGAATGCCACCATTGACTGAAACAACAATAATTACTGGCGCGGCTGTTCGGACCCTACGGTTTTACTTGAGTACGTGCGGAGTATAACACATGGTATGATATGATACCACAACGCCCCTAGAGTTTCATGTTGATTATTATGTTGTGTATTTCTGCAAGTCAGACTGGCTTGCTTTTGGCTGCCGCCGTCGAAACATACCATGTACGGAGGGGAGATGGCCTAACTGGAAAATGAACGCGTGCACCCTATTCTGGCGGTAGTATTCAACTTGCTTTTGTCTCGTCTTGTCCATTCCCGTAAACTCCTTTGTCAGGCATCATACCCCCACAGCTGGGCGACCTTGATGCGCTGGAGGTGCTATATCTTGACAGTAACTCTCTTACAGGTGAGCTTTTCCGTTCGCCATGGCGATCTGCAATAAAGAAGGGGGTCCTACTCGTACGTACAATGCTGCTGTGCGTCTGGTCCATCGTGTTTGCAGCGTTTGCAATGTCAACACCAGTCTGTTTAGCACTCTTTCCATTCTCGTATTTCAATAAATACTACCAAATACCAGGTATACTTTGCGGTGAGCAGTTGACGGTTACCACACGCTGCGCTACAAAGGGTACGGTCTCTCTCTTGGTATTGCGTCTTTGAACGCCGATCACGTATCCCCGCCTCTGCGCGTACGGCATTGGGAACCTTTCTCCCACTAATAGTGAACTATTGCATCTGGCGCACTCATTACGATCGTCCGCCGGTCCCAATACCGTGCATCATTCTGGTGTAATATCATTGTTTTTAGAGCGATGTATAAGTATCTGGGTGAACCGCTTGCTGCCTGCAACGACGTTTACTCCAGGGTAGGCGCGGGGCGATGAAGCAGCGCTCTCGTTTGAGCTGTATACCTTGACGCCATATTCCGTTGACGGATAGGGCCCAAAATGAAGGAAATCGCTCTCTGCTCTTACATACCAGGTGCCAGTAACATACCACGAAAATGTANTGGTCTTGGGTGAAGCCAAATCGCGTACATACGTGCCTCCGCCAGGGCGTCTCCAGCGGTGTGCCCTTCTCTGTCGAGACCCCTCACCACCCGGAGGGGTTTGGAACCAGGTTACTAGATGCTGACGTACCCTGTACATATCGTACTGGATGGAGCTGATAGCCCCCAGCCCTAACGTTATTGCTCTCTGTTGTCACCATTGATTACGGTTGTTTTTTTTTACCAAGAAGTACTAATAGAACTAACACAGACGTAGTAACAGTAGACAACTGTTCGACTTGGAATCATGCGGCGATCCAGAAAGCGAGTGCATCATTTTGCTCTATGCCCAAGCTGCCACATCTGACTCTCTCGGTCTGCTAGACCTCGCTGTCTCCATGTTGTCGTCTACAAGTAGTGTGTTGAGATCCCTCAACTGAATGCCACCACTGACTGAAACAACAATAATACTGGCGCGGCTGTTCGGACCCTACGGTTTTACTTGAGTACGTGCGGAGTATAACACATGGTATGATATGATACCACAACACCCCTAGAGTTTCATGTTGATTATTTTGTTGTGTGTTACTGCAGGCCCGACTGACTTGCTTTGGTTCCTGCCGCCGTCGAAATATACCATGTACGGAGGGGGGATTTCTAACGTAAATATGAACTCTTGCACCCGACACTGGGGGTA
>MEHQ01003876.1:0-102455 GCA_008828725.1 Saccharina japonica
TAAACGCTTGATCCTGTTGTGTGCCTTGACCTTCTTGACAGATTCGTCCGCATACTCGGAAACAAATTGTTCCTTTGTGAGGGCGGGCGCGTTTAAGAGCGCAGAGTCGACCGAGGCTTCTTTGGCAATCTGGCCGTTGGTGACCAACCTCTCCGCACACGTACACGCGGACGACTGGCTCTTCAAGCGTTTTCGAACGACATCAGGCATGTCCTCCAAGGTACGCTTTTGCTTCAGCTCCTTGTCGCGCCTCGAAGCCGACTCCTCGTCGCGCGAAGTCAACTCCTCGTCGCGCCTCGAAGCCCTTACAATAAACAAGGAACAAGCAAGGGGTACGAATAAACAAACAACAAACAACTAGTGAGCATGCAAGCAAACCCGATAATATCGTGTTCTTCGAAGGTGAAAACTAATTAATGACTTGAATTAGTATGGATTAATAAAAAAAAATGGTATTGTATCGTAGGCTTTGGAGAATGTACGAAACGGGGGCCGGGTGTCGCAGGAAAAAATATATAAAATGAGTTATTCCCGCAGGAAAAATATGTGTTGATTTGAAGGGGTTGCGGAAAGTTTCGTCCAGTATGTTATACTGCTTGCCCTGGCGGCAGAGTTGCCGCAGTGTCAAAAACATATATTCTGGTGGTATGAATACAGCGAAATGATGTACACGATAGGGAGTCACACTATTAGTACTGGCATCGCGACGTGTGCCTCCGGAAGTACTACAAATAGGCACTTTCCTGGAGAACGTAGACTAGTATACACAATGAACAAAACAGCCTAGCGCTCCAGTACGTGCTAGTAGCACGCGGGTGTCTAGATAAACAGGATGAACACGATAATAATAGCAGGTAAAGCGTTGCGAGATAATTACTTGGAGTATTTGTCAACAATGATGTACTATTATTGTGGGTTTTATTGATGCACTCATTCCTTGTGTTGTGTTGCGTCATGGGTGTCATGTTATGATTTGCTCCCGCTGGGTCGGGGTCGACAGCAGTAAAATGGTTCAGTTGTGAGACGGCACTGTTATTCAGGTATTATGCAGAGCCTTTGTCGGGCATTATTCGGTGCATTATTTGGCGTTCCGAGAGGCCTGGCATGATTGCTCACGTGTGATAGACCAGGCCCATGCAGATTTAACTGCGAAGGGGACATGGCTGGTTCAATTAGTTTCCTGTTTTCGACACCAAGAGCTAGAACAAACAAACAAACGGTGTTATGGGTAGGGAAGATGCATAAACCATCCGATCTGCTGTTTCGGCAACGGTTGATGTGTCGCCATATCCATGCATGCTGTCATGCGTTGTGAGTTCAGCCTGATGATATTGTTTTCCTATATAGGTGCCTTCCGCGGTAAGGCGTACTGGCCCTCCCGCGCTGAAAAAAAACAAAAAATAAAAACCGTTTTTTTGGTTCGCTCAGAGAACCCCAAAAACGTGGTTCAAAAAGTTGGTATGAAAAAAAAATGTTCTCCTTTGCTGAGAACTTTTTTTTCGCCCCATTCCCGAACTTTTTTTTTGTATGCCATCTCGCCAATCGACTCCGCTTGGCCGATTTAGTGGGGGTAGAGCCACTCAGCAGGTTGACCAGACAAAATCTCAGTGCGGGAGAGAAGTTAGAAAAAACCTGAAAAAAATCTAAATGCTTAGGCCGTTTCCTATGCGGTTCGATTTCGAGCTTCAGATTTGTATTTTTCGATCTCAAAAACGAAAGCACCGTCCTATGCAGTCCGATTATGCAAAATCTGACCGGAATTTTTTCGATTTGAGAATCCGATGACCCAAGTCGTCGGATTTTGGCCCAAAATCCGACGACTTGGGTCATCAGATTTTCAAATCGAAAAATGGCATGGTCTCTAAATTCAAGATGTTATCCACGCAGCAAGCAAGCAGCAGCAGCAGCACGATCGATGAGTTGGATGGTGACACAGCGACGTTGCTTCGTGCCCGACGCGCAACGGACGATCGGTGGGCCTCTCCGTCGCCAAACTGCAGTCGGCTGGCGCGGGCTCGGGCCTAGAGACGGCGGGAAGCGCACTCGGCGCGCGCCTCGCCGTACTCGTAGATTTTACAGCAGCAGCAGCAGTACAGTACACAGAGTCAACGCTCTGATGCTTCGTTGTGTCAAAATACAAAATACCAAGACAGGTCGGCTCGAGCGCACTCGGCGCGTCGCCGCCAGGCCAGAGGCAGCCAGCGTGGCTTCGAACGCTTGGGTTCTACGCCCAGTACAGCGCGCTCGGCGCGTCTCTTCGCGGCGCCAAATCACAACAACAACAGCAGTTGGTCTTGCCGTTTGCTCAAATATCTGCACGTATGATACAACAAATTCGTGTTTTCTCGCATAAGAAGACTGTTTCGATTTTCGAACTAGGTCGCTGAAAAATCGATCAGACCATAATCTGAAGCTCAAAAATCGAACCGCATAGGAAACGGCCTTACGGAAAGGCCCATTTTATCATGGCTATTAGTCAACGGAAATACCGAACTGAGACATTATAACGTCGGATTCGTGATCCCCAACCCAAATTCACCCACCCCTGATAAACCCAAGCCCTTCGCGGCACATTGTTAGCGGTTTAAGGGGGAGGGGTTTTATCAGACGTCGCCCCGGTAGGCTAGCAGGTAACCACGAAGCCTGTGGCAGTCGAGATCGCGAGTTCGAGCCCCCCCGAGTGCATGCTCCTAGGGACTTTTCTCGCCAAAAAACAAAATAACAAATAAAATATCTTGACTAGCGGAAAGCGCGAGAGCGTGAGTAAGCAAAATTCGATGAAAACCGACGAGCGTTGGGAAGGCTGAACCCTCTGCGCGATAAAAACCAAGGCAAGAACCGTAGTGGGGGAGGAGGGAGAGGAGCCTACTTTGTGACCCCAGGTCTAAGTTACGACTAGGGAGGGAGAGAGACGGAAGTGCGAAGATAATGAATGGGATGGGGAAAAAAAAAAAAATGCCGGTTTTGGCGTGTTTACATATAGCTGTAACTCGGTCGCATAATCGAGTTCGGAAAAAATAACGACGGATTCGTGATCCCTGCCTCAATATTAGCATACCCTGAAGTTGTCAGCCTTATCCGATGTTTTTTCAAACTCGGGGATATTTTCGGTCCATCCCCGGTGTATGCGTTTTGCTGATTTTCCTTAACGATATTTGCAAAACCGGTTGAAACCCGGCATTAAGCATGCCTCCTCAAAAATAAACATCAAATACGTCAAGTTCATACCCCAAACAGGTTGTCATGATTTTTTCAGACCTTAGCCGGGGATGGTTCGTCACCATCCCCCCCCCCTTCAAAAAGAGTACGCCTTACTGCGGACGGCGCCTATAGTGGCTGGTCCTCAATGTAATGTGATGTGCAAATGACGACTACCGCAGATCATTCGTTGAGTTTTTTGGGCATTGCATCTATTAGCCGTATTTTGCCGCGACTTAGATTTGGTGTTATAATGTGGCTGGAGACTGGAGACCACTACAACAATATGCGCCAGCGAAAATTATATTTGTGAAGGCTATGTGCAAGTATGGGAGAAAAGAGACGGTCACACCGCCCGAACTGTCGAATGCAGTCTTGATCAACCGGCGATTTGGGCACTGTAGTAGTAGAATTGTTGAGTTACTTACTTGCGGTCGGGCATGCTAATACTGTATGTATTTTTCTGTAAGTTGCATGTACCTGGTATCGCGTTTTTGCTCGGCTGGACACTACAATACAGTGGAGATCACCACTACGATTATGTGAGGCAGAGCAAGTGTACGATTCACAAAGGTGACATTTACGCAAGGGAAGACACGGTGACTGTCGTTTGCTGTCGATCGGGATCTAGCGGTATTGCTCGCTTCTTGTCATTAGCCCGACTGAGGATAAGATCTCTCCCTTGCAGTGATTGGCCATATATGGATATTTACATGCTAGACGGTTGTCGGTTGTGGAAGCGAATGGTACGTCAAGGCACCATCGCCTTCAACGTCTTGCAGGGGACCGGCATCGTTGCCATCGAATCGGCTACGGAATCCATGAAGCGGCCAAGGCACACGGCGCGAAGTGTCAGCCGGGTGGAGTGGGTGAAGTAATTAAGCCGAAAACGTGGGTGATTTCTACCACGAACGGAGAGCATGTTGGCGGAAAAATCCAGGACGTACGTAACCGTGCAGCCGGCGACGTCGGTCGACGACTCAATTACTAAATACTTTCTGCCCCTTCTGCAGAATTAATGATCTAAATGCACCTCCATATTATTTTCCCTCTTTCGCGAAATTAATTTATTATACCCCTCATACCACGAACAACCTACCTATGTATATATGTCCGTCGACATCCAGCACACCCAGTGTCTGTGCCGATTCTTCATCCTAGAGAGATACCAGATACCAATTATGTGGTCGCAAAACTACGACACAGAGATACTACGCTGCAATGCTATACCTGGAATGTATGCTCAAAAGAGATTGCACAGCAGCACCTCACACATACAAGTGCTGCGCTGCGCTGTTGGGTGCGATTCGTGCCTGTTTCGTGATTATATGTGTGGTACTTCATACTTTGTATGTACGAAAGAGAAAGTACAGCACAGCACGGTCGCCAACTTGCAAAACACGAAAAACGAAAAAATCCACGAAACCGAGAATGGCGGACTCGAGCAAAACGGCAAAAGCGAAGATATGAAAACGAAAACAATCTGTTGGAAAAAAACAAAATCAGGTTGAGACAAAAAAAACATTTAGAAAGACAACATCTCGGTCGGGTCTGTGATAATTGCGCCGCTAAAGTGAAATGTTGGAACGTGTGTCTGGTTCGGTCAGCGCCTCGTACGCTCCCCGCCCCCTCGCGACCACCTCGCCATCGATTCGGTCCGGGTCGAGCTCTACTCCCTGTCTAGCCCGTCTCGCGTGAAGCTCGGTGCTCACCGTGGCCGTCGTTCACTCACTCGGCCATGATAATGTTGAGACTGCGGAGCTCTCTCTCTCTCTCTTTGTCTCTCTTTCTCTCTCTCTCTCTCTCTCTCTCTGTAAATAATATTTGTGCGAGAAATAAGCACCGCTTGGACGTTATTTTACCTATTAAAAGGAAACTTATAAATTCAGACATACTCGATTGATGGCAGCGGCACCAAGCCAGACATAGCCCATTAATGCTTCCCTCGTGTCTCGATGGACACGCCACGCCTAGCCACGACAACGGCGACCACGCTCCTTCCGACCCCCCATCTACTGGCTCAGCGCCCGCTCATACCTGAGATGGCCCCGCGCTCGCCCGCGTGGCCGTGCTCTCGGTACACGCACAAACACAAAATCGAAAAAGGAAGAATAATATCGCCGGCAACAGTGAAGAAAACAAAGAAAGATCTGGACAGTAATAGAATGAGGTGGAGTCAAAGTGGGGGGTCTGAGAGGCCAGGGATGGGTCAGCAGAACCATCTAAGTGGAAATATATCAGTAAGTAAGTCTGTTGTCCTATGCAGCTTGCAAGTAAGATTTTCGACGAAATCCCCGATCTCACAGCTCACGTGTTTAATTCATTTTGTATATCTCGTTCATGTCGTCAACTTTGCTTGGCGGACCATAAACAAACACCTAACAGTCTAACAATCAACCAACCGACCAGTCATCGATAAATCAATCAATCTATCAACCAAACCAGGAATACAAGAAGGTGTTCTCAAGTAATCACCAGACATCGACGGTGATCGACCACGCCCCGCCCCACCCTCCCCCTCCCACCTGAGCTGAGTTGATGCCTCGGCATTCGCCGTCCTTGCCGCAATGGCAGGAACCGGGCCCTTCCTTCTCTCCACCGCCCTTTCGATGCGGGCACTCTCCGCCGTCTGGATGGCGACACGACAACGACAAGGGTATGCGGGGCGCGTGTTGGCGTCTTTCAGCTTTTGCACCCATGAGGTATATACACGTGGAAAAGCAGCGCGTGCAGTACCAAAAATGGGCGTTTCGAGGTTCGTATCCTTTAGTTTTGTACCTACATACCCGGAAAACAAAGTCGAAACCAGTCGCACCGAACAAGGGTTATTCTCAACCAGCAAAACAAAAAGCCATGGTCGTGACACTGAAACGTTTCGTGTTTACATCCCGTAAAACTGTTCGCGACAGAAAACCATGATATTTACGAATGTCACGAATCATGGCTGTTTGCTGGCCGGCTGGCGCGGACTAGCGGTGCAAATAAACAAAAAAGGAACGAACAACACGCGATACACACGCGAAATGCATATACAGCTTTTGATACGTCACGAGTCTTCCTGGAACACCCCCTCCGCCTCCGTAATCGTAATGGTGGCCCAAACGCTGGAGGTATCTACTGGTATTAGGAGGACGGACGGTTTCTCCGTCTCGGCCGGGATGCGTGGTCAACGATCAAGTGGCTAAGACAAGCGTCAAATAAGTACGCCCCCCCGCCCCCTCCCATTGCTGTCTCTGGAAGTGGCCACACCGCAAAATAAATTAACTCATCAAAGCTGTCATCCATATGCAAGTCCGCATCACAAGCGGTTCTTAGTAGGATGTAGTTCGCCCTTCATGCGACTCGCCCAACACCTGACGGCACTTCGCGCTTGGCGCTAGTAATGTCTACCTGGTCGGTGAAACCCGACATGCTCCATCCCGGCAGTGTAGGGATGCGAGGGTCCGTGGTCATACGACTACGGCCATGCATTAATATCAAGTACACCCCCCCCCGCCCTCTGGCAAAGACAAGCAACAAATGAGTACGCCGCTCCCCCCCCCTCCCCTCGCCTCCTCGATGACAACATCACAACAAAAAGGACGCGTTTGCCCATCGCCGCGCAAAACTGGGTGAAACAAAATCACTCCCCCCGCCGCCGCCTCCGCTCCGCCTCCGCTCCGCCTCAGCCCCAAAGTCAGGTTATGCGTGAGGTATGCACACAGACTGTTAGTATATAGCTCCCTCCGCAAGTCAGAAGTCTCAGAAACATGCAGTGCACCCCTACGTAGTCCCGAAAAGCAGTTGTTGAGTGAGGTGGGCATACAGAGCTCCCAGGAGTGAGGAGCCTAAATAGTTTTAGAGGCACCGGCACAGCCCCTCTCCATCTTGAAAGGGATGCTGGTCGATGGTCAAATAACTAAGGCAAGCAACCAATGAGCACGCTCCTCCCCCCTCCGCTCTATTTATGGGTTGGTGTCGGTTGGCGACGACGCTGTAAAACACGCCTCTCACTGCGTGAGCTAGACAACCTGGGTACCTTTTTGTGCTTTTTGTTTTTTGGCGGTCACCAAGGCTGCAGGTCTTGTTAGATAATTAGTGCGGGGTTGAGAACCTCAAGTCCGCACAAGGGGAATGATCTTATCACGTAGTGTGTATATGGTAGGCACCCACAAGGAATTTACATAAAAATATTATAAATACGTCAGCTGTGAGTTCAACCGATTGAACAGCTGATACTCAACTTTGGGGGCTGCGTAGAACAAGGCAATTACATAGTATGCCCATTGCTGTCTCTGGAAGTGGCCACACCAGAAATCAAATCGGCTCATTGGAGGCTGTCGTCCATATGCAAGGCCGCCTCACAAGCGGTTCTGAGTAGGATGCAGTTCACCGTGTATGCAACTCGCCCAACACCTCACGGTGCTTCGCGCTTGGTGCAAGCAATGTCTGCCTGGTTTTGGTGAAAACCCAACGTGCTCCGTCCCGGCATTGTAGGGGTGCGAGGGTCTATGGTCATACGACTACGGCGATGCATGAATATCAAGTACACCCCCCGCTCCTCCCTTTAAATGTTTCAAAGTCACTTTTTGGGTTGAGGCATAAAGTACTACATGTTGAGCTCCTCATGTGAGGGGCCTCAGCAAATACACGCGCACCCCTGTTATATCGCAGAACGCATTAGTTAACTGGAGAGTGGCACAGTCACAACAACATACCAGGTAGGCGATACCTGGTACTTAAATGACGACTGGGGGGGCATTGAGGAGCCATCCTCAGGTTCCAGGCCATAATTTTGTATAGAATAACGCCACATCCGCCCCTCCAGCCCCCCCCCACCTTGACCTTGTACGACTACCATACGGGTGCATATCGAAGCTATCCCCGGGTTTCAGGCATTGTATTTCGCATATGATTATGCCGCATCTGTCCCTCCCTGTCCCTCACATTGGTTTCGTTCCCGCCCGTCTGCTCGCCCGTGGCTCCCGTCTCCGCCCCGGTAAACAGCGACTTGGTCGACTCTAGGTCAAACTGCCGGATACCCTCCCCTTCTTCCGACCGCTCCGACTGCGTCAAAACAAATAGCGGCGTCCAGCGGTGCACACCGATAAACGAAACAACCAAGTAACGTTATCATCACCACCCTCACAACCACCACCTCTACTACGTAACCACACCTTGGACAATTCCAATTTCAATACTCGTAGTATTGTGTGTCTACAGTTATTTTTGGGTGTTGTCTATTATTTGGAATCGCACAACCAAACGATTTCGTTCGAAGCATAATAATTGGAATTCTCCGGGCGATTCATTTTGGATGCTGTCTACTAATTGGAATTCTACAGACAGTTGTTTTTGGGTGCTATCTATTACTTGGAACTGCCTGGGCAATTATTTAGACAATTCCTATTTCAATAGCCTATTGTCTCTACAACTGATTTCGGATGCTGTCTATTAACTGGATTTGCCCAACCGAATGGTTTCGATTAAAGTTTGCTAACTGGAAGTGTCCGGGCAACTCATTTTGGGTGCTGTCTACTAATTGAAATTGTACCTACAATCGATTTCGGGTGTTGTGTATTAACTGGAATTGCCGAAACAACTGATTTCGAATGCTATACGTTAAAAGCAATTGTCCAACAAAAATATTTTGAGTGATGTTTATCGATTATAATTGTCCAGTCAAATGATTTCGAGTACGATCTATGAATCGGAGTTGTCCAGTCAAATGTTTTCGAGTGCTGTCTATCAATTGAGTTTTTCCCAAGTCAATTATTTCGAGTACGGTATACTAATTGGAATTGCCGAAGTCAGAAACAAAATCATCGAACACAACAATTTGGAAGATCAGGACAAAGCCTATACAACACACCAAAAACATAATTTGGAAGGTCACGACGGAAATCTATTGACCCGATAGTTCCTATTGATAGGCAAATTTTCAACTAATTGTTGCATTTTCAATTGAAAGGTCAGGGCAGAAACCTATTCATCCAACCATTCCTATTACTAGACAAGAACAAGAAGCAATCCTTGAAACGATTGCAATTGGAAGGTCAGAGCAGAAACGTTTTGACTGAACCATTCTAATTACTAGATAGGCTCATCCCACGGTACGGGCGCAGCAGAATTTTCTGAACCTCCCTCACATGAGGAGCTCAATATCTCACCCGAAACACGACTTCGTAAACATTCGGTGTCGCAACCCGACTAAAACTTTCAATGCGGTAGTCCCAAAACAAACATACCAGTAAAATATTAATAGTACCTGGTAGTTACTCACTCGAGGAGCTCAACCGGTCCGAAGATATGGAGCCAAAAAGTGGTACCCCTAAGACAAAACCAGAAACAAATTGTTGAGACAACATATATTGCAAGGTCACAACACAAACCTATTGGCCAAACCATTCCTACTAAGATGCACCACGAAAGCAAAATATCGACGGCTGCTCCAACCGCGAAGAACGTTAAGATGGTGGAGGCGGGGCACTCGATTGAGGGGGGAGAGAAGGCGCATGAGCGCCACGAGAAAGAGTTGTCTGCCTCGATCGCGAAGCGTCAGGACGAGTAAGAGGTGCTTGCCCAGGCGATCTTTGAGGTCGGGGTTTGTCTTACTGTAGTTGTGTCCGGGATTCGTAGGTGGTGGTGAAGTGGAGGGGAAAATAACTCGTTCGTATGTTTTCGTTTCTTTCGGTGTGCATCGCTTGACGCGGTACTTGTTTTACGCGGGTGAAGCAGCTGCAAGGCGACGTTAGTTTCGTTGATGCATGTATGCAGCACACCCTGGACAATAGACAATAGTCCAATTGTCTACTAATAGTTTCCTTTTGCAGTTGACTGTCTATTGTGGTCTTCAATTCCAATAAATTGAAACGCATCGAGCTCTATCGTACAGATGTTTTCGATTGATAGACACCCACCAGGTCCATGTCCATTTAATTTATATTTATGTACACCCACCTGCAGTGATGGTCGAAGCAATTGGCATTAACTGTTGTCTACGATACTCCCTTGTTGGTCCCGTAGTCTAGTGCAATTTACCATCCCATTGTGTTGTAACGCTAATAACCTATTGCAGCGTATTGTCGGTGAGAATTGCCCCGGCGATTCCATTTAGTAGATGTCCTCCTGAATCAATTGTGGTGGCAATTACATTCAACAGACACCCTTCTAAATCAATTGTCCTGTCAATTCCATCAAATAGACATCCTTCTATCCGAGTGTGCTGACAATTATATTTGCTTGACATTCCTTCTAAATAAATTGCGCGGGCAATTACATTTGTTTGACAGCCTTCGAAATAAGTTATCCCGACAATCAGGCATTTCCATTTAATCGGCAATCTTATGTTGCCGGTCAACTGATCCCGGACGCTGCAATTGGAATTTGACACATTAATGGATGCATGAGTATGTTATTTCTTGAAATTGCAAAACCAAACGATGCATAAGGTGTCTAATGATTGGAATTGCCGGGCGATTGATTCATGAGGCAGTCTATTAATTGGTATTAACCAGACTACTTGTTTCGGAGGATGCTCATTGAATCGAATATCCCGGGCAATACAGTTGTCGGCGGGTTAATCAATAGGAAAGTGTTTTCATTCCTTTTCTGCTCAGGCCTTGGACAATAGACTCGCAATAGACTTTTGCGCCTACAATAGACCCACCGAAAAGTCTATTGAAATGAAGGCGGACATTGATTCAACATATTTTGCAATTGGAATTGCAAAGACAACAACATATTGTAGTCCCCTACTAATTGGAATTGCTTAGGCAATTGTTTTAGAGCTCTGTTAATTACTGAGAATTGTCTCCTGCAATTTTTCCTCCGGAGACTCCAATACTCTATTACTTCTTCAATAGGATATGGACCTACCCACAATGGACTATTGCTTTTACAGTAGATCTTCCGGAGCTTTTCCCCCCCCCCCCCAATTTTGGAAAAAAAAAAAAAAAATTTGGGTGGAAAAAAAAACCCTGGCCAGATATATATCGTGTCCTTCAAAGGGTCGATATTTTGCTTTCGTGTGCATCCATCAAGTAGGAAATGGTTCTGGCCAATAGGTTTGTGTGCTGCCTTCCAATAATGTTGTCTCAACAATTATTTTTCTGGTCTTTCTGTCTTAGGGGTACCACTTTTTGGCTCCATATCTTCGGACCGGTTGAGCTCCTCGAGTGAGTAACCACCAGGTACTATTAATATTTTACTGGTATGTTTGTTTTGGGACTACCGCATTGAAAGTTTTAGTCGGGTTGCGGAAACGAATGTTTACGAAGTCGTGTTTCGGGTGAGATATTGAGCTCCTCATGTGAGGGGCTCAGAAAATTCTGCTGCGCCCGTACCGTGGGATGAGCCTATCTAGTAATTAGAATGGTTCAGTCAAAACGTTTCTGCTCTGACCTTCCAATTGCAATCGTTTCAAGGATTGCTTCTTGTTCTTGTCTAGTAATAGGAATGGTTGGATGAATAGGTTRCCTGCCCTGACCTTTCAATTGAAAATGCAACAATTAGTTGAAGATTTGCCTATCAATAGGAACTATCGGGTCAATAGATTTCCGTCGTGACCTTCCAAATTATGTTTTTGGTGTGTTGTATAGGCTTTGTCCTGATCTTCCAAATTGTTGTGTTCGATGATTTTGTTTCTGACTTCGGCAATTCCAATTAGTATACCGTACTCGAAATAATTGACTTGGGAAAAGCTCAATTGATAGACAGCACTCGAAAACATTTGACTGGACAACTCCGATTCATAGATCGTACTCGAAATCATTTGACTGGACAATTATAATCGATAAACATCACTCAAAATATTTTTGTTGGACAATTGCTTTTAACGTATAGCATTCGAAATCAGTTGTTTCGGCAATTCCAGTTAATACACAACACCCGAAATCGATTGTAGGTACAATTTCAATTAGTAGACAGCACCCAAAATGAGTTGCCCGGACACTTCCAGTTAGCAAACTTTAATCGAAACCATTCGGTTGGGCAAATCCAGTTAATAGACAGCATCCGAAATCAGTTGTAGAGACAATAGGCTATTGAAATAGGAATTGTCTAAATAATTGCCCAGGCAGTTCCAAGTAATAGATAGCACCCAAAAACAACTGTCTGTAGAATTCCAATTAGTAGACAGCATCCAAAATGAATCGCCCGGAGAATTCCAATTATTATGCTTCGAACGAAATCGTTTGGTTGTGCGATTCCAAATAATAGACAACACCCAAAAATAACTGTAGACACACAATACTACGAGTATTGAAATTGGAATTGTCCAAGGTGTGGTTACGTAGTAGAGGTGGTGGTTGTGAGGGTGGTGATGATAACGTTACTTGGTTGTTTCGTTTATCGGTGTGCACCGCTGGACGCCGCTATTTGTTTTGACGCAGTCGGAGCGGTCGGAAGAAGGGGAGGGTATCCGGCAGTTTGACCTAGAGTCGACCAAGTCGCTGTTTACCGGGGCGGAGACGGGAGCCGCCGGCGAGCAGACGGGCGGGAACGAAACCAATGTGAGGGACAGGGAGGGACGGATGCGGCATAATCATATGCGAAATACAATGCCTGAAACCCGGGGATAGCTTCGATATGCACCCGTATGGTAGTCGTACAAGGTCAAGGTGGGGGGGGGCTGGAGGGGCGGATGTGGCGTTATTCTATACAAAATTATGGCCTGGAACTCGAGGATGGCTCCTCAATGCCCCCCCAGTCGTCATTTAAGTACCAGGTATCGCCTACCTGGTATGTTGTTGTGACTGTGCCACTCTCCAGTTAACTAATGCGTTCTGCAATATAACAGGGGTGCGCGTGTATTTGCTGAGGCTCCTCACATGAGGAGCTCAACATGTAGTACTTTATGCCTCAACCCAAAAAGTGACTTTGAAACATTTAAAGGGAGGAGCGGGGGGTGTACTTGATATTCATGCATCGCCGTAGTCGTATGACCATAGACCCTCGCACCCCTACAATGCCGGGACGGAGCACGTTGGGTTTTCACCAAAACCAGGCAGACATTGCTTGCACCAAGCGCGAAGCACCGTGAGGTGTTGGGCGAGTTGCATACACGGTGAACTGCATCCTACTCAGAACCGCTTGTGAGGCGGCCTTGCATATGGACGACAGCCTCCAATGAGCCGCTTTGATTTCTGGTGTGGCCACTTCCAGAGACAGCAATGGGCATACTATGTAATTGCCTTGTTCTACGCAGCCCCCAAAGTTGAGTATCAGCTGTTCAATCGGTTGAACTCACAGCTGACGTATTTATAATATTTTTATGTAAATTCCTTGTGGGTGCCTACCATATACACACTACGTGATAAGATCATTCCCCTTGTGCGGACTTGAGGTTCTCAACCCCGCACAAATGATCTAACTAGACCTGCAGCCTTGGTGACCGCCAAAAAACAAAAAAGCACCAAAAGGGACCCAGGTTGTCTAGCTCACGCAGTGAGAGACGTGTTTTACAGCGTCGTCGCCAACCGACACGAACCCAACCCATAAATAGAGCGGAGGGGAGGAGTGAAAACTAATTAATGACTTGAATTAGTATGAATTAATTAAAAAAATGGCGTTGTATCGTAGGCTTTGGAGAATGTACGAAACGGGAGCCGGGTGTCGCAGGAAATATAATGATTTCTTCCCGCAGGAAAATACTGTGTTGATTTGGAGGGGCTGCGGAAAGTTTGGTCCATTGTGTTATATGCTTGCCCTGGCGGCAGAGTTGCGGCAATGTCAAAAATATATATTATGGTGGTATGAATACAGCGAAATTATGTACTTGATAGGGAGTCACACTACTGGCAATGCTACGTGTGCCTCCGGAAGTACTACAAATAGGCACTTTCCTGAAGAACGTAGACTGGTATATACAATGGACAAAACAGCCTAGCGCTCCAGTACGTGCTAGTAGCACGCGGGTGTCTAGATAAAGAGGATGAACACGATCATAATAGCAGGTATTAGCGTTGCGAGATAACTATGTAGAGCATTTGTCAACAATTATGTACTATTATTGTGGGTAAATATATGAATGCACTCATTCCTTGTGTTGTGTTGCGTCATGGGTGTCATGTTATGATTTGCTCCCGCTGGGTCGGCGTCGACATCAGTAAATATGGTTCAGTTGTGAGACGGCATTGTTGTTCATGTCTTACGCAGAGCCTTCGTCGGACATTATTCCGTTCATTATTTGGCGCTACGAGAGGCCTGGCATGATTGCTCACGTGTGATAGACCATGTGCATACAGATTTAACTGCGAAGGGGACATGGCTATAGTGCCATTAGTTTCCTGTTTTCGACAACAAGAGCTAGAATAAACAAACAAACGGTGTTCTACGTAGGAAATATGCAAGAAAAAATGCGACCCGCTGTATCGGGAACGGTGGATGTGTTGCCATGTTCATACACGCTGTCAGGCGTTGTGAGTTCAGCCTGGTGTTATTGTTTGCCTATAATAGGGCGCCTTCCGCGGTAAGGCGGACTGGCCCTCCCCAGCTAAAAACAAAACAAAATCCAAAACCGTTTTTTGGTTCGCCTAGAGAACCCCGAAAACGCCGTATAAAAAAGTGGGCAAAATAAAAAAAGGTCTCGGATTGCCTCGAACTTTTTTTTTCACCACATTCCCGAACTTTTATGTTTTTGCCCACCTCGCCAATCGACTCCGCTTGGCCGACTTAAGGGGTTAGAGCCACTCAGAAAGTTGACCAGACAAAATCTCAGTGGGGGAGCGAAGTTAGAAAAAAACTGAAAAAAAGCAACAAAATGCTTACGGAAAGGCCCATTTTGGCATGGCTATTAGTCAACGGAGATACCGAACTGAGACATTATAACGTCGGATTCGTGATCCCAAACACAAATTTACCCACTCCTGATAAACTCAAGCCCTTCGCGGCACGTTGTTGGCGGTTTAAGGGGGAAGGGTTCTTATCGGACGTCGCCCCGGTAGGCTAGCAGGTAACCACGAAGCCTGTGGCAGTCGAGATCGCGAGTTCGAGCCCCCCCGAGTGCATGCTCGTAGGGACTTTTCTGGCGAAAAAATAAAAAATAAAAAATTATATTTTGACTAGCGGAAAGCGCGAGAGCGTGAGTAAGCAAAATTCGATGAAAATCGACGAGCGTTGGGAAGGCTGAACCCTCTGCGCGATAAAAACCAAGGCAAGAACCGTAGTGGGGGAGGAGGGAGAGGAGCCTACTTTGTGACCCCGGATCTGAGTTACGACTAGTAATAGGGAGGGAAAGAGACGGAAGTGCGAAGATAATAAATGGGATGGAAAAAAAAACAAAAAAAAAACAGGTTTTGGCGTGTTTACATTAGCTGATATCGGTCGCATAATCGATTCGCGAAAAAATAACGACGGATTCGCTGATCCCTGCCTCAATATTACAATACCCTGAAGTTTTCAGCCTTATCCGACTTTTTTTCAAACTCGGGGATATTTTCGGTACATCCCCGGTGTAAGCGTTTTGCTGATTTTCTTTAAGGATATGTGCAAAACCGGTTGAAACCCGGCATTAAACACGCCTCCTAAAAAACTAAACATCGACTACGTCAAGTTCATACCCCAAGCAGGTTGTCATAATTATTTCAGACCTTAGCCGGGGATGGTTCGTCACCACCCCCCCCCCCCCTCAAAAAGAGTACGCCTTACTGCGGACGGCGCCTAATGAACGGCCAGTGGGCCGGTTGCCTCTCGCCCCGGTGGGCTAGCAGGTAACCACGAAGCCTGTTAGCGTCGAGATCGCGAGTTCGAGCCCCGCCGAGTGCATGCTCGTAGGGACTTTTTCTTGCACAAAATATCTTGATTAGTCGAAAGCTGCGAGAGCGTGAGTCAGCAAAATCCGATGAAAATCGACGAGCAGTGGGAATTGCTGAATGAATCCTATGCGCGATAAAAACAAAGGCAAGGAACGTACCGTGGGGGGGAAAAGGGACGACACTCTGTGACCCCGGATCTGAGTTACGACTAGGGAGGAAGGAAGACGGAAGTGCGAAGATAATAAATGGGATGGAAAAAAAAAAAAAATTGTATGTGATGTGCTAATGACGACTACAGCAGATCATTCGTTGAGTTATTTGGGCATTGCATTTATTTGCCGTATTTTGCTGCGACTTGGATTTGGTTTTATAATGTGGCTGGTGACTGGAGACCACTACAACAATATGCGTCAGCGAAATTTATATTCGTGAGAGCTACGTGCAAGTATGGGAGAAAAGAGACGGCCACACCGCCCGAACTGTCGAATGCAGTCTTGATCAACCGGCGATTTGGACACTGCTGTAGTATTAATGTAGAATTGTTGAGTTACTTACTTGTGGTTGGGCATGCTAATGAACTTATTTTTCTGTAAGCTGTACTTACTACCTGGTATCGCGTTTTTTCTCGGCTGGACACTACAATACAGTGGAGATCACTACGACTATGGGAGGCAGAGCAAGCGTACGATTAACAAAGGAAAGGTGATATGTACGCAAGAGAAGACACGGTGACTGTCGTTTGCGGTCGATCGGGATCTACCGGTATTGCTCGTTTCTTGTGATTGGCCCGATTGAGAATAAGATCTCTCCCTTGCAGTGATTGGCCATATATGGATATTTAACAGCCCTAGACAGTTGTGAAGCGAATGGTACATCTAGGCGCCATCGTCTTCAACGTCTTGCAGGGGACCGGCATCGTTGCCATCGCAAACGGCTACGGAATCCGTGAAGCGGCCAAGGCACACGGCGCGAAGTGTCAACCGGGTGGAGTGCGGGAAGTAATTAAGCCGAAGTCGTAGGTGATTTCTACCACGAACGAAGAGCACATTGGCGGAAAATTCCAGGACGTACGTAACTGTGCAGCCGGCGACGTCGGTCGACGACTCAATTAATAAATACTTCCTGCCCCTTTTGCAGAATTAATTAATTAAAAGCACCTCCATATTTTCCCTCTTTCGCTAAATTAATTAATTGTACCCCCCCCATACCACGAACAACCATACTATGTATAATATGTCCGTCGACATCCAGCAACACCCAGTGTCTGTGCCGCAATTCTTCATCCTAGAGATACCAGATACCAATTATGTGGTCGCAAAACTACGACACAGAGATACTACGCTGCGATGCTATACTATTGTTAGCAAAAATAGGTAAATACATAGGGTTGTGTGTGCACCGTATAATACCCGGATGTACTGAGTTACAAGGCCGTTCGCGTAGCAGACGGTTCCACCCGTACGCTCGTTCAAAAGGGGTACTGGAACGGAACATAACGTAAAACAATCTAAAAAGGTCTAAATGTTTAGGTGCACACGAGCAACTTGCAAATGCCAAGAGCTCTATATACTCCAGGAACACAACTCGGACCCCGCATGCATGCTGTACGTACTTACTTCTTATTTCGATATGTACCTGGAATGTATGCTCAAAAGAGATTGCACAGCAGCACCTCACACATACAAGTGCTGCACTGCGCTGTTGGGTGCGATTCGTGCCTGTTTCGTGATTATATGTGTGGTACTTCATACTTTGTATGTACGAAAGAGAAAGTACAGCACAGCACGGTCGCCAACTTGCAAAATACGAAAAACGAAAAAATCCACGAAACCGAGAATGGCGGACTCGAGCAAAACGGCAAAAGCGAAGATATAAAAACGAAAATAATCTGTTGGAAAAAAATGAAAATCAGGTTGAGACAAAAAAACATTTAGAAAGACAACATCTCCGTTGGGTCTGTGATAATTGCGCCGCTAAAGTAAAATGTTGGAACGTGCGTCTGGTTCGGTCAGCGCCTCGTACGCTCCCCGCCCCCTCGCCACCACCTCGCCATCGATTCGGTCCGGGTCGAGCTCTACTCCCTGTCTAGCCCGCCTCGCGTGAAGCTCGGTGCTCACCGTGGCCGTCGTTCACTCACTCGGCCATGATGATGTTGAGACTGCGGAGCTCTCTCTCTCTCTCTCTCTCTCTCTCTCTCTCTCTCTCTCTCTCTCTCTCTCTCTCTCTCTCTCTCTCTCTCTCTGCAAATAATCTTTGTGCGAGAAATAAGCACCGCTTGGACGTTATTTTACCTAATAAAAGGAAACTTATAAATTCAGACATACTCGATTGATGGCAGCAGCACCAAGCCAGACATAGCCCCTTAATGCTTCCCTCGTGTCTCGATCGACACGCCACGCCTAGCCACGAAAACGGCGACCACGCTCCTTCCGACCCCCCATCTACTGCCTCAGCGCCCGCCCATACCTGAGATGGCGCCGCGCTCGCCCGCGTGGCCGTGCTCTCGGTACACGCACAAACACAAAATCGAAAAAAGAAGAATAATCTCGCCGGCAACAGTGAAGAAAACAAAGAAAGATCTGGACAGTAATAGAATGAGGTGGAGTCAAAGTGGGGGGTCTGAGAGGCCAGGGATGGGTCAGCAGAACCATCTAAGTGGAAATATATCAGTAAGTAAGTCTGTTGTCCTATGCAGCTTGCAAGTAAGATTTTCGACGAAATCCCCGATCTCACAGCTCACGTGTTTAATTCATTTTGTATATCTCGTTCATGTCGTCAACTTTGCTTGGCGGACCATAAACAAACACCTAACAGTCTAACAATCAACCAACCGACCAGTCATCGATAAATCAATCAATCTATCAACCAAACCAGGAATACAAGAAGGTGTTCTCAAGTAATCACCAGACATCGACGGTGATCGACCACGCCCCGCCCCACCCTCCCCCTCCCACCTGAGCTGAGTTGATGACTCGGCACTCGCCGTCCTTGCCGCAATGGCAGGAACCGGGCCCTTCCTTCCCTCTACCGCCCTTTCGCGGCGGGCACTCTCCGCCGGCTGGATGGCGACACGACAACGACAAGGGTATGCGGGGCGCGTGTTGGCGTCTTTCAGCTTTTGCACCCATGAGGTGTACACACGTGGAAAAGCAGCGCGTGCAGTACCAAAAATGGGCGTTTCGAGGTTCGTATCCTTTGGTTTTGTACCTACATACCCGGAAAACAAAGTCGAAACCAGTCACACCGAACAAGGGTTATTCTTAACCAGCAAAACAAAAAGCCATGGTCGTGGCACTGAAACGTTTCGTGTTTACATCCCGTAAAACTGTTCGCGACAGAAAACCATGATATTTACGAATGTCACGAATCATGGCTGTTTGCTGGCCGGCTGGCGTGGACTAGCGGTGCAAATAAACAAAAAAGGAACGAACAACACGCGATACACACGCGAAATGCATATACAGCTTTTGATACGTCACGAGTCTTCCTGGAACACCCCCTCCGCCTCCGTAATCGTAATGGTGGCCCAAACGCTGGAGGTATCTACTGGTATTAGGAGGACGGACGGTTTATCCGTCTCGACCGGGATGCGTGGTCAATGATCAAGTGGCTAAGACAAGCGTCAAAGAAGTACGCCCCCCCGCCCCCTCCCATTGCTGTCTCTGGAAGTGGCCACACCGCAAAATAAATTAACTCATCAAAGCTGTCATTCATATGCAAGTCCGCATCACAAGCGGTTCTTAGTAGGATGTAGTTCGCCCTTCATGCGACTCGCCCAACACCTGACGGCACTTAGCGCTTGGCGCTAGTAGTGTCTACCTGGTCGGTGAAACCCGACATGCTCCATCCCGGCAGTGTAGGGATGCGAGGGTCCGTGGTCATACGACTACGGCCATGCATTAATATCAAGTACACCCCCTCCCGCCCTCTGGCAAAGACAAGCAACAAATGAGTATGCCGCTCCCCCCCCCTCCCCTCGCCTCCTCGATGACATCATCACAACAAAAAGGACGCGTTTGCCCATCGCCGCGCAAAACTGGGTGAAACAAAATCACTCCCCCCGCCGCCGCCTCCGCTCCGCCTCCGCTCCGCCTCAGCCCCAAAGTCAGGATATGCGTGAGGTATGCACACAGACTGTTAGTATATAGCTCCCTCCGCAAGTCAGAAGTCTCAGAAACATGCAGTGCACCTCTACGTGGTCCCGAAAAGCAGTTGTTGAGTGAGGTGGGCATACAGAGCTCCCAGGAGTGAGAAGCCTAAATAGTTTTAGAGGCACCGGCACAGCCCCTCTCCATCTTGAAAGGGATGCTGGTCGATGGTCAAATAACTAAGGCAAGCAACAAATGAGTACGCCCCTCTCCCCTCCGCTCTATTTATGGGTTGGTGTCGGTTGGCGACGACGCTGTAAAACACGCCTCTCACTGCGTGAGCTAGACAACCTGGGTCCCTTTTGGTGCTTTTTTGTTTTTTGGCGGTCACCAAGGCTGCAGGTCTAGTTAGATCATTTGTGCGGGGTTGAGAACCTTAAGTCCGCACAAGGGGAATGATCGTATCACGTAGTGTGTATATGGTAGGCACCCACAAGGCACTTAAACTAAAATACTATAAATACGTCAGCTGTGAGTTCAACCGATTGAACAGCTGATACTCAACTTTGGGGGCTGCGTAGAACAAGGCAATTACATAGTGTGCCCATTGCTGTCTCTGGAAGTGGTCACACCAGAAATCAAATCGGCTCATTGGAGGCTGTCGTCCATATGCAAGGCCGCCTCACAAGCGGTTCTGAGTAGGATGCAGTTCATCCTGTATGCAACTCGCCCAACACCTCACGGTGCTTCGCGCTTGGTGCAAGCAATGTCTGCCTGGTGTTGGTGAAAACCCAACGTGCTCCGTCCCGGCATTGTAGGGGTGCGAGGGTCTATGGTCATACGACTACGGCGATGCATGAATATCAAGTACACCCCCCGCTCCTCCCTTTAAATGTTTCAAAGTCACTTTTTGGGTTGAGGCATAAAGTACTACATGTTGAGCTCCTCATGTGAGGAGCCTCAGCAAATACACGCGCACCCCTGTTATATCGCAGAACGCATTAGTTAACTGGAGAGTGGCACAGTCACAACAACATACCAGGTAGGCGATACCTGGTACTTAAATGACGACTGGGGGGGCATTGAGGAGCCATCCTCAGGTTCCAGGCCATAATTTTGTATAGAATAACGCCACATCCGCCCCTCCAGCCCCCCCCCACCTTGACCTTGTACGACTACCATACGGGTGCATATCGAAGCTATCCCCGGGTTTCAGGCATTGTATTTCGCATATGATTATGCCGCATCCGTCCCTCCCTGTCGCTCACATTGGTTTCGTTCCCGCCCGTCTGCTCGCCGGCGGCTCCCGTCTCCGCCCCGGTAAACAGCGACTCGGTCGACTCTAGGTCACCCTGCCGGATACCCTCCCCTTCTTCCGACCGCTCCGACTGCGTCAAAACAAATAGCGGCGTCCAGCGGTGCACACCGATAAACGAAACAACCAAGTAACGTTATCATCACCACCCTCACAACCACCACCTCTACTACGTAACCACACCTGGGACAATTATAATTTCAATACTCGTAGTATTTTGTGTCTACAGTTATTTTTGGGTGTTGTCTATTATTTGGAATCGCACAACCAAACGATTTCGTTCGAAGCATAATAATTGGAATTCTCCGGGCGATTCATTTTGGATGCTGTCTACTAATTGGAATTCTACAGACAGTTGTTTTTGGGTGCTATCTATTACTTGGAACTGCCTGGGCAATTATTTAGACAATTCCTATTTCAATAGCCTATTGTCTCTACAACTGATTTCGGATGCTGTCTATTAACTGGATTTGCCCAACCGAATGGTTTCGATTAAAGTTTGCTAACTGGAAGTGTCCGGGCAACTCATTTTGGGTGCTGTCTACTAATTGGAATTGTACCTACAGTCGATTTCGGGTGTTGTGTATTAACTGGAATTGGCGAAACAACTGATTTCGAATGCTATACGTTAAATGCAATTGTCGAACAAAAATATTTCGAGTGATGTTTATCGATTATAAATGTCCAGTCAAATGATTTCGAGTACGATCTATGAATCGGAGTTGTCCAGTCAAATGTTTTCGAGTGCTGTCTATCAATTGAATTTGTCCCAAGTCAATTATTTCGAGTACGGTATACTAATTGGAATTGCCGAAGTCAGAAACAAAATCATCAAACACAACAATTTGGAAGATCAGGACAAAGCCTATACAACACACCAAAAACATAATTTGGAAGGTCACGACGGAAATCTATTGACCCGATAGTTTCTATTGATAGGCAAATTTACAACTAATTGTTGCATTTTCAATTGAAAGGTCAGGGCAGAAACCTATTCATCCAACCATTCCTATTACTAGACAAGAACAAGAAGCAATCCTTGGAACGATTGCAATTGGAAGGTCAGAGCAGAAACGTTTTGACTGAACCATTCTAATTACTAGATAGGCTCATCCCACGGTACGGGCGCAGCAGAATTTTCTGAGCCCCTCACATGAGGAGCTCAATATCTCACTCGAAACACGACTTCGTAAACATTCGTTTCCGCAACCCGACTAAAACTTTCAATGTGGTAGTCCCAAAACAAACATACCAGTAAAATATTAATAGTACCTGGTGGTTACTCACTCGAGGAGCTCAACCGGTCCGAAGATATGGAGCCAAAAAGTGGTACCCCAAGGGTGCACAAAAAAAAAAAAAAACGACACCACACACCTAGGAAGGTCAGAATGAAAAACAAACCGGATCGCTGTGATCACAGGACGAAATGAGCAAAAAACATTTTTTTTTCGTTTTTTGTTCCCTTTTTTTTACTTGGTTTTAGAGACCCCCCCATATTTTTTTTTCGCTGGTCGGGGGGGGGGGGGGGGGGGGGGGTGATAAAAAAAAAACTTGACTTATTGTTTTCTGGGATCACAACGGTCCGGTTTCTTCCCTTCAATATAGGGGGGGGGGGGTGTGTGGTGTCGATAACTTTTTTTTTTGTGCACCCTTGGGTACCCCTAAGACAAAACCAGAAAAAAAATGTTGAGACAACATATATTGCAAGGTCACAACACAAACCTATTGGCCAAACCATTCCTACTAAGATGCACCACGAAAGCAATATATCGACCAGTTCAATTCAAATGGACTCCCGGAAGATCTACTGTAAATCAAAATAGTCCGCTGTGGGTAGGTCCCATATAATATTGAAGAAGTAATAGAGTATTAGAGTTTTCGGAGAGAAAACGTTGCAGGAGACAATTCCAGTTGATTACCAGAGCTCTAAAGCAATTGCCTAAGCAATTCCAAGTAGTAGGCGGACTACAATATGTGGTGTCTTTACAATTCCAATTGCAACAATATGTTAACAATCAGTAGTCCGCCTCATTTCAAATAATAGACTTTTCGGTGGGTCTATTGCAGGCGCAATGGTCTATTGCGTTGTCGATTGTCCAAGGCATGAGCAGAAATATGATGAAAACACTTTCCCATTGATAAACCCGCCGACAAATAGAGTACCCGAGATATTCCACTTGTACTTTCCAGCTCAACTCACTCGTAGGAGGCGTTACCCTGAGCGACGTTGTGGTCACAGGTGTCGTCCCTTTTTCCCCCCCGGTACAATCATCCCTTCCTTTTTTTTATCGCGCATAGGATTCATTCAGCAATTCCCACTGCTCGTCGATTTTCATCGGATTTTGCTGACTCACGCCCTCGCACTTTCGACTAATCAATTTTTATGCAAGGAACAGTGATGCAAGGGATAGTGCCTACTCTTACTGTCTTGTATTACAAAAAAAAAACTGAAGTCGTGATCTACTACGTATGAATACGTAGCGGATTAGATACGACGAAAAACAGATTTTCGAAGGATTTCGATGCGTCGTCGTACATATCATAGTATATACGAATGGTAGTACGTACATAGTTTCCATTTTTTTCAGGTAAATTTGTTGACAAGCCGCTCTGTGGGATACGCCTTTGAAGATAAGAAGGAGGCTCCTTCCAGAAGGGTTCGAAAATTGAGACGACCAGCAAAAGTTGCCATAGGACAGACTACTGGTTGCACCTACTGATTGTATATAGGTGTAGTGATTTCTTATATAGAGAAGAAAAAACGGCTGACCTCCTTATAACTTATACACGAAACTCGTAACATATACGTATGCGTATTGCATAGACAACGAACCACACATATGACGTATAAAAGGAATTATACGCCATTGTAGGCACTGCTGGACACTGCGTAGTGCTGTTTGCGCGCAGTGCCAATGCACCAGCCCTACACCGCAGACTTACACTCGTCTATACAAGCACATAGTATGGAAGAAAAGCACAGCTGTGCTGCGCAGTGTGTACTGCTGCAGTGCCAAAACGAAGTACCAGGGTGGCGTAGACAGGGAATAGGCAGCAGTACTTCTGACGAGTACAGCAGTGTACAGCAGTGCTCCTGGCCCCCCTCTCATCTACTTTACTGATGTACGCCTCTCTGTCTGTACGAGTCTAGTCCTGTATGTGGAACTCATATTTGTAGGTAAGTACCGGTAAGGAGCAAAGCAAAATACGCGGTAAAGCTGGGGCAACGAACACTCTCGAACTGGTACGTGCCCGTATTAGCTACGGACCGGTATGGAATTTGGATTTCTACGTATCACAAAAAAGCACCAGGGCTGTTCGTGGGTCTGGTCGGGTCTGGTCGCGTCGGGTCGGGTCAGCTGACCAGACCCAACCCGAAACAAACACGACCCGCGAAAAAAATGAGATGTTTTCACCCGACCCGACCCAACCCGCGAGATTTCGGAAACCTGTTAATCCGACCCGACCCGAACCATGAGATTCGACGACCTGCTGACCCGAACCGACCTGACCAGTGAGATTTTGAACACTTCCATACCCGACCCGATTCGACCCACCAGATTCCGATTGATCCGTGAGATACGGGTCATGTTGCGGGTCGGTTCACCTCAACCCGCGAGACCATGTTTCTCGACCCGCGGGTCCAGCCCGAGGGTCGACACTCCAAAGACAAACAAACGAAAAACTTCATTTTTGCACCCCGCGGTGATACGTGGCTGTGTGTTCTTGACATTATACCTTCCTTTCTACCCGTCGACATCCAGCACACCCAGTGTCCGTGCCGATTCTTCATCCTAGAGAGGTACCAGTTATGTGGTCACAAAACTACGACACATATATACTACGCTGCAGTGCAGTAAGCAGAGCAGGCAATCCAATGCCATATACGACAGGCAAGACCTGCCCTGCTAGCAATCCAGGTGCATGAAAGAGAAAAAGTGTAAAACATGAGAGAAAAAGCGAAAAGTGGTTATGGATGGATGCGGAGATGCGCACATAGATTTGTCGGTGTTCAAATGTTAACGATCGAATCTGGTACCGAAAGAAGATTTACAGAGTACTGGTGTTGGTGCGAGAGAAGAGAGAAAGCCACCGGGAAGAAAGCGGGAACGTTTTGAAGAGTCTGATCCGCGGGCCTGATCCTCGGGTCAGCAGAAACCAACTCGCGGGTCATGATGACCGTTTCTCGCGGGTCATAAACCGACCCGACCTGTGAGCTTTTTCATCACCTCTTGACCCGACCTGACCCGACCTGACCCGACCCGTCAGCTTTGGAAGCTTCTTGATCCGACCCGACCCGATCCGTGAGATAAAAACAACTCTTCACCCGACCCGACCCGACCCGTGACATTCATTTTTTTTTACTCGATCTGACTCGACTCGCGAGATTTGAGACCTCTCGACTTGCCCCGTGAGATTTTGAACGCCCCGTGATCTGCAAATATCTACGCTATCTACTGTACGAGTAGGCGGAAATATAAAGATCGCTTGGTACTCATATTATACGTACCGGGAACCCAAGGGTGCGTACATCCCCGTCCAGGGTGGTTAGATAAGTAGATGCGTGGGGAGTGAGTCGCGTTCCAGGTACTGCTGTACCGTATTTCTGACCCGGTTCGACAAATAGGACGGCACTGCGTTTGGTGTGCTGTGTACTCGTACGCTCGGGTACTACAGTAGTAACCATTTGAGAAGGTGCTATTTTTTTGTGGGTTCTGCCGATGGCTGTACTGAAAGAACCAAGGCGACAATTCACACGCCGTTTGTTTCCAACAATGCCCTGAGTGACAATGAAAATTCGCGTTCGCGTCGATCTTTATATTTTTCAGTTTTGCTTTAGTTATAGCCTTGAAAGGCTATTTTCGGTAAGGATTGCAAATGGCCAATTTTCAATATATTTAATTTCGGCTGGCTCAGGAAACCATACTCTAGACCCGATATTGAAAATGTGTTCCCGGAGGATTGTGGTGATTAGCTATACGATCGACCCAAAACGGAAACTTTTTCAGCGCCATCAAAAATGGATATTTTACTACAATACAACTTGTATGATGATCGTATAGCTTGTCACCACAATCCTCCGGGAACACATTTTCAATATCGGGTCTATAATATGGTTTCCTGAGCCAGCCGAAATAAATATATTAAAAATTGGCCATTTGCAATCCTTACCAAAAATAGCCTTTCAAGGCTATAACTAAAGCAAAACTGAAAAATATCAAGATCGACGCGAACGCGAATTTTCATTTTCACTCAGGCCGTTTCCTATGCGGTTCGATTTTTGAGCTTCAGATTATGGTCTGATCGATTTTTCAGCGACCTAGTTCGAAAATCGAAACAGTCTTCTTATGCGAGAAAACACGGATTTGTTGTATCATACAGACGTGCAGATATTTGAGCAAACGGCAAGACCAACTGCTGTTGTTGTGGTCTGGCGCCGCGACGAGACGCGCCGAGTGCACTGTACTGGGCGTAGAACCCAAGCGTTCGGAGCCACGCTGGCTGCCGCTGGTCTGGCGGCGACGCGCCGAGTGCGCTCGAGTCGACCTGTCTTGGTATTTTGTATTTTGACACAACGAAGCATCCGAGCGTTGACTACTGCTGTGTACTGCTGTACTGCTGCTGCTGCTGTAAAATCTACGAGTACGGAGAGGCGCGCGCCGAGTGCGCTTCCCTTCATCTCTAGGCCCGAGCCCGCGCCAGCCGACTGTAGTTTGGCGACGGAGAGGCCCACCGATCGTCGGCTGCGCGTCGGGTGCGAAGCAAAGTCGCTGTGTCACCATCCAACTCATCGATCGTGCTGCTGCTGCTGCTTGCTTGCTGCGTGGATAACATCTTGAATTTAGAGACCATGCCATTTTTCGATTTGAAAATCTGATGACCCAAGTCGTCGGATTTTGGCCCAAAATCCGACGACTTGGGTCATCGGATTCTCAAATCGAAAAATTTCCGGTCAGATTTTGCATAATCGGACTGCATAGGACGGTGCTTTCGTTTTTGAGATCGAAAAATACAAATCTGAAGCTCGAAATCGAACCGCATAGGAAACGGCCTAGTATTTGAAAACGCGTGTGTTGTCCCGTTCTTTCATTCGCCAGCATGACCTGAGCACCTCTGATATGATATGACTTCTCACTACAATACACCTATAATACGACTATTAATATTACTCGTAGTGATTACTCTGTACCTATGGTCCATCCGGTTAAATTTTGCCATCAGTTGACCATACAATAAATAATTTATTGTGGACGACAGAATTACCCCTTGGTGCCATGGAATATACCGTTAAAAAGCTCTGTTTCAGGCGCGTCTTTTGGTAGGATCAGATTTTTTATTTATCATTTTGTTGGCGAGATATTCGCAAATCCGTGGATTTTTTGCGTGGTTTTATTTGGTTTTATATGAACGAACGTGTGGTGCCTATTTTTGTTTGACACCGGTTTTGAACAGATCTCGTCGACCAGCTTCATGTGAAGTCAACTCTTTTTATTTTGTACGAGATTTGGGGGAGAAAAAGCCAGAAAACCTCACATGGGGGGCGAAATTGATTTCGTTTTATGTGGAATAACTGATCCTACGATCCCGAAAAACTCAATGGATTCGGACGAATTGGACCTGCACCTAGGGGATTTTCATTATTTTGTGCAAAAAAAAATAATATTTGAGCGAGATATGGCCGCTCAAAGTTTCAGAGCGACACACACCCACATACATACACTGATGTATATATATACACACATGAACACAGACAAACACGCGGGAGAACACACCCACACACAAACACTAGCCAATGAAGAGGGCTGGGCGTAAGGCCAAAGAGCAGGCTGCCCTCGCCGCGGCGCGCGAAGCCCGGATTGCTTCTATTGCCGCCATCGATGACATGTTGAAGTCATTCAAGACGGAAGTAGAATACACTATGTATGTAGAATAGATAGTTTGTGAGGCGTTGCTGGAGCTATTAGTTAGTGGTGATGTTGGCGCGGTGGTGGTGGGAAGGTGGATGGCTGCTATGGTTGAGCTTGCTGTTGGCGTGGCGTTGGTGTGGTGGTGGTATACTGTTCCATTGAATACATGCACTACACAAAAGAGTACAGTATGGGTTTATGAGGAGGTGGGAAAAAAAGCATCGTCGATATTGGCGTAGGCGCGTGCTATTCCTAATGTACAGCAGTATACACGAGCAAAAGGTACGTTTTTTTTTTCCCTTCCAAATTTGAGCCATTTTTTCTCAAAAGTGGCCAAAAGTGGCCAATTTTTCTCAAAAATGGCCAAAAATGGCCAATTTTTTCAAAATAAAAGTTGAGACCGGATTTGAGTTCCTCTCGACCCCGCGGTTCTTGCGAAGTTTGTTTCGCCTTACAATTCTCAAAATTGAGCGAGAAAAAGTGGAGGTCACAAGATGGCAAAATTTAACCGGATGGACTATACGGTAAATATATTGTGGTGAAGAAAAAGCAGACAAAAAACAGACACCCAGGAGGCCAAGTACAGCAGTACCCAGAGGGTACCCAGTAGATAACTCACAGGTTGCCCGCCCCCTTGAGACGAGCAGTGTGAAGCATTCCCGCCTCCAGTGGTGTCCGCTGCCGCGCTACCCCCCTCCTCCCTGCTTCTCTTCGTGCCGTTGTCTCCAGTCCGCTGCGGTTGTGCCATGGCGGTGGCCCTCGCGGAGGTGGAGCCGTTGTTGCTGCCGTTGCTGCTGTTACTGTTGCTGTTGCTACTGCCGTTGCTGCTGATGACATCTTGCCGAGATCTGCGGGGTATGCTGCTCCTCCGTGATGAAATCTTCAGACTTGAGCTGTCCCAGCGCTTCCGTGTTAGACCAGAACGATTGGGGCACTTCTCGGTTCGCGAGGAGATGGTCTTTCAACAAAGCGATCTCAGCTGCATTTGAAAGGTAGCCCTTATCGACATGGCTTTTCAACCTCCTCAGAGCACCTACTGATACCTCCGAAAGGACCATGTGAGCCCCTGTGAACTGGGCCACCCTCTCTATCCAAGGGTTTAATGATGGTGATGCGAGCCGCGCTGTAGGGTGTCCAAGCTCTACGACTGGTGTAGTACATCAAATATCAAATGGATGCCCCGCATTAAATAAAATTACGAGTATTATAAATACATCAGCTGTGAGTTCAACCGATTGAATAGTAGATACTCATTTGCGAGCTGGGTACGAGAACATTGTCGTGATGGGGTTTCGATAAACGTTTGCAGCTTTGGTTGCCTGGGAGGAAGGGGGTGGAATTCAGCCTGCTTTCTGATGAAATTCAGGTGATCGCCATGTAGGAAGGAGAGAGCACATAACATAATAAGCGGGATGGAAGCTAATGCTGTGTAGCAGGCAGCTGAGTGGTATGTTATCATGTTGGAGCTTTGCAGCCTTGCTTGGGTGCTTGACAGTTGATTGTTTGCCCCCGCACCGCCTGGAATTCATCCCCGTTCCCCGCATCAAAAACGGGGTTTCCTAATATATTGGTTCCGCCGCATATCGCGAGATACACAGCTGCTGGCCTTCGTGAGTCACACACCCTGCGTGTTTGTTGGCCGAGCCCTGCCAACTCAGACGCCTGCTTCATGCAGTCGATGAACCTTCAGATGCAGAGAATACTTCAGAGTTACGACTGCTGACGACGACGTAACCGCTTGTGCAAGCAACCATAAACAACGGCTTGCTTTTAGACAAAGTGCTGTTTGTATAATACAAATACCTGGTTTATACGATATCTGGTACGTACTCGTACTCGGACTGCCCTCTTCTTTCACCTGCGAGTGTGACACCTGATCCACGTAGGTACGTGCTACTACGTGTACTGCAGGCGGCTCTGCTGGTTGCTTGAGAGTGGCAACGCGAAGCGACTCGGGAGGAGCAAAGCATTCTACCACTATACACTTCGGCCGGCCTGATGCTGCGTTCCTCGATTTCGGTCGGCGCGGCGCGCTCCGCCGGGTGGCGTCGAGGCCGATGCAGACCTGCCTGTGTCCTCCCCCGCCTCTACCGCAACATCAACCTCAACCTTATCAGTCCAACTCTAGAGTCGTCGGTACCCGGGAGGCGGCTCGCCGTGCTTGGGGAGGTTCGCTCTCGCTCGTCGTCAACAGTTCCATCGACTCCACCGCTAACACCAACACCACCACCACCACTACCTCTGCCGGGGTGGCAGGGTAGAGCCTCAAGTAGCCCGTGGTCGAGTCGCCCAGGCGGTGTCCACCCCTCTGGCCTAACGGGAGTAAATCGGGTCGGCGGTGGTGGTGGTGGTGATGGTGGTGGTGGTGGTGGTGGTGGTGGAGGTGGCGATGGTGGTGGGGGCGCTGCCGCCTCTACTACTCCTGCTGCTGCTCCTGCTGCTGCTCCTGCTGCCGCCTCTGCGGGCGGCGCAAAGCCCTACCCTGTAGAGCATCAAAAGGATGCCCGCCGGTGGCAAAGGAGTCCTGATGTCGCGCAGGGCGGGTACTCTCCGCCATGGACCCCACGCGAGGCTCCCGCGCCACAGAGGGTTCTTGGGGCGAGGGGGGGAGGTGCGAGCGACCTCGTGAACCAAAGGGTGATCCGACGGCTCGCCTCCGCCCGCAGGCGCAAGGATTGGCGAGCGGTACTCAAGGAGCTCGAGGCAATCGAGAGGGATGCTGGCGCGGCGGCCCGACTGGGTGGCAAAGGAGGGGGGGCGTTTGTGCGAGGAGCGGGAGGAGGTGGGAGTAGGGGTCAGGTGCGGATGGGAGGCGCGTGGCGTGTCTGGTGCGCCGAGGGCCTTACGCCTGCGGATGCAGAAAGGACGAGGACGACGGTGTATAACATCGTCATGGACGTGCTGGGATCTAAGAAGAGGTGCGTACAAGGACGAGTGCTGTGTATGCGAGTACCGTATGCAGCTGTAGGGGGTGCATACTCTAGGTGCGTACGTAGACGAAGCGTAAAATATGCACTCTGGTAAATATGTACTGCTCTCACAAAGATAGTGCTATATTACGAACAATACGCTGTGTGATACCCGCACGCCAAATAGTACATTTTGATGCGTCGTATGATTTCGTATAACAAAGTGGAATGTCTGGCATGTTCAATACCAGGGTAGTGAATACCTGGTACATCCTTGTCGTGTACAAATTCCTTGTACAAAACGCGCGATTGATACATTGCTCGGCTTGCTCGCGAAGAGGAACTGGCGAGTTAGGTTTTTATTTTCATCTACGTACTGTTAACGCCACGTGTTATATGACTGGGTGAGACACAGAGTATCCCCTTGCTGGTTCGTCTATTAAGCATCCTTGGTGTTACTCATTTTCCGTAGAATCAAGCGTAGAAGAGAAGCAGCTTCTATTTATCCCCGAGCCAGATGGTATCTGGCTCGATGGGCTTCAATTCAAGTATGGCCCTCAGATCTTATAAATACCCCGAGTACGAATGCCATCCAAGTTATACGAAAACGGAGCAACTACCTACTCGTATACATGAGGTATTTACCGGCCTTCCAAGCCCATACCATTTCAGTACCAACTAATCATTTCGCCGCACCCCTATTGTGCCTACAGCAGTATTACTGAGGACCATATATAGTAAATAGGACCATGTGTTGTTTGTAAAGATAGTTAAATATATAGTTTTGAGTGTGTACCGTAGGCCCTATTTACTATAGGTCCCCCGTAAATAGTATAGCATCGTATGGCCTATCAGAGTTCGTTTTTTTGCTTCACGTAGATGTGCCAAGAATCACTTCATCCTCCCCAGCCCATGGCACCAGAATATTTGTTTCGCTCGGGTGCCGCCCTATGAAAAGACAAGCCCTGGTCACAAGAGTCTCCTCCTCACCCCCCCCCCCGCCCCCGTTCGAAAGGGGTGCTGTCATTCAAGACTAAGGCAAACAAAATGATAGCCCCCCTTTTTTTTTTTTTTTTTTTCCCGCAGCCGCCCCCCCTCCCGGCTCCCTCTGCTTGTCTTGGTTTGTATACACCTCTTTGCGATGTTGTTCATCCGGCGTTCTCACGAGACCATCCGCTCGCTGCCTACCGTAGGCAGCAGCGGCCGCACGGCGGCTCACCCCTTAAGAACTGGTCCCACGAATTTGGGGACAAAATACTTGGAATTAGTGTGCGGCATTTGTTTCGGTTCTGAATTGGTTAAGCAATAACGTCGGCCGACGGTGTTTTCGTTTGACCCCGTCGTGGTCTCTCTTTAATATCCCCTCAACGTAGCAACTCACTCCCGTTTTGGCGAAAAATTACTTGGAGGTTGTGTGAGAAACATGTTTCTGCACAGCAGTGCAGTACTAAAAGGGTGATGACTTTTGTATTACACCATTACATACTATTTTTTCATTTTTTCGGGATTCAAGAGAGTTTTTTTTAGCGGCTTTCCGCCAGCGGGCAAGACCGCCGCCAACAGACGACGCGCATGCCACGGTGGAGGGGCTGTTATAACTTGACTATAGTACAGGATATGTATTAACTTGATTATAGTATGGGTGCTATATTATCTTGATTATAGTATAGGAGCTACATTCACTCGATTGCAGTATATACGAGTTTAGGACCTCCTTTCCTCACTCCAACAAACAGATTTCGGAGGGAAATAAAAGTGCTTACTCGATACGACGTATTTATATATACAACCTTTTGTTTTATTTTGCAACACGATAATTAAATTCCGAAGATTTTAGGTTTATGACCCACAATGAGAACTGAAATCAAAATCCCGCCACTAGTCCCAAGTAGTCTGTCCCCAAATGTGTGGGGCCAGTTCTTAAGGGGTTGAGGAGCGCCGTCATTCAGAAAAACGTTTCAGCCGCAAAAAAAGTGCTGCCTCGATCGTAGCTGGCGCGAGGCAGCTTTGCTGCACAGGCAGAGGTTTGTGTGGCAAGCGAGATTGGAAAACTGCACAGATGCTCCCAGTATACCGTCAGTATACTGCCAGTATACTGCCAGTATACTGTTGTAAAGTCAAAGCTGTTTCGGTGGACACAATGGTTCAGGTATAAACTTCGAGCACTGGCAGTATTTCGGGAGTAGACAATGCGGATACGGCGAGTAGTCACAGTATTTTGGGGGGCTCGGTACCACGAATACTGCCCATACTCGCAGTGTTTTGGGGGGTTTGGTACTGCGGATACTCCCTGCACCTGCAATATTTTTATATTTTGGGGTTTGTTTGGCAATCGCGAATGGAAAAATGAAAATTTTATTCAGTCAAAGCAGGAGCACCCTTTTCAGAAACAAACGCTACTTGTATTGATGCGAGGGTCTATGGTCATATGACTACGGCCGTGCNACGCCACGTGTGATATGACTGGGTGAGACACAGAGTAGAGTATCCCCTTGCAGGTTTGTCTATTAAGCATCCTTGGTGTTACTCACTTTCCGTAGAGTCAAGCGTAGAAGAGAAGCAGCTTATATTAAACCCCGAGCCAGATGACATCTGTCTCGGGACGGGCTTCAAGTATGGCCCTTAGACATTATAAATACCCCGAATACCGAACACGAATGCCATCCAAGTTATACGAAAACGGACCAATTACCTACTCGTATACATGAGTTGAGTTTACCCGGCTTCCAAGCTCGTACCCAGTCGCTCCATAGTACCAACTAATCATTTCGCCGCACGCCCTATTGTGCCTACAGCAGTATTACTGAGGACCATATATAGTAAATAGGACGCATGTGTTGTTTTGTAAAAAGGATAGTTAAATATATATTTTGAGGGTACCGTAGGCCCTACCTGGTGATGTTACGTATAGGTCCCCGTAAATAGTATAAGCATGCGTAGGCCTATCAGTAGTTCGTTTTTTGCTTCACGTAGATGGCCAAGAATCACTTCATCCTCCCCAGCCCATGGCGACCAGAAATATTATTGTTTCGCTTCGGGTGCCGCCCTTGATCAGAAAACCCTGGTCACAAGTGTCTCCTCCTTTCAACCCCCCCGTTCCGGCATTGTAGGGATGCGGGACGGGTCTAGTCCGATATACTGACTTACTGGCCGCGCACTCGACCAGCAGACCACCCCCCCCCCCACTCCCCCCCTCCGGCCCCATCTAGTTGTCATATGGTTTGTAGACATGTCTTTACGATGTTTTCCATCCGGCGTTCTCACAAGACCATCCGCTCGCTGCCACACGGCGGCTCATACCTAAGCAAAAACGCGGGCCAACGGCGTTTTCGTTTGGCCCCGTCATGGTCTCTTTAATACCCCCCAAAGTAGCAAATCACTCCTGTTCTGGCGAAAAATGACTTGGAAATAGAGTGAGATATATGTTCCTGCACAGTACAGTACTAAAAGGGTCGAGACTTTTAATGTAAACTATACGTACATACTATTTTGTGTAGGGTTTGAGGGTTTTGCTTTGTTGGCTGTCCGCCAGCGGGCAAGAGCGCCGCCAACAGACGACGCACGCCACCGGGGAGGTGTGCCTACGTAGTAATATTCTGAGGTTACGATAATCACCTGATTAGAGTATAGGAGATAAATTCGCTCGATTACAATATATTAAAATGGGAGGTGTAAAGAATATTAATCCAAAAAGAGTGCTTACATTTCGGGGTGTATAAAGTGCAGGGGGGATAATGATTTATTTTCCGGTGTATAAAGTGCAGGGGGGGAAATTCTATATTTTCCGGATTCGGGGAGACGAAATAGTAACTCCACTCCTCACCCAAAAAAAACAGATTTTGGAGGGATCGTAAAAGTGCCTACTCGATCATTTATCGCCTGGCCTGCATGAAGTATACCAGGTACGTATGATATGTACAATGTGTTTTTTTTTCATTTTGGAACACGAGAAGGCAATTCCGAAGGTTTTGGGTTTAGGAGCCCCGTCATTCAGAAATAAGCGTTTCAACCAAAAAAAGGTATACCTCGATCGTAGCTGGCGCGAGGCAGCTTTGCTCCACAGGCAGGGGTTTGTTTGGCAAGCGCGAATGGAAAACTACACAGATGCTCCCAGTATACCGTTGTAAAGTCGAAGGTGTTTCGGTGAAAACAATGTTGCGGGTATAAACTTCGATCGCAGGCAGTATTTCGGGAGTACACACGGCGGATACTGCGAGTATATATATACGCAGTCGCAGTATGTTGGGGCTCGGTACTTCGAATGCTGCCCATACTCGCATTGTTTTGGGGATTTGGTACACTACGGATACTCCCTGCACCTGCAATATTTGACTATTTTGGGGGTTTGTTCGGCAAACGCGAATGAAAAAATGCACGTTTTTATACAGTCAAAGCATGAGCACCATTTTCGTAAACAGACGGTTCTCGTATTATATACCAGGTATAGCGTGATTTTGTTTTTGTGCCGTTGGTATGTATTATAGAGGCGTTTGTTTGTTTTTTTTCCGGGGGGCGCTCGTTATTCAGTTTCTGCCCGACCGCCTCCTACCCGACACGACTCAGAGAAAACTTCCAGAGCGGAGTGCAGGGGTAGGAGACGTTACATACCCGTGGCAAGCTCTGCACCAGTCATGTTTGGCTGTGGGGGGTGATCTACCCCTGTCTTGTGCCTCTGTGCTTCATCTTGATGCATGTCGTTTTCTCTCTCTTCCTCTCCGCCTCTTTTCATGTCGTTCTTTATGTTATCCCTTTTCGGTATCTCTCTCGTTTTATTTTTATCTCTCTTAATATCGCCCTCGCTCTCTCGCGTGCCCCCTTCGTGTCCTTGTTTCTGTCGCTATTTCTCCTTCTCTTTCTCGCTCGCTCTTTTTCCCGCTCCTCTCATTTCCTCTGTCTTGCTCCCTGCCTTATTATTTCCTGCCCGTCTGTCATCTCATCTCGGTATCTCTCTCCTCCTAAATATCGTGGGTGTTGCTATGAAAAGATGGCAAGAATCGTTCATGGTGGTAGAGTCGATGCAAGCCCTTAATGTGACGGTCGACCTCTTCACCCTGAACTCCTTGCTCAAGGCCTGCGGCAACGCGGGGCAGATCGAACGTGAGCAGGCCCCCCCTTTTTACCTCCCCCTTGCTCCCCTTCCCATCCCCNTGAGAGTGCGACCTCTAGTACAGGAACCAGTCTGGAACACACCCAGTATTACATAAGAATTCCAGTCTGGCACAAAAGAAGTGTGTATTAACATCTGTCGCGTACTGTAGCAAGATGAACACCAAAATAACAGGGCGCGATGGTGCACAGACGGAGGATTCTGTACGCTGGCTTCGTCGCACGCATGCGAGGGGACCCGTGCTACGATAGAGGTACTGTAGTCCCAGTGACACGTTTTGGCTGAAAAGTTTACTTGATCATAGGGCTCCTCAGCCAAAACTCATTGGATTTTTCTTCCTCGTGTTGCAAGTTTTCTCACGAGAGACTCAGAGGTCATGGGCGTCTTCATTTGGTAGCACTCTGTATTTTCTCCAAAACCTATTATTCGCCTGCGTATGGAGCTCCTTATGTGAAGAGCTCAGACAAAACGCGGCGCATGTCTATCGTAGCATGCGTCAGGGGACCGGCTGCTGAGGAGGGTGATGCTTACTAGTAGGGAGATCGTCGGTGGTAACGACTAATCATTTGGACAGGACACGTACAGGATGTGGCGCCTCAAGGAGGACCTTACGGCATATTCGACACCAGGACAGTAGTAGTAGCGGGGTGGTGCGAGACAGCGTAGAAGGCCGGCTGGTAGTTTCGTGAGTTTCAGGACGGGCAGAGGTTGTGATGCGAAAGTGTGCCATTATGCGTAGAAGATTGATGCAGCAAAGCTGGACGCGAAGGCTGCGGATGCAACCGCGACACGGACAGATGGCACCAATAACGCGCCCAGCCAGGGGCTTGGGTGGGGTCGGAAGCGGAGTCGGGTGGGAGAGGGGAAGGTGTTGCCCCAAAGCTTGACGACTGGGTATATGGCCCTTCTTCCCTTTTCCTTGTTCCCTTCTCGCTTTTTTATTGTACCCAAGGGTGTGCGCGGATCTGAACCCAATACACCCTACTCCCCCCCCTATAAATATATGATATATTTATTGGTTGGGTTGGCGTCGGTTGGCAACGACGCTGTAAAACACGCCTCTCACTGCGTGAGCTAGACTACCAGGGTACCATTTGTTTTTTTGGCGGTTACCAAAGCTGGCGGTCGAGTCGGATCGTTTGTGCGGGGTGGACAACCTTTGCTCCTCACAAGGGGACTGATCGTATCACGCAGTGTGTATATGGTAAGGCACCCAGGAGGCAGATACATAGTAATGCCCATTGCTGCCTCTGGAAGTGGCCACACCAGAAATCAAATCAATCAATTGGAGGCTGTCGTCCATATGCAAGTCCGCCTCAGAGGCGGTTCTTAGTAGTATGCAGCTCACCCTTCATACGACTCGCCCAACACCTTACGGCGCTTCTCGCTTGGTGCTAGGAATGTCTGCCTAGTCGGTGAAAACCCGACATGCTCCGTCCCGGCATTGTAGGGATGCGAGGTTCTATGGTCATCCGACTACGGCCATGCATGAAAGTGAAGTACCCCCCCCCCCACATCCTCACAATGCCAAACTCTCTCACCCATCTAACCAATCCCCCGTTCCCCGCCGTCTCATCGTCGCCACGACCAATGGTTGAATCGCGCGTGGTGTCAACACCAAACGTTTAACTATTTTGCCTATTAAATTGTGTTTCATTTTTGTTCCTGTCCGGCAATATACCACAATATACCACAGGGCATATCTAAGCCATTCCAAAATTTTAGAACGAACAAGACCGACTCGTGTCTCTTTCGTCCGTGGTATTATCAGATACAATGCGAAAAAAACAAATTGCCGATATGTTATACCTGCTGGGTGGTTGTGTCGTTTTTTTGTGGGCTGTTTATGTATGTATATAGGCTTTACAATGCCAACGCCTGGTGAGACCTTCACCGTTTTTTTTTCCAGCTGCACGAAACACAATCGGGGTTTGAAACCTCTCGTGACCCCACGTCCGAACCCCTCCAGAGGGAAAACCTGTATTATAAACCAGGTACGGAATAGTCAAAACTCTCGCATCCAATCCCTTACCGTTCTCCTCCTCCTCCTCCTCCTCCTCCTCCTCCTCCTCCTCCTGCCCGTAATTGTTTTCGGCTTGGCGGGTTCCGTTATTCCCTGGCGCGAGAACAGTGATGCTGCGCCTGTTAAAGGAGATGCGTGGCGGCGGCGGTGACGGTGGCGACGGCGGCGGCGGCGGCGGAAGCTGCCCTCTCCCCGAGCCGGACTTGGTGTCGTTTAACATCGCTCTCGCGGCCTGCGCTCGCGCGGCGAGGTGTCGCAGACTCTTTCACTGCTCGATGAGATGATGCTCACCATGAGGAGAGGGGGAGGAGTTAGCGGCGAGGCTGCGGGGAGGAACGGCGGCGGCGGTGGTGGTGGTGGCGGCGGCGGCGGCGGCAACGGAGGCGGCGGTGGGGGTGATAGTGGTGGTGATGGTGGTAGTGGTTGGAGTAGTGGCGGTAGTCGTGGGGGTGTTGGGGGTGGTGGTGGCGAAGGGCTGTCACAGGCGCCGGCGCCAAATCTGTCTAGCTTCAATTCGGCGCTGTCGGCGTGTGCGAAGTCCAAGCGGAGGTTTCCGCGTAGGAGGCGGAGGGGGGCGGGGGCGGGGAGGTGCGGGGTAGAGGCGTTGGGCGATGAAGCAACCCGGGGAGGGAGTCGGGAGTGATGAGCGGGATGGGAGCGGGAGTGGAGCGAGCGGTGGAGATTCTGGAGGCTATGAGGCGAGGGGACGGGGGAGCTCCGGCCCCCGATATAATCTCGTACAAAGAGGTGGTGGTTGCGTGCGGTCGGTGAGTCGGCCAGCCCGTCGGTAATATTCTTGTTGTTGTTTTCTTGGTGAGTTGGACGGAGGCGTTTTGTTATTGGTTTTCTATGGGGGGTGGGGTGGCGTATTGGTTTCGGGTTGTTTTCTGGATGAGGGGGGCTGATATAAAAGGCGATTCACAAAACCTAAATCAACACCATTCGAGTTTTATGACATACAAGATGTCCCGCAGCGCTTTTTGTCAAACTTCAACATGTCGCGCGGGGCCCTTAATTTTACGAAGGGGGACGGTATGTTTTTTTTCTGGTACAGTATGGGGGGCTGATAGATTTGATGTGTTTTTGGGGAGGTGAGGACGGTCGACTGTCGATGGTTTGCTAGGTATGATTGTGCTTTTGCTTTTGTGTTGCCCATGTTTGGGGGGTTGGGGGCCGAGGGGGCGAGAAGGCGGGGAGCGGACGTTTCTTTGGTCGGTTGGCTGTCCGTTACGCGCATGAAGGTCTCACGTAAACTCTTGGATCGGTATATAACCGACGAGCCGCCTTTACCGCAGTTCTGAATTATTATCTAGGATAAGGCCGTTTCTTATGGGATTTTTTTAGAGGTTCATAAATGGACCCCTTTTGACTCGTCTGTTTGTGACTTTATTTTTGAAGTCCACTCGTCAAGTGTAGTTTCTCATGGAAGCGTATGACAAAAAAACGCGTTAATTTTTTTCGTGTGAGGCGGAGACCACGAAAGACGAGAGACCACACATAAACCGAGTACTGCCAAGTACTCCTGTACCGGTATGATACCAGGTACAACATGGTATATGATACCAGGCATGTATACAGCAGCAGTGCTCACACCGTACAAAGCAGGTACCATCCAGATCGTACTCGTTCAAATAAAAAGTTAGCATCGAGCCACGCCAACATCGCCCAGCACGTGCCGCCTCTGCGCGCGCAGCTCTTTCGACCCCAATAGAGCGATGACGGCACCCAGATGCCGAGCGTGCTCGGCGAGTCGAGAGCATCGTGTCGGCTCTGTATAGGGACAAAACACAACACGCTCACAGCAAGATGCTGCAGCAGTGGTGGTAGGATACGAGCTGCCCAGCGAGAGCTCGTTCGTCGACAGCTCCCCAAGACGATCGATGGCTCACATCCACCTCATCGTCCCTCCCCGATGCCGTAGTGAGAGTTTCCGACTGAGGGCCGGGCGTGCGTGGGCTTGTACGCGACCGCTTCTTCAGTCTGTATATACAGCAGCTCTACTGGTGTGCCGGGTAGATGTATATATTAGTACACACTGCTGTTATACATATAGCACGCATATAAAAACCTATACAAATTTCAAATCTGAACTCCAGTTGTAACCTCTGACCCTGTTCATTCTGGGGCGCAGAAAGAACGAGGTGGCCTGGTCAAACTGATGTTCATATTTTTTGTGATCAAACTTTGTCGTTTTGAGTTCCACAAGATGCTGTTTTTTTACCAATGAGAGTTTCCGACTGAGGGCCGGGCGTGCGTGGGCTTGTACGCGACCGCTTCTTCAGTCTGTATATACAGCAGCTCTACTGGTGTGCCGGGTAGATGTATATATTAGTACACACTGCTGTTATACATATAGCACGCATATAAAAACCTATACAAATTTCAAATCTGAACTCCAGTTGTAACCTCTGACCCTGTTCATTCTGGGGCGCAGAAAGAACGAGGTGGCCTGGTCAAACTGATGTTCATATTTTTTGTGATCAAACTTTGTCGTTTTGAGTTCCACAAGATGCTGTTTTTTTACCAATGAGAGTTTCCGACTGAGGGCCGGGCGTGCGTGGGCTTGTACGCGACCGCTTCTTCAGTCTGTATATACAGCAGCTCTACTGGTGTGCCGGGTAGATGTATATATTAGTACACACTGCTGTTATACATATAGCACGCATATAAAAACCTATACAAATTTCAAATCTGAACTCCAGTTGTAACCTCTGACCCTGTTCATTCTGGGGCGCAGAAAGAACGAGGTGGCCTGGTCAAACTGATGTTCATATTTTTTGTGATCAAACTTTGTCGTTTTGAGTTCCACAAGATGCTGTTTTTTTACCAATGAGAGTTTCCGACTGAGGGCCGGGCGTGCGTGGGCTTGTACGCGACCGCTTCTTCAGTCTGTATATACAGCAGCTCTACTGGTGTGCCGGGTAGATGTATATATTAGTACACACTGCTGTTATACATATAGCACGCATATAAAAACCTATACAAATTTCAAATCTGAACTCCAGTTGTAACCTCTGACCCTGTTCATTCTGGGGCGCAGAAAGAACGAGGTGGCCTGGTCAAACTGATGTTCATATTTTTTGTGATCAAACTTTGTCGTTTTGAGTTCCACAAGATGCTGTTTTTTTACCAATGAGAGTTTCCGACTGAGGGCCGGGCGTGCGTGGGCTTGTACGCGACCGCTTCTTCAGTCTGTATATACAGCAGCTCTACTGGTGTGCCGGGTAGATGTATATATTAGTACACACTGCTGTTATACATATAGCACGCATATAAAAACCTATACAAATTTCAAATCTGAACTCCAGTTGTAACCTCTGACCCTGTTCATTCTGGGGCGCAGAAAGAACGAGGTGGCCTGGTCAAACTGATGTTCATATTTTTTGTGATCAAACTTTGTCGTTTTGAGTTCCACAAGATGCTGTTTTTTTACCAATGAGAGTTTCCGACTGAGGGCCGGGCGTGCGTGGGCTTGTACGCGACCAATGCTGTTTTTTTGCCCTTGGTCAAAAGGGTCCATTTATGAACCTAGAAAATGTCCCATAAGAGACGGCCTAAAGTGCAGAAACCGAGGAATTGGTTATATGGCCCGCGTGTGGTTTCAATATTATGACAAGAGATATTTCGAAAAATGCCGAAAACACTTCGGTAGACACTAATCCTAACCCTACCCCCAATCCCAACCCTGACCCTGCCCCGACCCTTATTATGAGCTTTGTCTCGATTAAAAATCAGGCGTTTTTTGTTTTTGAAAAATTGGCCGACCATACTAAAAGGCATACAATAACATATTTCCCCGATTTCTATACTTTCTCCGAGATACTAATTCAGTGATGCGGTACAGACTACTGGAGCTAACCGACCCACACTTTTTTTTTTATTTTTATCAACTGCGAAACCTTCGTTGGTGACCGAGCTGAACTGTCTGACTTGTCTGGCTTTTTGCTACAAACCTAACACGTCGGTTCACAGGGCCGGCCAATGGGACCGAGCGATGGGGTGGATCGACGCGGCAGTGGACGATGGCCTGGAGCTGACGCCTTCGGTGTTTAGCGCGCTCATAACGGCGTGCGGTCGCGGGGGCGAGTGGCGGCGGGCGCTGTCCGTCCTCTACGATGACATGCCGGCTCACGGAGTGGCCCCGGACAAGTTTTGCTACAACATGGCCTTAAGGTGATGGGTGTATTGATGTTGTTGGTAGTGGTAGTGGTAGTGGTAGTGGTGGTGGGGGGAGGGGGGGGGGGTTGATCAACGGTGGTGGTGGTGGTTAAGTGGCGGTGGGGTGGTGGGCGGTGGTGGTGGCTGCGTAGTCACGGAGCGTGTTCTTTGTGTTTCTTTAATCTCGGCATTGCGATAGTTTTCGAGTATGAGTGAATGTGCTTTGTCCCCCCCCGAAAGGCCTAATCGTTGAGGCCTTGCTGTGTTTGAATCCACCTCAAGCAGCAAAGCTCCGAGGAGTAGACTTGCATTGAAAAAGTACCTGGCCCAGGCTTCTGCGACGCGAAGAAAGAAGGTCGTGTCGGCCCAATGGGGTCCTGAGTATCCCCACCATTTACCCTCTCCCTGCCCTCGCCCTTCCTAACTCTCTCCTTTTCTTCGGTTTAGCGTCGGGCAACCATCCTCTGGCGCTTGCATCAGCATATAATTCACTCATCACTGTTGAAACTTTCGTGAGTCTTCCGTCAATGAGTCACCCACTTTTCGTCAGAACCAGGGTTCCTATTTAGGCTGGAGGCACCGCGACAGCGGCGCGCAACACCGCCACCACACCTGTACGAGTCCTGCTCGGCGCTCCGAGACCTGCGCACCCCGCCCTCTGCTGTCATTTTTTTTCGAAACCATGCCCCCCCCTCCCCCCTCGTTCAATGGTCATACGACTACGGACATGCATGCAAATGAAGTACACCCCCCCCCTCGTTTACAGCAAGCCACTACTACACCTCGCAGCCGTCAAGGGACGATTCTTCGATAGGAGCCGCCGTTCCTTAGCGTTCCGCTTTCTCCGCTCTCGAAGTTGTACCGGGTGGTGATATCACGCGAATTACGATTGTCACCCTCTTGCTAGCAGCGAGGCGTTTGCTACGGTAGAGACACAGTCTAGGCTTATGCCCTAGACCCTGTTGCTTGCGGTGCTCTAGCACTCCACACCCCTCTCGGGTGTGGTGTTCTGTACGGTGGGCCATAGTAAATAGGTCCCTACGGTGTACACTAAAAACCATATATCCCCTATTATTTCTGACAATATTGGCTCTTATTTACTATGGTCCACCGTATTGGAGTCCACGCTACATCCTAGGAAAACCCCGTCAACGAATCGGCGGACAGACCGCGCAGACTTTCAGCGGGCGCTAATTTTGTCGGAATCCGCGGGTCCAGCGCTCCTTATAAGACTGTCTGTCTCCCCTCTTCCCAAACATCTTACACCGTGCAGTCTTCGATGCAAGCTGCTTTTTTTTGGTCGAACCTCTGTTTCAGCGCTCCGTCCTCCGCTCTCGACCTGGTTGCGTCGACAGACTTATCACCCGTCCTCTTGTTCAAAGCAAGTCCAGACCGCGCCGTTATCGAGAAACGTTGTGTTTGTCGGATGTTTTTGTCGGAATCCCGGGTCCCGCGCTCGCTCCNAGTTGAATTGTGCTTTGTCGCCCCCCGAAAGGCCTAATCGTTGACGCCTTGCTGTGTTTGAATCAATACCTCAAGCAGCAAAGCTCCGAGGTAGGACTTGCATTGAAAAAGTACCTGGCCCAGGCTTCTTGCGACGCAAGAAAGAAGGTCGTGGTCGGCCCAATGGGGTCCTGAGTATCCCCACCATTTTACCCTCTCCCTGCCCTCGCCCTTCCTAACTCTCTCCTTTTCTTCGGTTTACGGTCGGGCAACCATCCTGCTGGCGCTTGCATCAATCCATAATTCACTCATCACTGTTGAAACTTTCGTGAGTCTTGCTTCAATGAGTCACCCACTTTTCGTCAGAACCAGGGGTTCCTATTTAGGCTGGAGGCACCGCGACAGCGCACGCACACCGCCACCACACCTGTACGAGTCCTGCTCGGCGCCTCGAGACCTGCGCACCACCGCCTCTTGCTGTCATTTTTTTTCGAAACCATGCCCCCCTCCCCCCTCGTTCAGTATGGTCATACGACTACGGCCGTGCATGGAAATGAAGTACACCCCCCCCCCCTCGTTTACAGCAAGCACTACTACACCTCGCAGCCGTCAAGGGACGATTCTTCGATAGGAGCCCCGTTCCTTAGCGTTCCCCTTTCTCCGCTCTCGAAGTTGTACCGGGTGGTGAATATCACCGAATTACGATGTCACCCTCTTGCTAGCAGCGAGGCGTTTGCTACGGTAGAGGCACAGTCTAGCTTATGCCCTAGACCCTGTTGCTTGCGGTGCTCTACACTCCACACCCCCTCTCGGGTGTGGTGTTCTGTTACGGTGGGCCATAGTAAATAGGTCCCCTACGGTGTACACTAAAACCTATATATCTCCCTATTATTTCTGACAATATTTGGTCTTATTTACTATGGTCCACCGTATTAGTCCACGCTACATCCTAGGAAAACCCCGTCAACGAATCGGCGGACAGACCGCGCAGACTTTCAGCGGGCGCTAATTTTGTCGGAATCCCGGGTCCAGCGCTCTTTATAAGACTGTCTGTCTCCCCTCTCTCCCCAAAACATCTTACACCGTGCAGTCTTCGATGCAAGCTGCTTTTTTTTTGTCGGAACCTCTGTTTCAGCGCTCCGTCCCTCCGCTCTCGACCTGGTTGCGTCGACAGACTTATCACCCCTCCTCTTGTTCAAAGCAAGTCCCAGACCGCGCCGTTTCCGAGAAACGTTGTGTTTGTCGGATGTTTTTGTCGGAATCCCGGGTCCCGCGCTCGCTCCGCTTTCGAACTTGCGTCTATAATCCCTCTCTTGGTGACAGTATGTTATACACCACGCAGTCGTCGAGGAACGCGACATTTGTAGGAAATCCGGGTCTAACGCTCCCTCCCTCTGTTCTCGACCTTACGTCGACAGAATACTACCCCTCTCATTCACTCATTCAGAGCAAATCCCAGACCACGCCCTTCGTCGAGAAACGCTGTGTATGTCGGAATCCCGAGTCCAGCACTCTCTCCCCTCTCGAACTTGCGTTGAAATATCCCCCCCCCCTGGTCGATGAAAACCCGACATGCTCCGTCCCGGCATTGTAAAGATGCGAGGGTCTATGGCAATACGACTACGGCCATGCATGAAAATGAAGTACACGGTTGGGTTGGCGTCGGTTGACGACGACGCTGTAAAACACGCCTCTCACTGCGTGAGCTAGACAACCAGGGTGGCGTTTTTTGTTTTTGTTTTGTCGGTCACCAAGGCTGGCGGTCTTATTAGATCGTTTGTGCACGGTTGAGAACCTCAACTCCGCACAAGGGGAATTATCGTATCACGTAGTGTGTATATGGTAAGGCACCCACGAGGCAGATACATAGTAATACCCATTGCTGTCTCAGGAAGTGGCCACACCAGAAACTAAATCAAGTCACTGGAGGTTGTCGTCCATACGCAAGTCCGCCTCACAGGCGGTTCTTAGCAGGATGCAGCTCACCCCTCATGCGACTCTCCCAATACCTCACGGCGATTCGCGCTTGGTGCTAGCAATGTCTGCCTGGTTGTTGAAAACCCAACGTGCTCCGTCCCGGCATTGTAGAGATGCGAGGGTCTATGGTAATACGACTTCGGCCGTGCACGGCATGGGTACACCCCCCCGCCCTTCCTCTCGGCTACAGTAAGCCCCACACCACACCTTCGTCGAGGAACCCTATATTTGGAGGAACCCCGGGTCTCGCGCTCTCTCCGCTCTCGAAGTTGCGTCGAAATCGTATCCCTCCTTTCGCTAAGGCCGGTGCTACACCGATAGTGATAATCGAAACGCCACTCCTGTAGAAACCCGGTGTCCACCACTCTGTTCTGGAACGAAGTTTCAAGTCTCTTTTCTGCTGAAAAGCAAGTCGTACGGCACTTAAGTCTTCAAGGAACGGTCCGTCAGCTCACCGGCTTGCGTCGATCTCCCTTCTTCCTCACAGCAAGCTCTCCACCGGGCAAGTAAAAAATAAAAACCGCTACTCTTGTGTAAGTCCCGGGGCCCAGCTCAACCTTCCTCTGCCGTCAAATGTGCGTCGAAACATTTGCCTCCCTCTGGCTAACAATAAGCCCTAAACCACACATTCACAGCAGAACCTTCCTTTTGGTCGAAAGTCTGCGTTGAGCTCTCCCTCCGCATATATATAACGTGCGGTCGAAATATCCCCCCCCCCCCTTCGCGTTCAACAGCAAGTCCTGCGTCATAGTCTCTGAGGAACGCTACTATTCCTCCTGCTGTAAAGAAAAAAACACACTTCTCTCCTCTCCGAATTCACCAAGCTCAATACCGGCACTATTTGAGGAACGCTGAATGTGTCGAGCGCCCCCACCACCCTCCCCCCTCTCCCCTTCCAATGTCGCCGAACCCACTATCGGCAATAGCCAGAGAACGCTGTATGTGTCGTTTTTCCTCGTCCCCGCCTTCCCCCCTTCCCCCTCTCCCTCCCCCCTTCCAAGTATCACACTCACCTTGCAAATACGAGTTTCGACGAAATCCTTGATCTCACAACTTTTGTTTTAATGTTTTTATCAATACATCGGCAGTCTTCAGAACGTCGCAAATGCGTCCAACGCCCCCCCCCCCCCCCCCCCCCCCGCGCCTCAAAAGCGGGTTTCAGTAGAGCATGCAGGCCACCCTTCATGCGCTTTGCCCGAACACCTCACGGCGCTTCGAGCTTGGTGCGAACAATGTCTGCCTGGTCGGTGGAAATCCGACGTGCTTCGTCCCCGGCGTCTCAGGGATACGATGGGTCTATATTATGGTCATATAGACGACTACCGCCATGCATGCCATGAGTGCACCCCGCCAATTTCCTATCCTGTTACGGAGGACCGTAGTAAATAGGGGACCATATTTCGTCAGTAAAAGTAGGAAAATATATAGGTTTTTGTGTGTACTGTAGGTTCTAGTTACTATGGTCCTTGCCCGTAAAAGGCGATACATGGTATTAATAGTCAGAAAATAAAAAAACAGGAAAAGGGGATAAGGTACGAGGCAGGTTTGTTTCAAGTTTTTATATGGGGGAAAAAAAAACGTATTGAGCGCCCAAATGTTGGAGTTGCCTCTATTAGGAGTAGGGAAGGTGCTCCGTCTCGAAAGGGAGGCGTGGTTAAGGGTCCAATAACCAAGGAAAGCAACACACGAGCACGCCTCCCTCCCCCCTCCCCAATTTTCTCCCCCCTCCCCCCTGCCAAAAATACCAGACCCAATGCCTGCAGCATAAAAAGACGTGGCAGGTGTGTCGCACGACTCCAACCTCCTCTCCCCTCGGCCCTTAACATCAATCCAACCCCAATGTCCAACAGCATTCAAAGAACTCTGCATGTGTGTCGACCCCCGCCCCCTCCACAAGTCCGCCTCACAAGCGGTTCTTATTAGGATGCATCTAACCCTTCATGCGACCCGCCCGACACCTCACGGTGCTTCGCGCTTGGTGCTATTAATAGCAATATCTGCCTGGTCGGTGGAAACCCAACGTGCTCCGTGCCGGCATCGCGGCCGAGGGTCTACAGTCATACGACTACGACCATGCACGACATGCGGCTAATGAGTACACCACCCCCACCTGGTGCCTGCCAAAATTGCCCCCGAAATCGAATGGTTGTTCGCAAAGGCTATGTGTTTGACGAGGCCGCTCTAATGAGGCTGTGGGTCATTGCGGGGAGGGCAATGTAGGGCCCGATATAGTTTCTCAGAACGTTTAGAATGGACCGTTTCCTGGTTTTTGTTTCTTTTTGTTCCATGAGAGGCCACGGGGGTTTGACGTATGTTGTTGGTCTTCCCATCCAGGGGACACATGCGACAACCCGCTGCTGAAATCCCGTGTAGACAGCTTTTGGGAATGCAAGAGGGGAACACAAACGCCGAAAAAATGGACGACTGTGATAGGTACGTACAGCGTATTTCCCTCACGAATCAGGGGCCCGCTGCTAGCGTGCTACTCGTAGCGTGGACGTCCGTGGTATGGTATACCACTCTGTTCCTACTGTAAACATAGACAGTGTTTTTTTTTCGAAAGTATGGTACCGCCTTCGTCCCTTTTGCCCCGCCTCGTGCAGTTGGCCCTACTGCCGTTGCAGGCTCCAAGTGTTTCAATTAAGCGTTTCAAGTATGGTTCGTGGGTATAACGACGTACTGGTAGCGGTTCGCTATCGTACTTTTTTTTTGTGTGTTTTTTTGTCACGAGAGCCAAAGAGGGGCGAACACAATAGTGGCGGCTTATACCTTACCAGTATTTAGCGAGAACGACATCACGCGGATTGACTGCTTGTTCGCCTGACACGCACACGCACTGAAAGCAAGTTGGTCTCTCTTGTTTACTTTTGTTTTTGTACGCACAGCAGCACAGCCTCTCATGCCAATATGGTTTAGACACAAGGCACGCGTCCCACAGTCATTTGCTTTTTGGACGCCCGGCTGGTTTCATGCCTGGTGCGTGTGTGATATGTGATACTCGTACTTGTTTCAGATACGTGATAGGCTTCCTATGTTCCGTAGATTGACGACAACGCCACACCACCACGCAGCCACATCCACGCAGTACCGACTCCCCCTTTCGCGATAGCTTATGCACCCTTCCCTCCCTTCGTCCTTTCCTTCCTCCCTCCCTTTCTTCCTTCCTCCCTCCCTCCCTCCCTCCCTCCCTTCCTTCCTTCCTTCCTTCCTTGTGCCGCACACAGCCTCACGGCTATTCCTATACGGCTGATGTACTGCGGGAAGTGTCTTTGATCACCACGGACAACCAGTCAATTTCTACGGCGAAGTGCTGGCCACTCGCGCCTCCTCGTTTAGCACCTCCCTCCCTCCCTTCCTTCCTTCCTTCCTTCCTTCCTTCCTTCCTACCTTCTTTCGTGTACCCGTTTGTTCTTCGGCAGGGCCTGCGCGGACGCAGGCGAGGTGAAGCAGGCGTTGGAACTCCTTGACGTCTCTCTGTCGGGGGGGAGGGGCGCAAACGGTTTCAGCTACAGTTCTATCCTTGACGCTCTGGCGAGGCAGGTAAGCAGGCAACCACATGCCAGTTGTTTCCGCGAGACGTTCCGCCAGGGTTTCCTTGGCCGGGTGGCCGTGTCCGCTCGTTTTGTGATCGTTGAATATGTTCTGGTTGATTTTTTTTGTTTTCCCGTTGTGTGAATGTTTCGGTTGAGGTTGTTCCGCGCTGAGGTTTTGTTTTTTAGATGTATGATATTACCTTGGGGATATTTTGCGGTGAATATAGTTGCGTTGTGTGTTTGTTTGGGCTGGTCTTGCTCTGCTGAAGTTTCATTGTTTAAATGCTCAGGATTGACTAGTAGAGTGCATCGGCTTTTGAGCGTTGTTTGTTTTTTTGTTTCGTGTTTTCGACGGTGATTCAGGAAAAAGGGGGTGGTCAGGGGGGGGGTTCCGTGGTATGTTGTATGGCGAGCAGGAGTGGGCGGCAGGTGTTGAATAATTGCGTGCAGCTCTGTTTCGTGGGCAATGCCTTGCTTCTGAGGGCAAGACCGCCAGGCGTGTAAAAGGGGAGAGAGGGGAGGGGTATTCTCGCGGTGAAACCAGTGAGGAAAAAAACAGACCAGTGGGTCACTCGTAAGCGCGAGGGGTGCGTCGAGGGTCCGGTTCATCCCGCGTATGCTTTTGTCGTTTAGCTCCCCTTGAGGCTCTTATTGGGGCAAGGTGGGCGCATGACCAGCCAGACCGATGACGCGGACGCCTGTTGTGGCTGGCGTTGATGTTCTGATGATGTTTGCGGTGTCGGTGGCGATGTTGAAGTTGGTTGTGGTGGTGGTTGTTGTTGTGTTGTTGTTGTTGTTGTTGTTGTTGTTGTTGTTGTTGTTGTTGTTGTTGTTGTTGTTGTTGTTGGTTGTTGTTATTGTTGGTGCTGGTGGTCGTGGTGATGGCGGTGGTGGTACTGTTGGTAGCTGGTGGTCGTGATCGTGGTCGTGTTTCGAGTAGTTGGTCAATCGTGAACGGTTGGAGATCTCCCATGCGCTCCGCCAGCACCTGCAGCAGTGATGCCACTCCCTATTTCGGTTTCGTCCTTGCTACACTCCCTACCTCGGTTTCGTCTTTGCTTTACCACACACACGAACTCCGTCGGTCGATCGTCACTCGGAGAGTTGTGTACTAGCACTGCGGAAATCGTGGGCACTCGTGCCGTCAGTTGACCTGGTTTATGCCTCTAAGTTTGTTCGTTAACCTGTGGGTACTCTCCCGTGACCCGTGACTTGCGACTTGTGGTTTTGATCTCAGTGCTGCTGCCTAGTTTTGGACTAGGTGGTTGGCTGTGTATCTGCTGACCCAACTGGCTGTCGGTTGTGCCGGTGTCTCCCCGCGCGTGTGCGCTTCTGTTCTATCGGCGCGTTCGTGGTATCTGTGCGTTTTGCGTGCCTGGGTGTTCTATGTGTCGGCCTGTCCGTCTTTGTTTTGTGTGTCGCCTCACCGTGTCTATAGTCCAGTTTGGCCAGCAGGCCTGCCTATACCGACCTATGCCTGTCATATGCCTGCGCCTCTGTGCATCTCTTGTATTTTGGTTTTCGACATATATAAAAAGTTTGATTGCTCGCATCCCGTTGACCCTACGCGCAGGGAGACTCCGAGCTCGCACTCCGGGTCCTGCGGGAGAAACATCACCGGACAGGGCACGCCCCCAACGCTTGGCACTACGGCGCCGTCTTCCTAGCCTTCCTCAACGCGGGGGACGAGGCGGGGGCCTTGGCCGTTCAGTCCGAGTGGCGGTCCCTGCAGAGTCGCGACGCGGCGGAGCAGCTGGGGAGGAGCGCGAATGTTGTTGTCGCAGGTAGCGTCTTGGAAAGCGTCAGAGATGGTGTCGGAGATGGGTTCGGAGACCTTGTCGGAGTTCATGCGCGAGATCGGGTCGGAGATCGTGTCGGAGGTCGGATCGGAGATCAGGTCGGAGATCAGGTCAGACATCGTGTCGGGCATGGCGCCATCAACGACTCCAGAGGTGGCGTCGGAGATTCGAGTGATGACAGCCGTGCGGGACAATTATTGCGGGGTATTGTAATGCAGCGCGGGGGAGGTGTCAACGGCATCAGCTACGACGGTGCGGTGGACGATCGACGCCCTCCCGGCCTGAGGGGTGTCCCTCGCTCTCCCTCTCCCGTGGAGAGGAAGGGGACACGAGTGGCGGAGGCGGAGGCGGTGGCGGCTGTGGGGGCAGCAGGGGCCCCTGGGGATCGGTTTCGGCCTTCTGACCTCTTGTCATTGGCGTCGACGCACGCGGATGCGGGGTCGTGGTCGGAGTGCCTGGACGTCCTAGATACGGCGCAGGAGGTGAGAAGCACATGCCTGGCGGGCGGTGTCTCCGTGCGTGCGGTTGCCAGTTCGATTGATTTTTATGTTTGTTCGTTTGTGATTCGTTTGTTTTGTTTTGTTTTGTTTTGGTTCAGGTTTTATTTGCGTGACTTGGTTTTTGTTTCTCGGCTTGTTTTTTCTAATCTTGTGGCCGTGTCCTCTGTTTTGATTTGTGGTGTGAATCTGGTTTTGGTTAGGCTCAACTCGATCACCGTGGTAGTTTTGAGGTTTGCGTCTTGCGTGTCGTCCTTTCTTTACGGCATCTTTTTTAGAATTGCATGTGCAAAAGCTGCGGTCCATACGATATCGGTGGGGCGCTGTTTCGCGATTTTAATTTCCCGCCCCGTCGGAGTTGTTGCCTCCTCTGGCTGATTGCTTAGTTCGTGCTGCTGCTTCTGCGTTCATAAACGGGGCCTGGCAGAATGTATGCCCTCTCCGCGTGTTAGCTCGTCCCTTGTTGCATCGCTTTTGTTTGTTTTGTTCCTCTTTTCGATGACGATATGTAGCGACCGTCCTCACGATGGCACCACCGAGTAAAATTTTGCGCCCGTTATTGTCCATTAACATCATGTCGCCGTCGCGCTTGTACACAGCTCTTCTTTCGTCCTCATTGCCCCGGCCCGGCCCGGCCCGGCTTGATCTTTTGTTTATTTTGTGGAGTAGTGGTAGTAGTAGTAGTAGTAGTAGTAGTAGTAGTAGTGGTAGTAGTAGTAGTAGTAGTAGTAGTAGTAGTAGTAGTAGTAGTAGTAGTAGTGAGGTCGACCAGCTCAAAGGGCGCAACCGTCTGCCCTGTCACCGCCACCGTTTCGTGTCGTCCCTGTCCTTGTCCTTCGTCTTCTCGCCTCATGGTGGTCTCGTTCCCTGTCTGGGTCTTTCTCTTTTTCTTTTTTTTGTTTTTGTAGATTTTGTTTTTCGAGGGGAGAGGTTACCACTTACTCTAGCAATAGGTTTGAGGATCACTGTCTACGAGACGAGTATGAACTAGTAACCCTAACCCTAGTCGTGAGGTGAACAGACCAACTCAACCATTGTCCAGCATTGTTCCCGTTGTCTCGTACACAGTGTACCCCAACCATGGTGCCAGCCATTTTATCGAACAAGTGGCAAGTAAGCTCTACGTACTGTTTTTTTTTGTTTTTGTGTGGTCTGCGTATGATGTAGAGAACAACCATGTGTGATTTATCAGGAATACCGGCTCACCCCGTATTCCTTTTCCTATTTGGAAAAGGCTCAGCTTCAGTACAGCGGCTCCCGAATTTCTTGTTTTTACTGCGAACTTAAGGCTTCCATTCCTGTGATCAGTAGTGGCGTTCGTACCCTTTTCATTTCACCATGGCCAGCATTTAACTTGTGATTCCAGGGCCCCGGAATACGGCCGTACCCTCTTACAGTTTCGCCGTCACCTTGCCCCTGGAGTTATATTAATTGTGCGGGGTGGAGAACCTTCACTCCCCACAAGGGGAAAGATCGAGTCATGTAGTGATTATGGTAAGCCTTCCACGAGGCAGTTACATGGTAACCCCATTGCTGCGGTCTCTGGAAGTGGCCACCGGGAAACAAATTAATTCATTTGGAGCTGTCATCAGTATGCAAGAAAGTCCGCCTCACAAGCGGTTCTTAGTAAGATGCAGCTCACCCCTTCACACGACTCGCCGCATACCCCACGGCGCTTCGCGCTTGGTGTTAACGATGTCTGCCTGGTCGGTGAAAACCCGACATGCCCCGTCCCGGCGTTGTAGGGACGCGAGGGTCTATGGTCATACGACTACGGCCATGCATGAAAATGAGTGCACCCCACCCCTCCCCTCCCGTCCCCTATCCCCTACCCTCCAAAACACGCCATTTACGAACGACGACACCAGGTCAGTCGAGCTGCTCGGTCATCGGCAAGGGCAAAGGCAAACGAGCTGTTGCTGAGCGCCACGCCGAGAGGACAAGCAGCCGGTACCGTGGATCAAACAGGTGGGGGTCTTTTTTCGAGTTCACTGTCAGGCGTTGGGGGTTGTGACAAGAGTAGGTGGGAGAATAATCACTCCTTGTGATATACCGTTGAAATGTGTTCTTGTTGCTGGAAGGTATACGTAGCTTACATACCTTCCTTTTTGTCGTTTTGTGTCGGAACGTTTAGCATTAACTACTTGTCTGTATTGTTGATGATGATGTTGTTGTTGTTGTTGTTGTCGTTGTTGCTGTTGCTGTTGCTGTTGCTGTTGTTGTTGTTGTTGCTGTTGCTGTTGTTGTTGTTGTTGTTGCTGTTGCTGTTGTTGTTGTTGTTGTTGTTGCTGTTGCTGTTGTTGTTGTTGTTGTTGCTGTTGTTGATGTTTTTTATTTTCTAGAAGACAGGGCTCCTTAGAGCCCGTTTTAACAAAGAAAAAACAAATCAATCTGGAAAAAGAAAAAATTAAATCCGCTTTTCATTGGTCAACACGCGCACCAGCACCAAAGATTAGGATATTGGGGGGTGCTGGTGCGTGTGTCGACCAATGAAAAGCGAATTTGAATTTTTGTTTTTCCAAATTGAATTTATTTTATACTCGTTATTAGTATGGGCCCTTAACCCATAACCGTCGGTCTTTCATTCTTGTGTTGCTTTTTGTTTTGTTTTATTGTTTTATTACTTAACCCCTTAAGAACCGGTCCCCCGTTTTTGGGGGAAAAACTACTTGGAATTAGTGTGGGATAACTTTTTCAGTTCTGATCGGGTTAAGACCATGGGATTGTTCATCGGGTAGCACTTTTAGTTTCTTCCTAAATCAGGTTTTGGGTGGGGGGGGGGGGGGGGGGTACTCATGTCGTGACGGCCGTAGTCATATGACCATAGACCCTCGCATCCCTACAATGCCGGGACGGAGCACGTTGGGTTTTCACCAACCAGGCAGACATTGCTTGCACCAAGCGCGAAGCGCCGTGAGGTATTGGGCGAGTCGCATGGAGGGTGAGCTGCATCCTGCTAAGAACTGCCTCTGAGGCTTTTTTAGGTGGTGGGGGGTATAGAGCTCCTCAAGCAACCACGCTCAGACAAAAACATGGTGCACGTCTACCGTCGCATGTGTCAGGACGCCGGGGGTACTCATTTGCTCCTTGCCTTAGTAATTTCTCCACTGACCACCAATCCCTTTCGAGGCGGGGTCATCGGGGGGAGGGGGTTGTTTGATATTGACGGTCGTTTTAATTTGCCTTCGTTCGTCCTGATGCTAGAGTTTTGCTTTGGTTCCCTCGGGCCAACTGCCCTGGTGGGAAGCGAAAGCGCCGGTGCGGTATTGTACGTTTGCTTCCCCCTTGTAGGCAAACGATGCAAACCTCAAACAGATACTCGAAATACGACTGGTCGAGTTGGGTCGGGTCGGGTCGGTCGGGTCGGGTCGGGTCGGGTCGGGTCGGGTCGGGTCGGGTCGGGTCGGGGCGATCCGCTCCGACCCGACCCGCGGTTTATGACCCGACCCGTCTACACCCCTGCTGTTTAGAGCTCTCAACTAACAGCCTATTAATAGTACACGTTATTTACCCTTATTACCGTGACATACCGCTCCACGCACATAACTCTATACCTACAGTACCCTAACAGTGCACATTGGAACTGCCGCGCCGGGCAGTCGCAAGCTGAACCCGAATTTTATTCGCGCCACGCTGCTGTGCTTGGACCCGAAACCTCTTGCCCCCCCCACTCCCTCCTTCAGGCCGCTCGTGGTCGCCCCTTCCCTCCTGGCGAGAGGCGGCGACGAAGAGCTCGGACGCAGCTGAACGAGCTAAGGAGGCCACCAGGGCGCTTCGAGGTTGCTACGAAGCTGCGGTGGAGGCGCTTGGGCGCGCCGGTCGTTGGGAGCAAGCCCTGACCGTGAGTTGTACGGTATATATTATGATAGTTGTGTACGTACCGGTACCCGATGGTGTTTCACGTAGTTACACGTAAACCTCATTGACAGCCATTGTACGTAGATGGCATTGGTTCCAGTGTCAATACACCTACTCTGGTGATTGTGAAACGTGTACCGCCATAATGCTACGAGGCCGCGGTGGACGCACCTAGACGCGTAGGTCGCTAAAATCAAGCCCTGACAGTTGAGTTACACGTCGCATAGTATAGGTTGTCCGCGCCGATTCAATTGGCATGCCTGGCGGGAGTGAGAGAAGGGGAGAGGGAGATTCATGGGTGTCTCATTGTCACGCATGGCTGTAGCCGTACGACCATAGAACCTAACGTCCCTACAACGCCGGGACGGAGCATGCCGTTTTTTTACCGACGAGGCAGACGCTGGTTAGTTGCACCAAGCGCGAAGTGCCGTGAGGTGTTTTGTTCCGCCACCCGCACGAAGGGTGAGCTGACATCCTGCTGAGTAACCCCTTGCCGGGCTGGCTTTGGCACTTTGTGTCGTACTTTCTTGTATATGGGTGACACCGTTCAATTGATTGAGGTACGCGGTACGGTTTGAGGAAGACTGTGTTACCTGACCTACCCGGGGGGGTGGAGGGTATCGCTGTTGTTTGAGAGTTGGCGGGAATTATTGTAGAATGTCGTTTGAACGCTTGTAGAACGTATACAAAGGGGAACGTATCGAGCATTTCTGTAACGTTCCCAATCCGACGAGCGGTTCGTCGTGGGAGTACACGGAAAGCTTGCAGCTGCTGCTCCGCACAGGCATCGCGATTTGTTGCTTCCTGTAGCGGTTCGATCGTGGTAGTCGCCGATGAGGATCGGGAGCTCGCAAGCGCGGATATAGTGACAATTGTTTGCGCTTGGATGAGCAATTTCAACCTTTTTTATCCTCTCTTGCAGCTTCGCAGGGGGTCACCCGATGAGTTTTTTATAAGCGCTTCTTTGCGAGCTTGACAGCCAGGCTAGGGCTGTTTCTTGCTCGAATTCGATTCGTGTCGCTCTTCTCGGTACACCTACCATCCAGCAGGCACCCAGATCAGAACTGCGGTTCACCAGCGAGTCATTGGAATTTTCCTGGATATTTTTGCCATGTCGAATAATAGACACCAGAACACAGTAACACCCGGGAAAATTCCCAATGCTTCGATGGAGGAGCGGAGGTTTCATCCGGGCGCCTGTGGGATGGCAGGATAACTTACCACCTAGAAGAGCACGACCGATTCGCCCTCGTTCCTTGCCTAAAGTGCCAATACATATATATATATATACAAGGCTTTCCTACGGAGTGATCATAGTAAGGGCGACGCAAGATATACCGGTTACCAACAACAACAGCAGCAAAACCTACAGCAGCAACTACACTGGTGCATCTTCAACTAAAACCGAGGAGTGCGGACCAAACGTTTAGGCGAAGAAGGAAACTAGAGTAAACAACGTGTACGTGCGAACTCTCGCCTTTTTGATATCATGCTGCCACTTGCTGGTAAAACAATATTTTTAGCCCCCGCTTTTCCTACATCGATCGATGTACATGAAGGAGCAGCCGCAGCCCCAACAACAACAACAACAACATACGAAACAGCAGCAGTAGCAACATCACAGGAGTACACACATACCCACAACCACCGCTGGTACTCAGCGCGCTGAATCTGGTGCGCGTTCTCTCGTTTTCCTTTTTTGTTTTTGTGTTATGTTGTTGCATTGATCTTGCGATGCTATTTTGACTGCTAATAATAGTACAGGCAGTACCTGGTTTGTATGTACACATACGTTGCAGGCAAAAGCCTAGCCTTTCGTGAGTGTTGAGAACGAAGCATACCTATATCTATAGCTATTATAGCAGACGACTTCAGCTGGCGTATTATACGTACGCTCGACTCACGGCCATACTACCGAATGTTGTACTGTGCTGCTGTAGAGCGTGTAGGCGCAAGGTGTAGGAATGGGGGCCAGGGGTTGGTCGTACTGGCTGAAGTCTTGTACTGACTGGCTGAAGTCTTGCTACTTGTACGCAAGGATGAACAACATCGCCAACTGAAAGTTGTGGCGGACGTGTTGCGGGGTTTTGAACTGCGTGAGGCATATAGTATGGCAAACCATGCATGCGTTGTTTGCTTGTGCTGACGAGATTCGGGCTCTTTCCTGTGTGTTTTACTTGCCCGTTGACGAAGTAAGGCTCTTTTTTAGTCGGCTGCTCAATTGTACTGACGACGAAGGCCTGTATATTGGTGGCCGAAAGCTAAAGAAAAAATAACAAAAAAACTCGTGAAAGCACGGCTAAAAAGAAACTCGTGAAAGTGCTGGTGGAAGAACGGCTATCTGTTCGGTAGAAGACTTCCCTTTGGAGTGATTGTAAGAGGGCAGTTGATTGTGTTTTTGTAGTTGGGTTGGGCTAGTCCGCCAAACATTTCAGTTGTATGGGGGATTACAGTAGTATGGCCACAATGAGACGGAAAATACTCTCTCCTAGGTACGACCTATAGCAGTGTAGACCAGGAACACCGCACGGCCTTCTGCGCGTCGAAACATGCGCGTAGCAGTTATAAACCAGCCATTTATGGACAGCGGGGTTTTGGTAAATGCTTGTTCGGCAGTGCATGGGGGGAGGGGGGGATTGGTCGTTTTGTGGTGGATAAGTTAGAAGGATGTTGGATGTGGTAGCCTTCCGTTTGCGTCACATCGGTTTTGTTTTGTCGCATGATACTACTACGCTTTTGATCTGGAGAGTTCTTCACTTTCTGTTCCCTGATTCTTTTTTGGAACAACACTACACATTGTCGGATGGCAAGCATAATAATAATAAAATGAGTTGCAACTTTGCAGGACACTAAAAGCTACCCTACAGCAAACCGTCCAATTGCGGTCGACATAAGATACGTATAGTATTATACAGTAGTAAGACTGTGCCGAGCAATCCCACGGTAGGGGCACCATTTTTAGGCTCAACATTTTCTAGCCGGTTGTGCTCCTCACGTGAGTAACCACCGGATACTATTAATATTTTACTGGTATTTTTGTTTTCGGACTACCGCATTGGAAGATTTGGTCGTGTTGCGCGCGCGAATGTTTCCGAAGTCATGAAATTATGTTGCGCCCCTACCGTGTGATGACTCTGCCCCCCCTACACGTAGTACCTCAGCAGAAGCAGAGCGGCAACAAACAATACACAGCGGCAGCCTATACTCTGGTCTATGCTGGTCCATGGACGAGTCGACAATATGCACCTGCTTTTTTAATCAGACCCGAAGACAGGTGTACGTAGGAGTATCATTTACGAGTATTGTATGATACTCGTACCCTGGAACGTACTTCGTATATACGGGTACGACTGGTTTACTTTTTAAGGAGCGATTCATATGTAAATTCCCGTGGATTTCTTGTAAAAAATAAATAAAAAACGTGCCTCTCGTGCAGATGTTCAGCTGTACATGAAAAAAAAAGCTATTCGCCGGGCAAGTAGCTACAGTACGTACGCTACATAGAGCACTTAGTCTACCTGATGCTCTGTGATCTGCACAGCAGCAGCAAAGCAATATAAACGCATGCGATGATCAAGGAATATAGCAGTGCCGTCCGAGCAGCCATACTTCTTCCGCCTGAGCTACCGTCGCAGAAGCCGAATGAGTACTGCTTGCTGTGCTGCAGTATCATACAGCAGTACATGAGCTCTGCCTGATAGTCTGTATGATCGTCACTCTCTTCTCTACGCCCACAAAATGCCGGTTGTACAGCAGTACACCATGAGCTCTTCTACCTGATCGTCTGCATTCTGGTATATCTCCCTGGTTCTGTATATACATGCCGGCACGTGGTTATGGTGGTTGCGCACCAAAGCGTCCACTACTCGCGCCCGTTGCTGCTGCTGCATGTAGCTCCCGCACCCGCAGCCACATTAATTAGGCATGCGCTATCGTAGCAGTTGATCGTGTGCTGCTGATATATACCCGATGACCTGTATGACGATGTCTTCAGCAACGCAGTAGGCGACGAAACTGCTGCTGAACTGTACAAATGCCGGCCATGCTCTGCCTTGCGTTGTTGCTGACAATCTAAAGTACGGACAGACTACTCGTACAGCAGTCGTGCTGCTGCCAGCAAAGAGTAGAAAGCAAGCAGTAGTTCGACGAGCTGTCTATCGAAAGTTGGGCCGTTCGTCACGAAGAAAAGAGGTGTATTACGGTCCACTCGTAACTAACGACCGACCCCAGCCGACGTCATTGTCATGTTATCTAGAATACGACGTAGCTGAAACAAGCAACTTTATTTGGCGGAAGAACAAGCCTACGTAACAGGAGAGGTCACCACTTTTCGGGGGAATTGGAGCAAGTGGTTGAGGTACTCTGTGCACGAGACCAAGGTGCTATCGCTAACTGTCACGGGGGAACCATAGTGAGTAGGGACCCTACGGTACACACAAAATGTTTAATACATTTCCCTACTTTCCCTACTTTTGCTGACAATATATTTGGTCCTATTTACTGTACATTGCATTGTCTGCTCTGCTTACTGCATTGCAGCGTAGTATCTCTGTGTCGTAGTTTTTGTGACCACATAAGTGGTATCTCTCTAGGGTGAAAAATCGGCACAGACACTGGGTGTGCTGGATTTCGACGGGTAGCAAGGACGGTTTAATGTGAAGAACACATACACACACCGCTGTGGCCCCCTGTAGTAGTGATTGATTGGGCCTGGTTGCCTTAGGGTTCGGGTCAGGATTAGCTAGTTTCCATCTCGTACACGGGACGGGGTGCGTCCACCATTCTCGTGAATAGGTGGTAATACTCCGTGGTAAGCTACGGACCCTCCTTAAGTAAACCTTGTGAAAAGTTCTGACGGACCGAGGCAACGCACAAACCAATACCCCCCTCTTTTTTCACCGCTCTCATTCGCTTTGTCTTTGTCTTTTTTTTTGTTCTTGTCCTCTCGCCTAGTCTCTCTGACTCCGTCGCCGCTATCGATCCCGTTGCCGTTTTGTGGTTCACCTCTGTCTGCGAGGTGCTTGAATACACGGTCTAGCTCCCGGCTCGGAAGCTCAAAAACACGAAAAACAATGAAAGTTGTTGTACGTACCGTACTTCGGTGTCTGGATCAGTATTGCATTCACTCCCGTGCACGATTCCTGATACACTCTTTTGCAATCTCGCAGGAGGAACCTCGCGATTGTCGCCGCTCGCTTCTGGCATAACCGGACACCCTGCCTTAATAAAAACCTGTTAAAGCACCCCGTAGACCAAACACCAAGCTTAACACGACCCTCCTCCGCCCCTCCCTGTCCCATCACCACCACCAATCTCTTTTGCATGTGTTGGTTTTCATTTTTACCCCAGGTGTTGAAAGAAGGCGTGGCGGCATCCGCCAAGCATGGCCTTTCTCTCGACCCGGCGTGCTTCGTCCCTGCCCTTCGCGCTTGCTCTGGCCTCAGCCACCCGGCGGGTGGTAGCACTGGTAGTGGCGGTAGTGGTGGCTTCATAGGAGGTGGGGCAGCAGCAGCAGCAGCAGTAACAGCAGCTACAGCAAAGGCGTCGGTGGCGAGGCCAGAGACAACACCAGGAATAATGACCACCGCTCCCAAGATTCTCGGCGCGGCGGCGGCGGCGGCGGCGGTGATGCAGCCCGATAGGAGGGCGGTCGAGGATGGAACGAACGGCGTCCGAAGAGGAGAAGGAGGGCCATCGGCGAGAGGAGGAGTGCCAGGAGGAGTTGCTGACGGCGGAGGGGGAATCGCAGATGGCGGGGTCGGCAGTAGTGGCGGCGGTAGCGGCGGTCGTAGCAGCGGCGGTCGTAGCAGCGGCGGCAGCGGTATCGCTCGCAGTGCTGTCGAGTCGGGGCAGGAAGTGGAGGAGTTTGAGGAGAAGTCGCGGTCGAGAAGGGATGAAGTTGTTCGGCATCCGTTGGAGACAGCGGCTTCGTTGCTGCGGAGGATGGAGGCCGAGGCTGGCGTCGTCCCGGACGCGTGGTGCTCCAACGTGGCGATGGAGGTGAACCTTCACACGGGAAACATGTTGAAATAATTGAAAGCAACGTCAGCTGTGAGATCGAGGATTGTGTCGAAACTCATCTTTACCAAAAGAACGTTGTTGAGATTAATTTGGCGGTTGTTTTGCGCCGGTTAGTAGACAACCCCCCCCCTCCGCCGTGAACGTCTCGCCTTCCACATGTTTTGTCGAGGTACTAACTGCGTCTTGCCTTCCATGTGTTTTGCCAAAATATTGCATGCAGACCACTCCCGGCCGAACGCAACGTACCTTGTTTTCTTGTCCTTGAACCTGCCTCCCCCAACGTAACGCACCGTTTTGTTGTTAGTTGTTTTAGTCGTCGTGGCAATTTATCGCTCATTTTTGACGGGTGCCGTCCTCCAGGCTTGGGCCGCGACGTGACGCCCCCACCCTCGACCTATGGTTCTCTGACGATCAACTTAGGTTTTCTTGCCCACACTGGGTGCAGCGCTCCCAGTGCGCTCGCCGACTTGCGACGACTTGCGACTCGCTGATGCTGCTCTTGTACATACAGCTAGCCCGCGACATCATCTTGGTTGCCGCGTGGATTGACGAGGAGCCGGAGTTCTTCGCTCTTCCCTGTTACCTCCGTCTGCGCTTGTATGGCGTTGTCGTATTTAGTCATCCTACGTTTACGATAGAAGACGTTTTGACACGTCGGTAGTGACTGCTGGCAGCGCCGCACGACATCTCGAAGTTAAATAATATTCAATTCCCCGGAATAAAAAACCAAGAGCAGGGCGTATGCCGTCATCGACCCTTCTCCGGGCCTGAGGCGACCGAGGTTACCGCGCCAGGATAGAGATAGAGATGGACTCGATTTCCCGTGAGCGCTTTGGACGGAAGTCTTTGGACACCTTTTGCGCCATGTTTCTTGGGGGCATAGGGGAACTGGATCTACTGTCCACCGTACAGAAGTGGTTTCTTCTCGCGGGCTGAAGAATAGTCCAGTAAAACGTGGGGCCAGTTTCGTTCGGAGGCGGCAACACCCACGACGTAGTAGCGCAAAATGCTGGGCCCCGCCTAAAAGCGCACGATAAGCACCCTGTGTTTGGGCTTCCTTTATTCCGGTTGTTCCCCACGGTCGTTCCAACTTTGTGTCTTTTAAACGTCATGTGGTTTTGACATTCTCTGTGAGCGTGATACACCCGATGTGCCCCCTTCCTCTACCCTTGCAGGATGGTCCATTGCGCTGCCGGGAACGCACGTCGAAATATGTCGCACTTGCTCACAGCTGTACCTACCCCTGTGGTCCCTTTTCAGTCGTGTTTTGGCGGCCGCCAATGTTTTCGATTTTCGTCTGTGCTACGCGGTAAAACAAAAAAGAAGGCAAGACCTACAAGACTATGGACCCTTCTGTATTATGCGCGCACACGCACAAGTGAAGCCCCCGCCGCCCTCTTCACGAACCGCCAGTATTCGTATTTAAACTCCACTCGTCGACGAAACCTGCGTCCATGCCGTTTTTTGGTTGCCCCCCCCCGAACATACTCGAACAGTTCGATTCCTTTGATCCTTCTGCATTCTGTGCACGCACACAAGTAAAACCCCCGCCGCCCTTCCCACCTATTGCCAGTATTCGTATTCAAACTACACTCGTCGACGAAACCTGCGTCCATGCCGTTTTTTGGTTGCTTGCCCTTCCGAAAATACTCGGAACAGTTTCAAACATGGGACAGGACATCACTATCCTAAACTATCCCTACCTCGTGATCTAGACCGTACAGGGCAGATGTGATGCTGGTCTGTGTGGTCTATCAGCTCATGTTGCCTGGCTGGGAATTGCCGTGTATAAGCTGCTCGATCTTAGGGGCGTATTCCCTGGGTTGGAGGTACCAGGGTATGCTACAGTACGCAACATATGTTAGTAATCCGATAATTAAGAATTTGAGACTGAGATTGGTTGGGGAATACATAAGAATGCGGCCTCTTTGTACTGAAAATAGTGTGGAACACACCCAGTCTTACATAATAGGAGTTCGAGTCTGGCCAAAAATAAGCGATTCTTAGAATCTGTCGCGTACTGTGCACATATCTTGCACAACATATCTCACAACGGCAGGTTAAGATCTACCAGTATATGGTCTAGGTGGTCTATCTGTAGATGATCTATCTGTCAGACGTGTGAAAACAGCTGAGGGCGTTGGCACCGCCTCCATACAACGTGACGCCCCACCCCTATTCCACCACCCCTATTCCGCAAGTATGCATGTGTTGCTCGTTGCTGTGTGTTTGCGGCATTTCTAAACCCCCGGCACTCGTTGCATGTGTTTTTCTCGTTGCTGTGTGTTTTAATGGCATTTCTTAACCCCCGGCACTCGTTGCATGTTGTTGCTCGTTGCTGTGTGAATTGAGGCATTTATTATTTTCCCCCGGCACTCGTTGCATGTGTTGCTCATTGCTGTGTTTTGCGGCATTTCGTATCAACCCCCGGTACCCGTACCCAGGCCGCCGTCCGGGATAGGCAGTGGTCTCTCGCGTCGAGGCTGTTCGATGAGGCCGAGAGGCGGTTCAAGCAGGCATCGAGCCGAGCAGGAACGCCGAACGCCTCTGGGGACAAGGCCAACGCCAGCGATCGGGGCCCGCGGGAGCTGAGAAAAACCGCGATTAGTTCGATGGCTCCCACCGCTCTGAGCTATCACCTGGCGTTGCAGGTGCGCACGCGACTACGGCGCATGCGGTCACACACCATGTTTGTTTCTCAGCGCGGTCATTTCAAGAGGTGTATACTTCACCCCAAAACTGATTTTTGCTGATTTTTGGAGGAAAATAAAAGTTGCTACAGTACCGGCCCGCTCATAAGAAACCAGAAATCGAGCTAAGGCTGACTTTCTCATTTCAGAAAGGGGTGTGTCCCACACTGACTCCAGTATAATAGCTGTCGACTTTCTTATTCCCCCCGTAATGTTTAGGCTGAGTTTCTTGTGGGGGCACTTTCTTATGAGGGGGGCCGGTAGTTTATTATACCAGATGATCAATCCCGTATAGCCTACTGTGAGTATAAAATGAACAGTATGGCAACACAATAATAAAAAAAAAACCGACGGATTTGGGTTAAGGAGCACCGTCATTCAGACAAAAATAAATCAACCGGAAAGTCCTATATGCCTCTATCGTAGCACCTGGTATTTGATAGCCGATTTTGCGACGGGCAAAAATCTGTGACGCGTGGTACGATATCGGTCCCAGTGACACTTTTGTTTGAAGGAAACATCTCTGACTGGGGGAGGGACCATCTCGACGCACGACATACTGTACGCAACATCCGGTACGTTCCTAATAAATAGGCCGTGGGATTCCTTATCGGGTTGAAAACTTGAGCTTTTTTTTCGTTCAAACCCAACCTATTCGGTATACCAAAAATATTACGTGCAGACAACAGAATGACGTCCCGACGTCTGTTTTGGGGGGTTTAAGGAGTGTCCCGTCATTCAGGAATCTTTTGTTTTTTTTTCGGCTAAAACGTGCTCTACCCCCCCTGTCGGGGCATGCCTGCTTGAGAATCCCCCGACTTGGGGGTGACTTACTAAGAGTATTAGTAGTACTAATAGTACTAATCGTAGATACCTATCGCTGCATTTTCTCTGCGCAGCTGGCTCTCGACGTTCGATGGCAGACATTTCGAACGCTTCGTGCTGGGCACCCTTGCGCCCACTTCTGTGTTTTGAGTTCCTCCCAGACACCAGGGGGTATCGAGAGAGGCCCTTCAGGAAGTTGTCGTAGTCGTACTCAAAGGTTCCAAGGAGACATGTCCAAAGCGAGGAAAAACAAACGCGGTGTCGCGGGTGTAGGGCCGAGTGTTTACTTTGGTGACAGTCAAGGCAAGTTGAGGCTGATTTTCGGTCTCGTCGAGAAGTGAAAGTTCTGTCTCCTAACTGTTTCGGCCGTACCTGCCGTTTGTTTCCCTTACAGTAAGAGAAGCCCACCCCCCCAGGCATTGCCTGCCTGGTTGGTGAAAGCCCAACGTGCTCCGTCCCGGCATTGTAGGGATGCGAGGGTCTATGGTCATATGACTACGGCCGTGCACGACATGAGTACCCCCCCCCACCCCGCCGCCCCGTCTGACCACATACCGTGTTGCATTTCCCGATACAGGCGTGTGCGTCGGCATCAGCAGACATGGTCGCCGGAAATACTGCCCCCGAAAACGTCAGCGTGGGCGAGACAGGGCGAGAAACGACTATCCCTGCCGCAGACAGGGAGCTGCGCGCGATCATCCCCCCTCTTCACGAGGTGGCGGAAGAAGAGGAGAAGGGGGAGGGAGAGGGGGAGGGGGAGGGCCAAGAAGCCCGGAGACGGACGAACACCGAGACTCGCCTCGTTGCCCGGGCGCTCTACCTGGTCAGAAATATGGCCAACGCTGGTGTACGGTCGAACACCGAGTCAGTCGCCCTCGCGCAGCGGGTGTGCGCGAACTCGGGAAGCATCGAGGGCGCCGTGGAGATCAGGAGGCTGCAAACAGGCGCGCAAGATAAGCGCGCCCACGACTTCTTGGGCCAGTGGAGGCAACGCAGCGAGCGCCCCCGCGCTTCCGTCAATGCACACCGTCGCGGGGGGGGGCGATAGTGGGGGGATCGGATTGTCGTGTTTTTGCCTCTCGCGTTTTCGCCATTGGACACGGTAACGAAGGTACTCATGTCGTGCACGGCCGTAGTCGTATGACCATAGACCCTCGCATCCCCACAATGCTGGGACGGACCAACGTTGGGTTTTCACCAACCAGGCAGATAAGGCTTGCGCCAAGCGCGAAGCGCCATGAGGTATTGGGCGAGTCGCATGGAGTGCGAGCTGCATCCTTCTAAGAACCGCCTGTGAGGCGGACTTGCATATGGACGACAGCCTCCAGTGAATTGATTTAATTTGTGGTGTGGCCACTTCCACATGGGGGGGGCTGATAGCGGGGGAGTGGGGGATTGTGGTAGAAGGAATGCCCGTGGGCCTGCCGAGGGGGGCAAAGCCAAACGCGAGGTTCAACGCGTGTTTTTGAAGCTATGGCTGCGTTCGTTGGCGTGTATTACGTTGTTGTGTGTATTTTACAACCGCTGGCTGCCGTAGTTGTTATTTGTTTTCCCTTGCGCGATGCCATCTAGCGGTCATGCCATGAACACCTGGCTCATTTTAGCTGTTGCGCGACTGGCGGCACGACAGGGGTACGTCGTAGCACCCCTAGGTTCTGATGCCACTCATGTGAGGAGGCCAAAATAAGCGATTTTGATAAAAGAGTGTACGCTGAGCTAAGCTAAGCTAAGCTAAGCTAAGCCCGACACGCAATCTCACGAGTTAGGTATCTAACATTTTTTTTGTTTAAACTTACCCGTCGAATCTGGTGACGGTATTAGGTAGCAGCTCTTTGGTTGAGGATCTCCATCCGTTATACAATGGTTGATCGCACCCTCGTACAGTGTTCCCGCTACCGTAGCACGGCTACTCCGTGCGGCGTCAACCGTTGGGGTCCTACAGTAGAGCGTCACACAATGTTTCCTCATGAGAAGCGATGACGTCTATGCACAATTCGACGAGAGTTGACGAGGGGAGAAAGTGCTTAATTGATCTCTCGCGATAAAAAATGCAATGGCATGTATATACCCATACCGTAGTGGGGAGGGAGGAGAAGAGCCTACTTACTTAGCGACCCCGGATGTGAGTTACGCCTAAAGAGGGAGAGAGACATAGAAGGGGCGAAGATAATGTCAACATTGATTGCATGCTCATACTCTACTGCTGTTCACGTGCACCACAACGAACGTGCCCTTTCCAGCATTGTATCAACCATGAGGATATCTGTACAGCAGTACGTGGTGCTTTTGTTTATGTACTTGATACCTGGCCCCACGTACTACTACTACTACTACTACTACTACTACTACTACTACTACTACTACTACTACTACTACTACTACTACTACTACTACTACTACTACTACTACTACTACTACTACTACTACTACTACTACTATTGTCTATATCGTACACATGGGGGAACGAAGTCAGAACCAGAAGACCCTCAGCACACAGAGTATTGCGTTTCGGCACACAAAACGGACAGCACAGCAGTATTTGTACTGTCCAACTGCAAGCTCTTATTCGCCTAGCTGTCAACCTACTACCGTAACCTCTTTACTAGCCCAAGTCCTGGGGGGCACAGGGAGAGGGAATGAAGGAAGAAGGGAGGGAAGGGAGGCATGCCCTTCTACTACCACTGCTCCTGTACATAGCTCTGTATCCTGCTGCATGTTGTTTTCGCTCTGGTTTCCTTTCATATACGTACTTCATCCATGTCGTGGCTCGAGTGCAGAGGGCCAAGTCCGAGGACGTGTGCAACTCGGTGACAAGGAGGCACATGTTGCCGTGTCAGCGCGAAATCAACAAAGCCGGACGTATAATCTGTTTCTGCCTTACACGCCGGAAAACGTTGCACATACTGTACATAATCGGCAGTGTAAAGCAAAAAAAGGTATCCTCGGAGAAGCGGGTTTTTCGGGTTTGGTACATCCGGTAATCTCGGATATATTACTGTAGTAGGCCTCGACACTGCAACTGTTGACGAACCCCTTACCATGCGAGTGCACCAAAGGCCAAGATGCCTTGCCTTCTGGGACGGCCCGCAGTGTCAAAGATAAACCACTCAAATTTGTTAGGGGCCAAAAAAAGGTACAGACTTCATTATTAACCCCACACAACTCATCCAGCTGCTGTGATGTGGCGCTACCGCCGCTGCTGCCTAGCATGCAAATACCGCTTCTGTTGCTGCGAGCTGTGCCACTGCACAAACAAGCCCGGCGCAACACACCACACCAGTAATCGCGGAACCGCGGCATGATTATCCCTGCTCCTGCGCAAAGAAGACCCTCGTCATTATAGCGAGTGATATGTACATCGTGTGACGGCGATACTCCTGCTACCAATCCGGAAGTTTTGTCGCGTGGACTCAATTGTTCGGATGGCACTACTGCTGTACAGCAGCAGTAGTGAGTAGTATGCCCCCTTCTGCTGCTGTTGATGCACCCTTTCCTTCGCGGCCTCATGTTTCCCTTTCCAGCCTCTCACGTTCACAAAAAGTACTCTAGGAAACCGTGCGGGGCCAAGCCCGCGCACCGTCTACAGTAAAACAAACCAGGAAAACATGGTATGTATGAAAGATCAGCAATTTTAGACCGAACACTGATCGATAAAAACGGATACACAAAACTCCCAAGTTTCCATGAAAATAAAAGTTGTACCGGAGCTGCAAAACCAGAGCCACAACGACTAAAACAATACAGCACACAGCACACAGCCCGCAGCGGCTGCGGTAGTACATAGCGCATACACGAAGAAGGCGAAACGCGCCATATACGTTACCCCACACGAAGGCACATTTCTTGGTGCACCACGCAGTTGTAGTCTACTGAAACTGTGAGTCCGACTCTCCTGTGGTACTACTATGTTTGCTTCATTCAGACCGATTTGGTACTGTCAGCCGACTGTGTGCAATCCCACCACGAGTGACGGTACAATAGACCGCGTCGCACACAAGGCGCTCGTAGAAGGACGGTGGGCAATATGATCCCCGTGTTTATGTGCAACATGAGGCCGGGGCTTTACTGTAGACGAAGCAAATGTCCGACATACTCGTAGGCGTTCCGGGCAATACGCCTCCCAGCTACGAGTACAACCCCACAATATGCTAACCGGCAGACGATACGTTGCAGCGAAGATACGAACATATCGATATATTTATTCTGGCCCTAAAGTCGATGCTACCTACATGATTGTTTGTTATATCTCCGTGTATCTGAGACGCACGTCCAGTACACACACCACAAGCGCGTTTGGGTGTGATATACCTGTCGAATGATAACATACGTCCAAGCCAGGTTCCCACTGACTAACCCCGCCACTCTCTGTGTCTACCCCCGGTCCAGACACAGGACGTTGTTCACAGCAATGAACCGACGCATGGGTACGTGGAGAGCCTTGCCACCGCAGCCTCATTATTCCGGGCACAATGACCCGTCCTGAGCTTCAGGCGCGATAGTTCTAGCAGATGGGAATTCTGCGCCGCGCAATCTAGGCGAGATTTCCTCTCGCACCGTTTCCCTGAGTGAACACACCATTACGACGGTCTCTACTACCACGGCTAGTACCATCCCGCAATGGGCGGCGACGAGAACAGCCTCAAATACCTTTTGGCTGCTTGACGTTTCTTGGGACACGTTTACCCTCAACAGAAGAGCCACGTACATGCTGACGAACACGACAACGTGCCCCATGCGACTTATCCAGGTGTCCCACCTAGACGCGAACGGGGCTAGCGCCTCGGACGTCATCGCGAACGCAAACGCGATTATCAGCGTTACAGCAACTTGAGCGGATGTGTTGGGGTAGATGAAGACAACCGCGCCCGTCAGCAGCGCCCGTCGACCGCATTCGATCACCTCGTAGTAGAAAACGGACGGCTTGTACGGTTTCCACAAGTCGGAAAATGATTTGGTACTCTGACTCTCTTCTCGACCAACCGCGTTCTTCAGCTCTGCGCGGAATTTCATCAGGATGCCCGTGTAAAGGGCTGGAATGCCTACGGTGTAGAGTAAGATCATGAACCCTGCGTAGACCTGAAACGCTCTGTGGCTAGGGGAATCACACTCAACACGATAGTCTGCACGGAGGTATACCTTGCCGTCGTCGAGGTCATCGCACGCGAACATCTGAAACAGTATAGAACTGACGCTCGAGTACACCAAGAAGGTGAGCAACAGCACCATTGACATGTGTCTGTGCCGGATTGAGCCAACGGTGTCGGCTGACGCGCGACCGCCTCGGGCGGCCACAATGTACGTCAAGCCGAGGAATATCACGGCGATAATTGGCCCGATCGTTGCCATCAACAAACGCCCGTGTATGCCGACCTCGAAAACGCAGCCAAACAACAGTTGGAAGATCCAGCCGAGGTCGAAGTTGAGCACATTAACCGCGTCGAGGAAGCGCTCGTACACGTGCGGGTAGATGATGTTCGCGATAGATGTGAACTGCACGACGGCACGAATCAAATGTTTGAACAAACAAGGGAGAGAAAGCAAGAGATCGCAGCAGCCTGTTAAACAAGGTATTTGGTCAGTACTATCAAGGACGAACAACCACAATATCTAGCAATTGGACTCCTGATCAATGGGACGAATACTACCAGACATGCTCGTGTTGATGGCCAAGCCCGAGACGTGCTGGTTCGCGTTTTTCACATCTCCTGAAAAATTAACGGCATGTGTAAGTTAGAACCTGTCAAAGCCCTGGTTTTGACGTACGTTGGCACTTCATCGCATTTCATGGGGAATAGCCAGGTTTTACAGGGAGTACAAGATACAATCAAGTATTATCCAGTGCCGGGGGGGCATCCATAAGACCAGGCGCCTTACTAGTTGGTGAATAGGCGACCAAACGAGCTGGTACCAGATTAAACAGTTCCGACAACGTCAATCAGCATCATGCAGAGACAGGTCTGACCTGTGTCACGATCTGCACCGCGACGATGACGATCTTGATGGATTGGAGCGGTACAAACCGTGCCAGTCGCTCGAGCGTTCCACGACCGCCGCCGTCCCGCTGGCACGGTATCGCGTACGACGCGACGCCGGCCGCGCCGATAAGAACAATAACGGCAACAACAGTGACGAGCACAAACCCGCTTGCGTTGGCCGCGCACGTGTCGCAGGCAAACCCGAAACCCTCCGCATACCCATGGCTGCATATGGAGCAATCTGTTGAGCATCGACGCCGATATAATTCGAACAATGCGTTTCGAGAGTGTTGTGAAGGGCACTCGCTGACAGCGGCAGCGCGCGATGCAGTTTGCGCAAAGGTCGATATCCCTGTACATGGCGATCGTTGCTTCTCCCTATACGCGCCGTGCTAGCGTAGGTCGGGCACTTTTGACAACAGTTATTTCCCACTGATGAGAGCTGCACAACCGAAACACCCCTCTGTATATCAGGATCCGGTGTGTGACTTTGTTTTCAAACGTTAGGTACAAAGCCCATGAGCGCCATGAACTGCGTATCGATCTCGTACCGCACAATGCTCGCCAGGGTCCGTTGTTCGAGTAGTCATAGGATCTCAAACACATGCAGGGTCGACCCCCTACCGTAGCTCGTATTCAACGTATACGGAGTATTTGTGCTCATGCTTGGGCCTCTTCTGTTACTACTCTGCAGAACGAAAACCGTGCATATATGCAGAAATAGGTGCGATAATCGGTGAACGAGCACGGTCAACACGCTAAACAGGTTTCCCAGTGACGGGCGTTCGCTATCAGCCGGTTTGTGGAGACGCCCATGCGGCTCGTGCGTGGCAAGAACGATTTATCATCGTCGATCGTGTGTCACGTGCGAGGTGTTGCTGTAAGACGTCACTCACACGGTCCTTCGTAGCCATTGCTACAGTAGCCGGATGATCCCGTGACGCCTCCGAGGCACGCGTCGTCCCTGTAGCATGCCAAAATCTTTACACTGGTCGAGGTAGATCGCCAAAACCCACGGTCTATGGAGACTGTCGCCAGTGTGGTGCCCCCCCCAGAGCTGGTTGCATGCTCCATTGTTTCGGTACAGGTTGGAACCATGAGTGGTTTGGCAAACGTGCATCCCTCGCAGGAAGACCCGCATCCGTTGCATGCGATCTCGAAAGGATTTTCCGACTGCGTAAAGTACACACGAAAGTAAATCGGACAACGAAGAAGGTGGTAATTCAAAGTAGTATGTCACCTGTATGTAGTACATGAAACCGTACGTCGTGGGAAAACAATCATGGCCAAGACACGTTTCGAACGCGTACACTTTCTACGACGCGTGTGACTAATTTGCTCAGAGCAGTTCCCGAAAAGACACTCTCTTATATCCAATGCCTGGATTGTCCCCCATAGCACACAACGGGATGTCGACTACGTCTGGGGCATCGGCTTCATCGAATGGTCGGTGGATGTTTTACAGCACCACGGCCCTGGGCTGCGACGTAGGCACAACATGTTAATTACTCACCGCGGTGAAATTCAAGTACGTGCCCGGTTCGCAGTTGAAGACGTTGTCGATGAAATAGTTGTCCTTTATAACAGAAATGACACCGGCGTTGTCAACGGCAGGCCCTCCCCCCTCGTCTGACAGATTGTCTACAAACGAGCAATTATCCAGCCCAACTCTGCCCGCTAGCCTCAGGGCCCCTCCAACTCCAGCCGTATTTCCGACGAACATGGTGTTCGAAATGTAATCTTGGCCAGCCACGCTTTCGATGGCCCCGCCGGTTGCTGTCGCCCGATTGGCAGCGAACTGGCAGCCATCGAAGTTCGTCGCAGTGGCCGGCTTGAGGCCCGTAGCGCCGATTTCTTGGTTTCCTGAACCAGTGATGAATACACCACCGCCGGTCCCCGCGCCGTTGGCAACGAACCGTACTGCGGTGAACACCAGGCCGATATTGGAACCGGACATGGAGACCGCCCCCCCCGCAATCTCGGCGGAATTTCCGATGAATAGTACATCTCTCGACAGCAGTGTGAGGGAAAGCTTCCCGTTCAACACAAACAGTCCGCCGCCGGATGCCCCGGCTGTGTTGCTAGCAAAAGTAGTGGATCCGTTGATAACAATAACAGAATCTCGGGCGTTCAGCCCTCTGTCGGAGGTATAGGATCCAATTGCTCCTCCGGATCCTATTGCTGTATTCGATTTGAATTCGGTCTGCCCCCTCCATTGCACGGTTGATTCATTCTGGAGGAAGATAGCCCCGCCGTAGGCTGCAGAACAGCCCGAGAATGTTGTGTCTCCGCTCCAGTAGACAGCTGAATCGTCCAATAGGTTTACCGCTCCACCAAACGATTGAGCGGAATTGTTAATAAAATAAACGTTTCCACTCCACGAAACCGTGACGCCTTTGAACACCGACACAGCACCACCACTGCCTAACCCGTCTCCAAACGCACTGTTGTTCACAAACCTAGTGTTCCCGCCGAACGTAACGTGTGAGTTGACTGACGCCGCCAGCGCACCCCCAATGGTTGCTGAATTGTTTACAAACTCCACGTCCCCAACCCAAATAACACGTGATACGAGTGAGTACACAGCCCCACCAGATACGGCGGTATTTCCGTGGAACGTGTTGTTTCCGTCGACAGCAACAGTCGAGCTGTACAGGAACAACGCCCCTCCCGATCCTCCACCCGAATTGTTCCGAAAGGACAATCGCCCTGTCCGTGATATTGCGGCTGTATGCATGTACACCGCCCCACCGGAGAACGAAGCTTGGTTGTCGGTAAATATCGCCTCGCTGCCCAAGGAAAGTGTGGAGGTATGCACGGCAAGAGCGCCACCGGTCCGAAAAATACCCGGTAAATCCTCACCTACGGCGAGATTGCCATGAAAGACGACTCTGCCGTCGAAGAATACGGTCGAGTTCAACTCCGCGTACACAGCACCGCCGTCGCCCGCTGAGTTCCTCGAGAATGCGGTGTCACCATACCATGAGGCTGCTGCGTGGCCAATAACAAACGTGGCGCCTCCCTGCCTTTCGGCGGTGTTAGAAGAATATGTTGTATTCCCTTCAGAGACAGCCACGGATCTGCCTACAATGCTCATGGCACCACCTCTCCCGGAAAGTGCGCTGTTTTGAACAAACACTGTTCTTCCGTACCATACCGCGCTCGAGCCATAGTCTACCAACACGGCGCCACCGCTCATACCGGCTTCGTTGCTGCTGAAAGTGGTCGTCGAATCCCAGAAAACGTGGGAAGCATCGCACACATGCAGAGCCCCTCCGGATAACCGTGCAACATTTGTGTCAAAAGCGGTCTCCCCAAGCCAAGAGGCGCTGGAACCACTTCGGAGCGCAAGAGCTCCGGCAACGTCCCCTGCGCTATTATATCGGAACGATGCCGCGCTGCTCCAAAATATGGCCGACCCGTGTTGCGTACATATTGCACCTCCCGCACCCCCTGCCCGGTTTTCGCGAAAAACGCCCTCCCCGCTCCAGGACAAGCTGGAATGCTCCGTAATCATCAAAGCGCCTCCATCATCGCCGGACGTGTTATTGAAGAGAGACAAGCTCTCTCCGCTGCACACGCTGTCTGACACGAACACCGCACCGCCGTCAACTTGCGCAAGGTTGTTCGATAATATGTTGTGCCCCACGAAGGAGACCACGGAGCTGCCAGTTGCATAGATGGCACCCCCGTGGACGGTAGCGGCATTGCCGAAGAAGCCGGTCGTATCAAGCGTCAGATTTGATCCCATCGCGGCGATCGCCCCACCGACGATGCCAGTACCATCACTGATGTTGACACCGGTCAGGTACACAGAAGCGTTCACGACAGTCAGCGGCCTAGTTGTAGAGTTTCCGTGCATACTGGAGATCGAACCGGCGCCCGTCACATTGAGAACAGTCCCATCGTATACGTGAATCGTCTGCTCGACGACAACGACTCCTTTCCACAACACATTAAACGACCCACCAGAGCAATTGACGGCTTCGGCTAGAGCTCCGGCTTGTACCGAGTTCTCCACCACCCACGAACGCGGACCATCTGCACGGCAAAGTTCCGAGGCAGGAGGCGGTGGCTTGCAGTCATAGATTTCGCTAGCTGCCCTAGCATCCGAACAGTTTACAAGAGCAATGCCACAGGCACTGCCGCTGCAGGTGCACAAGCAGCAGTCCCCCCCGTCGTACCCACACGCTTCATTATTGTTCTCAGCGCTGCATGACCCATCGGCTATGGACAACAAGTTCCCTTCGCATTCGGGGTAATCGATTTCGAAGGCGGGGTTAGCGCAAGCCTCATCTATGCAGTCGAAGCCGTTTGAGCCGCATGAGTGTTCAAGGCCGTCCGTGCAGGTGCATTCGCAACAGTCTCCCCCGTCGTAGCCGCAAGCCATGTTGTTGGTTTCGGAGTCACAATACCCATCGCCTGGCCAGCCGAGGTTGCCGGTACAATGCGGATACGGGTGTGGCTCTTCGTCCGGGCAGGCCGGGTCCAAACAATTGAAGGAGTTAGAACCGCAAGCGTACAACGGCCCGTCCACGCATGTACAAATGCAACAGTCTCCACCATCGAATCCACAGGCCAGGTTGTTGGTTTCAGAGTCACATAACCCATCACTGGGCCACTCGAGAGGGCCTGAGCAGTTCGTGTACTGGGATGCGGACCGGTCGATCAACCCAAGAACCCCTAAACCGGCGATGATGTGTCGTAGCATGGCGGAAGTCACGCTTCACCGACGGCTCCCGATGGTCTCTGCGCCGCAACGCCAACGAACAAAGGGACACCGGGGCTGGGTCAAAGGGGTTGGTTCTATCCTGGAGTATTCAGAGGAGTACACGAAACTTACGGCGATATTGATATGCTCGCATTACTCATTTTGACACCCAACCCTTGAGCGTCTGCAATTGTCACGAAGTATTTTTCTGCCGATGTCATGCGTGCAAGCACGGAGCCGCAATAATATAGCAAAAGCGCTAGATCGGCATGGGTTATAGCAGAGTGTGCACGTCGAAGACGATACTCTCCCTGTGGATGAAATACACGGAATAGACATGTGTGAGCCGAATACACCAGTACGATGTTGCAGGCGAGATATTCGGGGGAGTGGTGCACAGTCAGATCTAGCGGGAAGCGCTTTGCTGTTGGCGTATAGTCATGTTCGCCTTGTGACCAGTATAGGTACCGTACCTGTATATAGCGAGTCGCCCTAAAGTGTTTAAGTGCCGTAATGGTCAGGTTGGAGGAGACCCAATAGCTTACGGAGTGCGAACATTGAGGCTGAGAGCTGCGACAGCACCCGTGATCTACTACTGCAGTTATACCCGAGTCATGCGTTTTCAGGAAAGTCCCAAATGTGATGTACGGAGTTGTTAGAACAGCGTTTCATGAAGAATATCATTGATAAAGTGCAGGCCTCTGTGTAGCTGCACCTGAAGTCCGCCGGTGTTTTCGTGCATTCCCAAGTAAGTGTGGCTTCATGTGACACATACTGTAACAATGATACGTATCGGCCGAGTTCTAGGGCTGCTTGCCGTCGTGCTCCAATAGCTCAGAGCCACTCCGAAACGATACATAACACGACGAAAAAACCGTGGGTAATGCAAAACCGTCGGAAGTTTAAGGTAAAATGGTTGTGTATCGAACAGTCTCAGCAATGGTCGGGTGATACAGCAGTACCGTCCCTCTCACAAGAAACTTCAAACCGGGCTCAGGCTGACTTTCTTTATCTGGGCCCGCGCGAAAGCACACATCCTATGTTGCGTTTTCTTATTTTGGTCCCCGAGAAGACGTTTTCCTTAGTACTGCACAATAAATGGCGGCTTGGACCCCGGCCAATCACAGGAAGAGGCCACTTTCTGGAAGGCTACGTACGTGACTTTCTTATGAGTTCCTTTCTTATGAGCGGGTCGGCACTGTACAAGACAGCAAGCACTGGATAATGTCGTGTCCGGTATGGAGCCACTTCGGCGCGAGACACTACGCAAATGTCCTCGGCGATAAGCTAAGAGTAGGATTCACACGGTAACCTTGCTTGGTCACCATACACGCGCTTCGGAAAACAGTGGCACTGACTACAGTAGTAGGCTGAGATTAATTTTTCTTTCAAGTTTTCAGGCTGACTTTCTTGTGAGTTCCTTTTTTTATGAGCGGGTCGGTACTGTACAAGACAGCAAGCACTGGATACTTTCGTGTCCGGTATGGAGCCACTTCGGCGCGAGACACTACGCAAATGTCCTCGGCGGTACGCTAAGAGTAGGATTCACACGGTAACCTTGCTCGGTCACCATACACACGCTTCGGAAAACAGTGTTTGACAGCGAACGACGATGGTAATTACGAGTAAAGCACAAAGGTTTCAATGGCAACCAGAGCAGCCTGGCGGCAACTTGATCTAAGCAGAGCGCTTCTCCTTTTTTTCTGGGTGCTACCTAAACACTTCGTATGCACCAGGTATATATTTTACCTTTTGCTTTGGCACCATGTGCTTGCTATACTGCTGCTGCCCTTTGTTGTTGACAACAGCGTTATTTTACATAGGGGTTATCAGATCATACAATACAAGCAGGCATCCTGTAGGTATGTATGGGAACGTACAAGTTCTCCTATTAACAGTAGTAGTACCGTTATTATTGCAGTTGAACTACCAAGAGGACCAGCAGGTAACAGGTGCACCTCGAGGGTAGGCCCTACAGGGGAGAGACGGCAAACGACATAGCATGAGCGCGATACTTGGTTGGGATATTATAAACGTTGGAGTAGGCGTTTCGCGTGCCGAGTGGCAAGTTCTGTCCACTCGAAATGCACATCACGTCCCTCGTAGTGGGTAAAAACGACTTAACGTCTTGAATTACAGTACTGTGAACTATTTAATTTGTATCCCATCGATACCTGGCAACTAATATGTTGTCTCCATGACATAATATAAACAGGGTCTATACGTTATTGCATAACACATTGCGCCAGGTAGCAAAACGTGTGCCGGGTGGCGACATTTATTTGCTGCTGGTGGTTCATTGAATCTGATTCCAGTGGGTTTACTTCCTCTCGACTCAAACACGATTTTGTTTTTCCCATGTATCCCTCGGTAGTACTGACGCATTTATGTATGGCCTCTATTCGCGCACATCCTCGGTCATTACGGTCATGCGTGGACCATTATTTGGTGCTGGTTCATCGAATTCCGGTTCCTAGTGTTTCGTTCTTCTCCACTCACAGCGCATGCTACTGTAGGACGGCAGAGGTGCACTCTCTTTTTTTGCTCGCGCTCTTCTCTTGAGGAGCTCTATACGAATAGTAAGTCAACCAAAAGCTGACTATTAGAGGAAAGCAGAGATATATGCTACCCGGTCGATGAACAATACCATGGCTTCAAGTATAAAAATGCAAAATACTGCAACACAATATCGCAATTCGGACGAGTTTGGGTAAAGGAGTCCCGTCATTTAGAAAACCGTTTCAGCCAAAAAAAGGTATACCTTATACATCTATCGTAGGACGCGTCTCCACACACGATCTATTTTCAATGTGCACCTTGTCAGAACTGTTTCATTCACGACCTCGAATTGCCTACGTACATCCTCGGTCGTTACGGTAGAGGTAGCACTTTGTGGCTGAATAGTGTTCTGAACGATTGGGCGCCTTAACCCAAATTCGTCGGACTTTCATGTTTGTGATGAATAATGTTTCAGAGTATACTTCGGTCATAAGATTTCGAATCCGGCAGCACTTATATTTTCCTCCAAAAAAATCATTTTTTTCGGTGAGGTATATATGACGCTCCTTACGTAAGGAGCTCAGAAAAAACATGGTGCTCGTCTATCGAAGCATGCGTCCTACGTACATCCTCGGTCGTTACGGGCATGCGCGGAGTCGTAGCAGGTGTCAGCCCGCCTCGCTTTCACAGACTGCTTTATAGCAGGTACCATACAATACTACACAATCTGTTTGTGTATGTAGACGACGATCTAGTCTGATGACTTACAGTATCGTACGTAGACAACTATTATTAATTCAAAACCGGTCCCCCTTTTGTTTTGGGGAGAAACTACTTGGAACTAGCGTGGGATAAGTTTTCCAGTTCTGAATGGGTTATGACCGCCTGGGCTCTCACATACCCCCCTTGACTTGTGACCCATTGCAGGCGCACCCAGAGCCTGCCACGTGCACACCATTTCATGGAAAAATGTATACTCCCGAACGAACTACAGTAGCACTTCAAGCAGTGGTGCGACGTCTGTACGGTGCAAGGGTGTAAGATGCAGGGGGGCCAAGAGTATCTTTCGTCTTTGCTTGGAGTCAACCTGTCTTAAGCATGGGCATTGATCAGTGCACTATACCTGGTATTTGGCAGTACTGTCGTGAAAAAAACATAGATCTACCTACTGCAGGTACATCCTTGACCAGTTTGGGCATGTGCGGAGCAGCGGCGGGTATCGGCGCGCCGTGGCACAGCTTCGCTTGCATATACGTATGTATATACAAGGCTTTCCTTTGGAGTGGTTGTAAGATGGGAGCTGATAATCTTGCACGAATATAAGTTGCTTGTAGTCGAGTTTGGGCCAGTCTGCCAAAACTTGCAGTTGTTTGGGGGTATTAGCGTGGCAACAATGAGTTGAATTTTACATATTAAACGCTAGCCTACAGCAAACCGTACAAATGGTGGGTGACGCAAGAACATTACAGCAGTAGTAAGGTAGTGCCCCCCTCGTACGCAGTAACTTAGCTGTAGTTGCAGAGCACTAACAAACAATACAAAGCGGCAGCTTATTTCGTGTGCCCGAACTCCGAAAATGAAAAATTAACTCTAATTCCGGTACGAAATAAAAAAATAGGAAATGCAGGGTAATTGTTGTATTGTTTTGACCAGATTGTACTTCCGAACCGGAAAGAACGTAAATGTCTGGATTTTGTTTTTAGAGGCACTTTAAAAATCAGAGCGGAAGTTACGGGGTCAGGATTCTGATAAAAATCATGTTTACACTCTGAAAGCTATACGAAATAAGTTGAAAGCACGCCCACTCGCATTGTTTTTGTTGGATAATAATCGCGGTTCAAATTCCAACTCAGGGACCGCCAGCAAGCGAGGGGGAGCAGGCGGGGGGGGGGGTGACAGACCCACACCGATGGCGTAGAAATGGAGCTTGGATGCGGCTTAGGACTCAAGAATAGAGCGTGAAGAGTGCATATTGGGATAAAGTAGTGAGCAAGGACAACACATGGAGTACTCTTGTTGATAAATCTGGGCGGAAGTAGACATAGAAGGATGTTAGACTTTGCGCATCGGTTTCCTTCGTTTCCGTGGTTTTGTGCTTTCGGGAATGTTATGAGTGACCAATGTTGAAGCTCATGCTGCACATTGTCGGATGGCAAATATAATAATATAATAATACATTTTATTAGAGTTACTATTATGCTTGCCACCCGACACTGTGCAGTGTCGTTCCAAAAACGGCCCAGGGAACAGAAAGTGAAGAACTCTCCAGATCAATTGTTGTTAGATAATTCTTTGATAAATTACAAACCTATGCTTTTTTTCGTTGGATTGTCAAATAAACATAATAAACAATACTCTCGGGCGAGTACGTACAACTATCGAACGGAGCTACGAGTACACCTTGCAAGTCGAAGAACCTATCGGCTATCTCGTTGTTTTTGACCAATGAACACTCGTTGTGGTCTACCAGGGTATGTATGCTGGTTCATGGACGAGTCGACAATGTGTACCTGTTTTTTTCATCAGACCCGAAGAGACAACGACTATAGGGGCGGTGTACGTATTGTTTGATACAGTACTGTATACAAGAGCTCCGCTGCGCGGGCGGCTAACGCCGCCCGCTACGCTCGCGGAAGGAAGAATAGAACCAAATGTGAAAAGCGTAAAAGAGGAACATGTAATGTTTTTGCAACTGGCGACTTGATAATGCCAAGAGCTCCACATGTATGACGGCAAATACAGGACAGAAACAATACTGGTGATTTTTTTTATCTTCCAACACGAAAAAACATCGAGAAGAAAGCAAAGCTTCGCTCCGAGGGACAGCCGCCCGCTACGCTCGCGCAACTTCAGAAAAGGGGCAGAAGAGGTCCACGATGTGTAAAGGCCAACTTGAAAAGGCCAAAGAGATTCATGGTGCGATGCAGCGAAATACTTACTGCTGTACGCAACTGAACGTACAGCAATACCTGTCTACCGCTGTATTGTGATGCAGGAGTACTGGTATGTGGCATATATTCTGTGGCAAATCAAGTATCATACCTGTGTACGGCGACAGCAGTACGACACCAAAAACAACACACACACAAAGAACCAACAAACGTACAGGCGACTTGCAAATGCATACAGCAGTACTCGTAGTAGATCAAGAGTAGATAGATAAATAGTTTTTCGACAAATAACGCACCGCTTGAACTTGGCTTGAATGTTCTTTTATTATAGACTGAAAAATCCTCATAATTTCGGACATACATACTGGATTCATTGCAGCAGCAGCAACAGTGAGGACCTTCATGTTTCCCTCGTGTCTCGGTGGACACGCCACGCCTAGCCACGAAAAAAACGACCGCGCTCCTTCTGACCCCCCCCTCTACTGGCCAGCGCCCTCCCATATACCCGCGGTGGTGCCGGGCTCGCACGCGCTGTCGTGCTCACTGGGTACACGCACGAACCCAAAACCGGAAATGTTTAAAAAAAATCAAGTACGTACGTCGTATCAAAAAATGTTTTGTAAAAAGGTTGAAATTACAATTTTAGAAATAAAAACACAGAAACTCCAGAACCTGCGGAACCTGCGGAAAGCAAATAACTTTTGCTTCGGCAATTAGAGGCTGAGAGTGGCTGTGAGGTGCCAACATATGCCGAGGAAAGCTTCCGAACCAAAGAAGATAAAGCTATGTTTTTATGTCTTATATGTGTGATGTACCTCTGGAACGCGTCTTACTTCTGGTTTGTACATACGGTCTTAAGACTTTTGTTTATTTCAGCTCATAAAAATTWAACAACTCACTGCTGTGCACGTCGGAGATTTGAGATTACGAGAGATTAAAGACTGTGTTTTGTTGTTGTGTTGTTATCTTCACATTAAACTCGTTTCAGTTGCTAATCCCTATAGTCTGATCTAGCAAGATCACAGCCCGTGGTCACAAAAGTGCTAGAGCCATCAGAGAATCCTAAAGAACACGCACACTTAGCAGGGAAAGGATACACAAGTCCGAAGAGGTACACCTAAAATCCCTACAGCATGTTATGCGTGTCCAAAACTGAACTACACGCCCGCAATCTCCATTCGACTACAGCAGCATCGTCCCCCCCCCCCCCTCCCACTCTTTACCAATGAATTTGCCGACTACAGCGTAACTACTGCCTGAAGTGCTGTCTGTACAAAAACACACGGTAGGCGTGGGAACAAGATGGAGCACGCAGCTGCTGTCTGAAGTGCTGCCAGAATGACAGTCCGCGGGCACACAGTGAAAAAGAACAGCCAACCAAAGCCATCATGTCCATTGACAATTACCCGAATCTATCCTGAACGGTCTGTGTTAGGCACAGCATTATAAACATCGACACTGATTAGGAATCGTTCCACATTGAAGGGGTCTTCCACGATCAGGCACACAATGAAGGCACCCGGGGTGTCCGCGCCATCTCTGCCGCGTCTCTCTATAAAACCAGTGACGTCATCCACATCGACCCAACAACAACATTCAGGGGAAAAAGCGAAGAATTTGTCAACAAAAAAAATCCAACATGTTTGTCCGTTCGCCACGGGTCGATGTCGTCCGTGCTCCGGATCGCTGCTCCTGTGCGCTGCTGTGCTGCTGCGCCGGCGCGCTGTTGTGCTGCTGCTCCGGCGCGCCGCTCCGATGCTGCTCGGCCAGTCCTAGCACGACCACACGCATCTGGACAGCCCATTCATCTCTCTCGACGGTGCCAACCGGCGTAACACTTCGTCTTCCGTGCATGTATATATGTGATGTTGTAGAATAATAAGTGTTTACGGCTTGCCGTCGTGCTCGTTTCGCGCAAGGTTGGGAGAGCATCGCGGAGGGATCCGCGCCCCGATGGTCTAAATTCTTATCGAGAAACTTTTCCCCCCATAATTTCCGATATTCTGTTCCAAACGAAAAAAAGAAAAAGAGGAAAAAGAGGAATTGTTTCCAAAATTTGAAAATTCTTCAGAGGGAAAAATGATTGAAAACAAATCGCGTGCCAATAAATGGAAAATAAATAAAAATAAATAAAAATGGAAACACAGAAAATTGCGCGAATATAAGATTTGGAACTTTGGAAAGTCATGGCTCCGTTAAGAACGCGCCCCCCTAGTGGTGAACCTCGAATAATATTAGCGTTAGTGTCGGCGGTTCGATTATCCGTGTGTTGTTTTATTCCGTCATATGACACCAAGTGTGGAGGGCACCTAATATTGCGTGGGTAGGCACATTTCGACGCGAGACGACGACGGAACAAACTGCTAAAAATATTATCACGATACACCATGCACGGCGCGTATTGTGCAGTAGTGGCGAAAATAGAAGGGCTTACTACAATACGTTACTCAGGACCTGCCTTACGGCTGGGAGGGGTCGGGAGCATGAAGGGCGAAGACAATAAAAGGGATACATGTATGATATGATATATACTTCTTACGTATATATTCATACTTATTCGTCTTCTGGGAATGCGAAGTTCAACGCTGCCGTATAATTGTGTAAATACGGTATGCAGCTCGATGGCGAGTTCGCTGTTCTGCTCGGAACTCCCTCAGGTCTACTGCGACTTCACCAGTTAGTTGCTGTCACCGGGCTCTACTTCAAGGTAGATACTTCGTACATGCATGCGTGTTTCGTACTTCTCGTTTTCGTGGCTTTTTGTTGTGTAAACTGAAGTTTTTGTTTGCGATATAGCCTCCCAGAATCGATCTGATAGGCTTTTCTTGTGTAAAACGAAGCCAAATATGTATGTATGTACCAGATATCATATTTTCTCTCAGGCAGATCCGCCGCAGGCACCTCCGGCGGGTTATTTGACATCTTCGACAGCGCCCTCCCCTTGTCCGCGGGGGAGTGGTGATTGCCTGGCGCCTGACTGGGGCCTGCAAGTCAGCTGGCTTCGCCAGTGCTCTACGCTGACTACCGACTTGTCAATAGTCATGAAATATTTCCGCCCGCAGCCCTACATATACATTGGACTATTCGTACCGTGCGTGTGTGCTTCAACAAAACATTTTGTGGTCGACGATAGGCAGCACGCCCAGTGCCCTTAATCCTACAGAGGTAAAAGCCCTGTGGTCACAATAACTACGATAGACATTATCACCAGGTATCTGGTAAGTTGCAGTCAGTAGCACATAATCTTTAAACGTGCACAAAGTGCTGCAATGCGTGGACGTTGAAGACATTCACCACTCACCCGTGTATGGTCCTCGAATTTCCCCCTCGATTTCGGTGGGCGCCTCCGATTTGGTCGTGGGTGTTTTGTTGTTGCGGCTACCTGGGGCTGACGTTTCTGTCCGCCTTCCTCACTCCTCCCTGCGGGTGCAGTCTATACGTCGGAGCTGTGGGATAAGGTGGATGCCCCGATCAGGATGCCACGGGTATGGGGCTGACAGCGTACCAGGTATTTGGTATTCCCCAATATATGAACAAGTCGGTCGCCCCGATGGTCTAGAGGTAACCTCGAACGGTTCTGACGGTTGATGTCTGGAGTTCGAATCTCACGTGGGTCGGACTTTTGAGTTTATTTGCAAAAATAAATAAAAAACGGAATCAACTGCTGAGAGCGCCTATTAATAGTAGCGTGGGTAGGCACAATTCGATGCAAGTCGACGAGGGAAGAAAAAGCTGAAGTCTTCTCGCGATAAAAATGCAAGGCAAGAACCGTAGTGGGGGAGGAGGGAGAGGAGCCTACTTTGTGACCCCGGATCTGAGTTACGACTAGGAAGGAGAGAGAAAGGAAGGGCGAAGATAATAAATGGGATGGAGAAAAAAAAAAACAAACGAACAAACAAATTGTAATTCATCACGTATCGCGCAGTACATGATATATGATATCGTAAAGTATGGTGCCAGGTCAGACGCGTACGTAGCAGCGTGTACCCACCAGCATAGCTATGTATAAACTATATACTATATATTGCAGTCAAACGTGGGTGTTGAAGTGGTGCCGCAAAATCGTCACGCTTTAAAGTGCTTCCCCGCTGACACCCTACGAAATATACTGGAAAAATCTTGCTCAAAAACTTCGAAACCAAAGGAACGTGTTTCCTCCGCTTCTGAACTCCCTACTCCCGCTGGGCACCCTCCTCTTGCGATGCTCCGAACCCATCAGGACCTGAGCCCCACCAGGACCTGTGCAGTTTGCCGCGGCCATAGACTTGTACAGTAGAAGTGCCACAGACGAGATGCCTGCCGACCGATATGCATTATTTTGGCCAATAATATGTGTACCGGTACAGGAGCTGAATATTGTTAGGAAGAGAGATACACGTCTTGTATATTAAGTACGGCCTCCAACTCCGCTGTATCATTGTCGAAAAAGGTGTACCGGTATATGCTTTGACATTATTATTAACTGCTGTTACGTACCAGGTATATATTTACGTATGATATATATGAGTTTTGGTTTAGGGGTTGTGCATGACCTGCACATACTACCCACGAAACTGTTTTTTGGAATAGGTAGGATGTGTATGGACCGAGCTGTCCACTGGCACATTTAGGACTGCTGCCCTCCCGGAGTTTGAGAAAACACTTGGAATTGAAGTCAATTTTAGATTTCTATACAATGCATGCAGTACAGTACAGGACACCCAACAAGAAACAGGCTGATAAGAAAGCCAGGCTGAGATTTATAAAAAATTATGAAATTCGGGAGTCGTTATCTTGTAATTGGTGTAAAATCACCCTCGCTGTAATAAGAACCCCAGCCTGGATCAAATTCCCTGTTTCTTATTAGGTGTCCTGTACTGTACTTATAGGGTTTAGGCTATGCCATATATCGTCCACGTCCCATCTCCGGGTTTCCGGATCACGCTGTGATCTATATATTGCTTTCGTCTACAGAAAATGCCGCCCCTCCCTATGATACGTTCTGCGTTTGGTCCCTTCCGCATGTCCATTACCTAGCGGTGTTATATGCTGCCAATATTATCTCATGTACAAGAGGCTCGTGAGTATGTGAAGATTGCCCTTTTTTGTTTTTTAACGGAGGTGGGCCGTCTCTTATGGGAGTTTTTTTAAGTTCATAAATTGACCCTTTTGGACCAAGGGCAAAAAAACAGCATCTCATGGAACTCAAAACGACAAAGTTTGATCACACAAAAATATGAACATCAGTTTGACCAGGCCACCTCGTTCATTCTGCGCCCCAGAATGAACAGGGTCAGAGGTTACAAACTGAGGTTCATATTTGAGAATTTGTATAGGTTTTTATATGCATACTATGTTTAGTATAACAGCAGCAGAGTATCCTCGTATTATACATCTGCCTCGGCACACCAGTAGAGATGCTGTATTTGCGGACTGAAGAAGCGGCCGCGTACGAGCCCATACTCGCCCGGCCCTCAGTCAGGAACCGTCACTACGGCATCAGGGAGGGACGATGAGGTGGATGTGAGCCATCGATCGTCTTGAGGAGCTTTCGACGAACGAGCTCTCGCTGAGCAGCTCGTGTCGAACCTCTACTGTGAGCGTGTGTTTTGTCCCTATACAGAGCTGACACGATGCTCTCGACTCGCCGAGCACGCTCGGCATCTGGGTGCCGTCACCGCTCTCATGGGGTCGAAAGAGCTGCGCGCGCGGAGGCGGCACGTGCTGGGCGATGTTGGGGTGGCTCGATGAAAACGTTTGCTAAGAACGGGTACGATCTGGGTGGTACCTGCTTGGTGCGGTGGCAGCACTACTGCTACTTTACCTGGTATATATCATACTTGGTACAGCAGTACGTGTGCTATCTCGTCTTTTGTCATACGAAAAATGAAAATACGTTTTTTGTAATACGCTTCCATGAGAAACTACATCTGGCTACACGACATAAAAAATGAAGCCACAAACAGACGAGTCAAAAGGGGTCAATTTATGAACTTAAACAAAAATCCCGTAAGAAACGGCCTAAACTTCGATATTGTGCTGCTGGCGCTATCGAAATCCGACGGAATTCGGAAGTCACAAAATGATACAAAAGCACGAAAAAAAACATACCTGATGGTTTGCTCTTCACTTAAAAAAAAATATGCCACGTTAACGGATGTTATATTTTTTCCGCCAGATATTGTTTGTTTTGCATTTGCTTTGGAAATTTGGGTTTTACGAGATCCAAAATTTCCGGCGAAAAAAAAAAAAAAAAACCCATTCGTAAAAGGCTCGGGTAGGGTGCATAAAAGGTGTTTGCCAAATGCCGGCGTGGACATTTTGACTTTAGTGCGGTAAAAGTGCAATAAATAGGCGCTGCCTCGAATTACTTAGTTTCAGTATATAATCGACTTTGGTCGTTAAATATTACCTAATATTGATCAAACGCAGTCAGATCCGATTTTTTTGCGAGAAGCTTTGCACAACCATGCCTTGGACCACCTGGAAGCGGTTCGTGCAGAGAAAAACATGGCGTGGAAAAAATGTATTCCTACGGAAACGCCTGACTTTTGCTGACCTCTTTGGAGGCCTTTGATTGGTCGGCCCACAGTTTCGGCGGTAGCACCAGTTCTAGGCCCTTGAAGGAAAAAAAGTCGATGTCACCATCTTCCACTGTTCATGGCGGTCAGTATGATACCAAATATGCGACATTGAAGTTACTATTGCATGCGGCATTTGTGACTGACGAACTTTAGGGTGATACGCCTGAACCAGCTCCTACTGACAGCACTGCAGCAGTAGAGCATTCAGTAGTGACGGCGCTGCAACAGAAGAGCATGCAGTAGCTAGCGCTGAGGAGATATTCGGGTAGAGTAAAAACAGAGTGAATTAACATCTCACAGCACAGGCGTCGAAGCTGCCTGTACTGACGGTTTCGTATCCCAGTGAACCGCCATACAATACAGTACAAAACCCAAATATTCGTACTGAGTTGTTCTTGCACTACAAATATCCTGACATGTCCTCTCAGGACCTACTTAATACGAGTTCGTATTCACGTAATTCAACTGTCCATATTGAGTACAGTAGGACTGCCCTTTTCATCATAAAACACAAATGAAACACAAACAACGCCAACAACTACATGAAATTACAGCAGTGTAACTCCCCCATTAACCTTCATACATATCATACAAGCTCCATTAAACCCTATAGGCTGATGCCTGATTTTGAAAAGAGGGGGGGGGGGCGTTCATTCACCGAATAGCATGAGGCGGTTTGAAATAAACTTGATTGCGCCCAAGCTCTTCGTGAGAATGTCGGCCTTTAGGAAGCCTGTCTCAATGTACTTAACATCCACTACATTGTCCGCGACCGACGACCTAACATGATGAAACTTAATATCGATGTGCTTCGTGCGCGGCGTAATCTTGTTGCTACGGCTGGTGGATACGGCACCCAAGTTTCCCTAAAAAATCCACAGTCGCTGCGCTTTGTTCACTACATATCGTTTTCAGTAAGTGCCTCAGGTGAACTACCATTAGGCACGCTTTCGACAAAGCTACATACTCCGATTCCAGAGTAGACACAGACACAACCGTTTGTTTCACCGACTTCCAGTCGATGGGCGCTCTTGCTAAGTACACAACAACTCCTGTCGTAGCATACCCCTTATCCATGTCACCGGCGTCGTCTACGTCAACGTACGCAGTGAGTTCGTCGCCGTTTTCTGTGTCTTTTCTGTAAATTAATCCAATCGAAGTCGTGCCTCTCATGTACCTCAAGACCGTCTTCATCCTAACCATCGCTTTTGGACCTGGTTTAGACATGCTAAGCGTAAGTATCATCGCTGCATGCGCAATGTCCGGCCGTGTACACCTGCTAAGATAACGCAGAGTTCCCGTGGCAGACCTGAAAAAGGTGGTGTCCTCTATTGACAAATTTTCATCCTCTTCAATCTGCACTGACCCCGCTTCAGCTAGCATTTTCGTCGGGCGTGCGAGAGCCATCCTGGCGTATGCTTCATGCAATAAAATAATGGTACCTGCGTGCACGTTTCATAGTATTCCCATACCTAGAAGGAACTTTGCTTCTCCCAGGTCCACCGTCTCAAACCTGTCCTTCAGCATCTCGATAACCTGCATTTTTTCTCGTCGTCTGATCCGGAAAGCAAGATGCCGTCAACATACAGAAGACGCAAAACTGTGCCGTAGTCCAGGTTGTAGACACACGGATCAGCGGTGCTGGAGACAAAACCAATCTCCAGCAAGTACGTATGAATTGTGCCTCACCAACGACGGGGGGAAAGACGCAAGCCGCACAGCCATGTCTTCAGTCGCCATACTTGGCCCTTTTCTTTCTCTTCACACTCAAATCCTTTGGGAGGGATGACGGTCTTTTACATTATTTGCTTTTATAATTGAAGTGGGTGGAAACGTCCATGGAAGCTTCCACCACTTCCATGGAAGCTTCCACGGAAGTACTTGGAAACTTCAATGGAAGCTTCCGTGGAAGCTTCCACCGCTTCCATGGAAGCTTCCATCACTTCCATGGAAGCTTCTCCCATTCGAGCTTCCACGGAAGCAGTAGAAGCTTTCTCGAAATGTTTTGAGTACTTCCACGGAAGCTGTCGCCATCCCCGTGAAAGCTACTTCCATGGAAGCTTCCGCCTACTTCCATGGAAGCTTTCTTTATCACTTCCATGGGAACTTCCATAACCTAATTCCATGGAAGCTTCCACCACTTCATGGAAGCTTTCAGCTGCTTCCACGGGAAACGCTTATGGAAGCTTCCATGTTCTCCATGACTTCCATCGAAGCTTGTATCAGCTTACGCGACGTCTATCGAAGCTTTCAGAAGTGTTCATGAGCTTTCGCAAACCCCTTGTGTATGCTTCCACGACTTCCATGGACGTTTGTGAGAGCTTCGACGACCTCGACGTGTGGGGTGGGCTTTTGAAAGCTTTGAAGGAAGGTACATATTTGCTTGGAAGCTTTGGCGGTCGCGAATGTTTGTTTAATCGTCGGTGGGAGAACGCGTTCTTATGCACACAGCTAACAGGACAGGAAACCCGCCTTGTTTGCGTCTTTTGATTTCGAGAGCTATACGTTATCGATTGCCACAAACTCGGCGTCTACAGAACCGGCCGAGCTTGAGCTAACGAGTGCCCATACTCATGGTGGTGTCGACTGGCGAGTATTTGTAAATGATAAAAGTGACGCGCGCTATGAAAGACGTAGGTCTTTTTAGTGGACACGTTTTATGGATGACGGGGCTCCTCACCCCAACATCGCCAGTACTTCACATCTACTTTCTTGGGTTAGGGTTACATTCCACTGTGTACTTAGGCCGTCGTCTAGTTCACCGTGATTTAGCATTATTTGTTTCAATCAAAAACCGTGTTTTGCTAACTTTTAGTATAAAGCTCCTTAAGTGAGGCGGCCCAGAAAAACAGGGTGCACCTCTATCGTAGCATGCATCAGGTACCAGACGGCGAAACGGGGGGAGAGATCGTCCTATCGTTGACCTTCAACGTAGATGCTTAGCACGAGGTCGGGGATCGAGTCGCGTAGCTTAATGCTTTCCGTGCGGTCGCGTGTCCGGACGGTTGTCTCTGTCGTTACAAGCAGCCCTTGCACAATCCGATTTATGCGGTCTTAGTTTGGATGATTGCGTGCCATTGCAGGTGATATTGTAACAAGCACGCATACCGCAGGAATTGGCACCTTTGGACGTGTTTGTCGTCGTGTCATGACGTCTGCTTTGTAACAAGGTTCTGCTGTCTTCTAGGCGTAGGGGGTGGGGGACGAAGGTGCTATGTACACGCCCCCTGAGCGTAGTGTAGCCTGTATGTGTACTGTGCTTTAGCGGTAGGTGCTTGCATGGTGGTCCTAAAACAGAGTTGTGGTTTTCGGGGGTGGGGCTTAGGAGTTGAAATGTGTTTATCAAACGACGACGTTGATATTCGGTTGTTGTTGCAACAGGTCTCATAGTGCCCACTAAGCTTGAACTGATTACAATACACGAAGTGTCGGACGCTGGCCATTTACTCTCCTCATGCGGTCACCACCTAGGTTATCGTGGTTAGGTAAAACCAAGTCGATCCTTTGATGAGGGGCGGCGGGTTGGGGGTGGGGGAGTACGGTTATACATCATTTGCATAGGATGGTTTGGCGTTATTTTTTTCCAAGGGTTGCCGAGTTCGCTTTGGTTTAAATATTACTATATCGTGTATATCGGCGCCTGCGTGATGGCGGTTGTGTAAAACCGTGGGCATTTTGGATGGGGGGGTGCGGTCGATTGAACGGTGGTTTATTGCGAGGTGGTGGGGGGCGGTGTATTGTTTGCCTACCCCCAAAAAAAGGTTGATGCTGGGAGGGGTTGATATAGATGTGTGCATGCCGCTGCGTTGGTTTCTTTGTGTTTGGTAGTTGTCAAAGAGAGATCATTCGTGTTTAGGTGAAATGCATTTTCGTACGCTGAGAGGGGGCTGGGTAGTTGTTTTATTGTATTTTTAGTGTCCTAATGCGTCGGCGCTTGTGTTGTTGTCGTTAAGTGGTGGTCGTTAGGGAATAGGGAGGGGGGGGCACAATGTTTTATTTTTCAAAACTTACGTCTTTTGGGCCATGAACGCAATGTACGGTAGAGCTGACACCATTTGTGGTATGAGGGTGGTCACTTGAGGAGCTCGAGACAGCACTAAAACATGCATTATTGTTTGTTGAAACTAACTACGCCATGAACAATCCCATAGATTAACAAAACAATCCCACATAACGAAAATGGAACTCCGACGATGTTGGGACACAGAGCCCCGTCATTCCGAAACCGTCCCAGCCTACAAGTGCTACATATATCGTAGCACGCATCCAGGATTATTTGACGCCGCCTTGGATGGCGTTCTGCTCCGTTGGGTCGATCAATTCCTGCGTGGTATGGCGTATTGGTGTCAGACTAAATGGTCGACAGTTGTGATGGATTGTATTGTGTTCATGCCTCCACGTGGTATCCATGATTGACCTTTTTTTTGGCTGCTGTTGATGCTATGTGCCCATGTTTACGTTACGCAATTGGGGCGTGTGTAAGGCGAATAGGCGACAACGGGGGGGGGGGGGGGGGCGTGGCTAGGGCATTGTGTCGTTCGTGATGCGGCGAGACGATTCGTGTTTTAGTAAACGCACGTGGTGGGCGCAGGGAGGGCGTTGTGTTGGTCGACTGGATTGCCTTAGTAGTTTCCTTACGAGGACGTTGCTTCGTCGTTGTGGTTTCAACGGTGGTCGTTTAAGCGGCATCGGAGGCGTATTATCCGCGCCGTCTTGAAGTAGCCTGCATTGGTGAAACCGTGTTTCGATGCTGCCCACCACGCTGGCATTTACTGTGGGGGTAGCCGTCGGCACTTGAGTGGTGGTGATTGAGTAAACAAAATATATGCCGTAAACGTTCTTGAAGTTGTTTGTTTGTTGTTGCAGCGCGTTTAACGACGTTCGCGTAGAATACAATGGTCGCCGGTGGGAGGGGGCGGTGTTTTGTTTGTTATATTTTCGTGTCTCAACAAGGTAGCCTGGGCTGCCCTTTTAAAGTTCGGTTACAGTCGGCGCTTGCGTTGTTGCCAATACGCAAGGGTGTCCGTCGGGAGTGAGGGACGGCAGAGGCACTGTCTTGGTGCATTCCAGACATGCCCTAGACTCCATTCCCGCTTTTCCCTATTGAGTGGGGATGGCGTAGTTTTGTCACGCGTGAATACCGCGCCTTGCACTCTTCTGTTGCCGTCGATGGTTGAGTGTTGACCGCAGAAGGGGGCGCGGGGTTAAGTGTGTTGCGACACATTCACAATAAAATGGATTCGCGTATTTTAGGCGTCTTTAACTTGAGGGGGGGGGGTGTAAACTGTGTTCGCACCAAAAGCGCATCCTTGCTTAGCTATTTTAGCTATGTTGCTTTGCTGTGGCAGGCCGTGCGTGCATCATGGCGAAATAAATGGGGAGAGGGGGGCGTTGGCAATTGTGATGCCCCTAACCTCATCGTCACGGATTGGTGCCTTGAAGCGTGCTTGACGTTGATTCGTTGGCGCTAGAGGACAGGGAGCGCCTGGGAAGCGCTGGCGTGTTGTTTAATCGACTCCCCCACGCCTTGCCGTGGGGCTACGTTTTAGGTGGAGTTGGTTAGGTAAACGGCGATCGTTTGGTGGGGGTGCGGGGCGGCGGATATTGTTGTAAGTTGGCCTCCATGCAGTTGGTTGAACAGGTGTTATGTTCCGTTGCTGCGGTATGTTTCTCGTTTATTTCGGCCACATTAATTGTGGACGCTGAGAAGACAAGCCTTACGTTGTGCATTGGCGTGTTCTCGTGTTCCTGGGGTGGGCTCTACTACGACGGGACGGTGCGATCATTGTTAATGTACATGCCGTTGACGGATGGTCGTGTTGTCCCCTTGTTGTTGTCTGCGCTTGCGTGGCGGCGGCGAAGGGGGTGTCCTTAGGTTAGTGGATGAACCCTTCAGACTTGAGCGGATTCAGCGACGTCGGAAGGTGTCTGATTTCGCGTGGTTAAGGGAAGGGGGCGCCTGGTAGACCGCAACACGATTCGCGTTGACGTCACGCTATAGGGGAAGTAGGCTAGGTGCTTCCGGTGATGCAGGGCGGGGCGGGGAGGGGAGGGACTGTACGGTCAACGGCGTTTTTACGGTAGCATCCTCAATTGATGTCCCTTTGTCTCCTACGGGCGAGTGTCGCCATACGCGAGGACTTTGGAGGTGTACGTTTTGTGCTGTGACAATGACATGCAGGTGTATATTCATAATATTGCATGGCTAAGAAGGTTGTGCGGAAAGTTTACCCCTTCATTGCTAAATATTGCCCTCCAACATGTGTGTTAGCTATCGATACGTACTTCAACGAAACGCTAACAGCCATTTATAATTATCTTCTGTGTCGATTTGGTATGTCGTAGCCATACCCATTCGCTTGAGCAACACATGACCACTTCGAGGCAACATCAACAACAATCAATGGCGTGACAATATGATGGTTAATGCAGAACCAATGTATCATACGTAGACTGCCTACTGAACTCGAAACGCAAATTCAGTACAACTTGAACGTCGACTAAACACGTGTAATAGGAAGCGTTTCATTAAAAGCAGACCTTTTCCCATACGTTATACATCGGCTTCTTTGTGGAAAGTCTACTGTAGATAGAGTGCTTCCCAGCACAGCTCCCATATTGTATTACTCGAAGACTACTTTAATGGGAAGTTGTCATCCACGGCTAGCTAGTAAACCGGCATCGGGGTCTTTCTAATAAGCTAGTTGTGTGCGTCTTTCTACGAGCTAGCTGCTTCCTCCTTAGGTGTGGTGTATGAATAAGTCCATGTACGTACAACGTATTTCACTGAAGTTTGTGAAAGGAAACGTACATGAACACAGCAATGCAAGTAAAACTAGTTGTGGGATTCAAATATTCTCAGAGAAGGCTTGTTTCGATGCTGCAATGGGGATCACCGCTTCTCACGCCTCCTTACGTAGAAACCTCTGGTTTGATTCATTCCGTGGAAGATTAGAGATACCTCTTTCCGTGCAAGCTTCGATCTGTTTCCGTGGAAGGCAGGATGATTACGTACATATTTATGGAGTACGTGGAAGCTCATGCAAGCGAGTGGAAGGAATGCTAGCACGTCAAAGTACATGTGAAGTAGTTGAGGTAAACGGAAGTAGTGTTACGGCAGGTAGCAATCCTTAGACCCTAAGAAGTACATGCTCATTACGTCTGTCCAAGGCTGCTGACCTGTTCGTTGCCGGGGTCCGTGAAGGCCTAGTAGTGCAAAGATGAGTATGTTGTCCCTCGAAATGGGCGGATTGTGGCGAGTGCAGGTATTGGTGATGAGCACGATGCAGACGCTCAGCGAAGGGGGAATAACGATAGCGGACACGACGGGCACAGCAGGGCACACGGGGCGTGGGGCTGGTAGGACGGGTAGCACAGATCACTGTCTTTGGCTTTGTCTTTCGGTCTCTTGGTGGTTCTTAGAAGAACCAGGTGGTTGCCCAGTTCTGTAAGTAGGTTTTCCCCAGGCATACGATGGCGTTCCGGTCTAGGGGATCCATCCTCTCACCTCCATTATGTCGGCAGGGAGCCCCGTACGGCTCGATCCCTGCCCTCACAATGAACCCTATTCATAGCACTGGTCTCGGCAGTCGCTATGCGTCAAAGTATTAACCCTGGCTCCCGTCGCGCTGTAACACCCCCCCTGTCCGACGCATAACTATCGTCGGCACAAAGCGGGCATCCCGCTGACAGCGTGGGCGCCTTCCTCTTCCATCCTTCATGGTCGGCCCGGCGTTGTAACACCCTCTCTGTCCGGCGCATTATCGTCGACCCAGGTTGGGCTTCCCTGCCGTCAGGTGCGCTTTCCTCGGCGCCCCCGTCGCTGCAATTACCCTCCCAGCCCGGCGCATGTAAGCTTCGGTGCCAAGCAAGCAATGCTGTAGCGAACCGATCCTTCATTCCTTCTCGGTGCCCCTGTCGCTGTGATACCCCCCCAGCCCGGCGCATAAGCGTCGGTACCAAGAGGTCATCCCGGCCATAATCCGGTAAAACAGCGCGTGCGCCTTCCTCCTCCGTCCATCGCCGTCGGCCCGATGTCGCAACGTTCCTCCCTCCGCGATGTTGACCTTGAACGGTGATGAAGAGCGGCGGTCCTGACCCTCGTACGTTCTTCAAACAGGTAGCAACGCGTTCGCCTTCCTCGGTATGTGTAGAACTCAGCGGTGCTGACCTTGGACGGTGATGAGAACATATCATTCACACAAAACACACACAAGCCTATTCGACAAACAAGACCCCGATAAGGAGCTCACCTTCGCCGACCCGTTCGACACGCGCATGGCAGGTGCTTACCTTTTACTGTCAAGCCGCTACCGCCGTGATACTACTACCATGTTGCGTTTTATTACCCCCCACAAATCACAGAGTCCAAAGAGAAACCGCAAGCTAGTAATAATACCGATGGCTAACCTACCCCATAACACACTCGGAACCTGTACTTACCTGCTTTTCCCCCCACCTCACCTGCGTCTGTGTGAGACGTTGTTTCTCACTGTGCCTTCAACAACCATTTCTGCGCAAGTTAGCATCCATCGACCCCTCTTGAGTGTATCGAGATGGCTCTAGTCTCCTTGTACGGATGCTTCCTTCTCTCGATGATCGATGAAAATATGGAATAGCTTGTTTGCACCGAACCTTCACAATTTTCGACCTTACAATATCGGAGGTCATGCCACCCTCGGTCTCACGTATGATTCTCAAAATGGCGTGCGTTGATTGAGAGTGGATACTCCGTGTGAAGGCGGAGGTTGAGTTTGTACATCGATCTACCACGCGCTGTATGAAGTTTGTAAGGAAAGTCCTCTTTCTTGGGCATCTTCCGGTTGAACAGAGTTCTAGTTCATGTGACACATACAAGCGAAGGCATACAAGCGTAGTTGATGTCCCGTCGTACCAGGGTGGTGCCGCGGAAGGCGGAGGTTGAGTTTGTACATCGATCTACCACGCGCTGTATGAAGTTTGTAAGGAAAGTCCTCTTTCTGCTTGGGCATCGTCCGGTTGAACAGAGTTCTAGTTCACGTTACACATACAAGCGTAGGCATACAAGCGTAGTTGATGTCCCGTCGTACCAGGGTGGTGCCGCGGACTCCTTTGAAAACGTACTTCATATTGACCTGAAATCGCGTGCTTCCACTTACTGGCACTACCGTAGGTTAGTTTATGATTCCGAGTGAGCGCGTCGTTGTGACGAACTGATTTTAACACCTGTTTTAACCCCTTTAGAGCCCCAAAACCCCTCCCTGTACTAATTCCGAGTCATTTGTCCCCCAAAAACGGGTTTATAGTTGTAAAGGGGCTAACTTACTGGTTTCGGCATCTCCCAACTGTATATAGACTTGTAGTTCGTGCAATACTTCCACTTCTAGACTTGTAGTTCGCGTAGTACTTCAACCCTCTGATATATACTGGTATATAATGTATATGTACTACCAAGAGACAGTGTGTAATGACGTTCACGCCAACACCACGCCACCACCCCCCCAGCACGAAGTACACTGACTGTTGTCCACGGGTGCACTTTCGTACTTCAACCTACTGATATATACTGGCTGTTGTTGTTGTTGTCTTCACATTAAACCCGTTCTTTCTACTCAACCACATCAGTACACCCAGTGCCTGTCCTGATTCCCAATCCTAGAGAGATACAAATTCTGTGGTCACAGACTGTGAAACAGAGAAAAACCAAAACACAATAAACGCAAATTAATGGGTATATAATGAATATGTACTACCGAGAGTTAGCGTGTGATGCCGAGTGAGTCCGTCGTTTAAAGGTAATGACGTTCACGCCACCACCACGCCACCACCCCCCCAGCACGAAGTACACTGACTGTTGTCCACGGGTGCACTTTCGTGCTAAAAAAACAAAACGTCAGCTGTGAGATCGAGGATTTCGATTTATAGTATTGATATTAATAGTAGAAAGGCGGGGTGTTTACCCCCCCACCAAACTCTGTCCACTGGTATAGGGAAGGTTTTTTTCGTACGACGGGTCAACTAATCTGTGCGCGTGACATGACATTATTGCGTTTCGGGATTTTATATTTGTTTCCGATTTTGGTCGTGTTCTGAAATAGTTCGTTGGTTTAGATCATGGTTGGTATTGGTGTCTATTAATATTTATTAGATGCGATTGCGTCCATTGATATAACAGCTGTGGTTACCCTGACTGCTGTTATTCATATGAATCGTAGCGTTGACTCTAGAGTTTTTAGTATCATCCCATTTTTTTTTCTCCAACAAGGCCAAACATACAGGGGGGGCGGTTCGTAGGCATCTTGTGACCACAGACTGGTACCTTTTTAGGATTTATATATCTTATCATCTATTTTGTGTGTGTGGTACATTGTGTGTTTCTTTCACATTAAAAACCTTCCTTTTTACCCGTCGCATCCAGCACATCCCAGTGTCCGTGGCCGATTTTTCATCCTAAAAAGGTACCAGTTCTGTCGTCTTATCAAAACTATCGAGACAGAGATACTACACTTTTAGTGCAGTAAGCAGACAGAACAAGTCAATTTTTCCAGTTATACGGAAGTGCTTAAGACCTTACGGCCTGCTAATCCAGGCTGCATGCAAGAGAAAAAAGAGAAAAAAAAAAATCTTACTCTTTTCGATAAAGAAAAAATAATAAAAGTAAATATACTGAACCAATCAATAATCAAGCAACCAAATAAAATCATGACAAAAAAGAAAGAAAGTCGTGCTTCTCCAAGGAGATGCGACCTCCATAAAAACAAATGAATATGGAAAGAAATAACATGGACCGAAAAACAGCGCCCAAAGAGCCAAACTGAGAACGGACAGATTAGGACAGCCAGCGGACAACGAAAGGCAGCCGAGGCAGGTTTTACTATGCGCGTATACAGGCAGTTCTACCAGCTAGTCGGTCTGCACCTACTCTGTTTGAGCCGTCTCTTTACCATGCTTTCGTCGCGTCCTGGTTTCCCTATGACCACCCCCACCCTCCTGTTCTCCCTTCCTTGACGTTTTCTTCACCGATACATACGGGTACGTTTGACTTCCAACTTCAATTCCGTTTCGTTCTCTTGTAACACACGAGAGTCGCAAAAGAGAACGGGAATGACCAAAAATTCCAAGAATGAATACGTAGGTAGCTAAGCACCAAAGAAAAAAGTCCTTAGGACAAATACGGAAAGGCCGGAGAAACAAGGCAAAAGCGACACCGCGTAACCACTAAATAAGTGAAACAAAGTAAAACGAAGCAAATGGATGCGAGGGGGCACCGTTGCTAGCACATCGCTGTCGTACCCCCCCTGAGAAGCAACAACATGTGCAATACAACAAGCAAAAGAAAAAAATGAAAAAAAAAGAAAAATAAGAAAAATAAACAAACAAACAAACAAAGGGAAAGAAAGACCACCAGAAAACAGTGTGCCGCGTTTCGAAGCCTAACCCCAAGAAGCGGTGCCGCCCCCCGCACGTAGTCTAGGTGGAAACTTAACTAGTCCAAGCTGGTACCTTGCCTATCCTGTCGGCCTGTTTCCTCCTAGCCCATCTCATCAGCCGCGTTTCCGGGTGACGACTGTCTGCCCCCCCCCTTCCCCATTCCCTTTTTGCACCCCCGCAAACGGATGCGTGGCGCCCTTATCTACTCAGTTCCGCCTCTACCTTTGTAGCCACCGGAACATGAACATGTCAGGGCGCCTTCGAGGAACCCCCCTGCTGCCACTTGCCCACTTTAGTTGCTGCAAACGCCTATATCTGCGTTCTTACTCCAACACCAAGGGACCTGTGCGCTGACCCCTTGGAGGCTATAAACACCTTGAGGTCTTCAGCAAGGCATTTTGCCAGTACTTTGTTGTCCCTCTTTGTCTTTCCTTTCCTTCACCCGTCATTCTCCGAACATAATCCGACTGGTAGTCTCCCCTTGGGTTGCCGTGCCACGGCTCCCTCTATATATATATATTGTGTTTACGGATTTTCTGTTTTCGATTTGCCTCTTGCATCCGTGGGTTGCTGAGAGCCTTGCGTACGTAGAGGCTCTATAGTCGCCCACCCTTTCCTTACTGCGACGCTGGAAGCCAATGACACCAGGAGATTTGGTCATGTGCCGATCGGAGTCTGAGCATTTTTTCACGTAGGTCCATCTGTCATACATCGTACAGCAGCGGGGTCTCAATTCACTTCTGCCTTCAACATTGCGGATTTTCAGACTAATGAGTCGAGCCGTATCATGTCTTTTTTTTACTTATACTTCTGTCCGAACCGTTTGCAAGCACGCCACATGAGACGGACCGTCGTTCGCAATTTCGAGTTGAGAGGTCAGCGTCTTCGTGGATAATGCGCCGAGTACAAGAACTGGCTCGTCTGTCATCTCTGCAGCTGTTCGATAAACGAGCGGCGGAGGAGGTTCTGTCCGTGTTCGTAGATCATCGTTTCCGTCTTCTGAAACGTCGGGGCCGTGTTCGAGACAGTCCACGATGGATCTGTCCCCAATTTCATAGTTTTGCGGGCTCATCCGCAGACTTATGAAAGACAATTCCTGCCATCACGGCGTACAGCATACCCCATATAGCCTTCGCCACGCATGCAATATGGCTACTCTTTTCAACCACTACATCCATCCTGGAGGTGAACCAAATCCTCATGATGTTTCGCTTCTTCGGCTAACAGCGTACGAGTACAACGTTGTATCACAGCAGCGAAGAACACGTTGACCGCCAGTGGCGACAAGCACCGCAGCCTTTCGTAGCCCCTGGCGTGAATTAACCAATCAGAGTGTCACCCATAGTCTTGTGCGGACCTCAGCACGCATCCGTCGTTCGAACGGCCGGATAATTGTAAGCATCTTGCGTTGGCTATGCCAAACGCGGTAAATTACCTGCACCACAGCAGCTCCGCTCGACAGAGATCGTACGCTTCTGCGATCGATGACAGCACATTAGCTACAGAGGATTTTTCTCTCTCGTCGAGGCTTCTTACGTAATCGTCGTAACTACAGAACAGCATGTCGACTCGTTAGCATCGTGTAGGACGAAAACCGCATTGTTCTCAGGACAGACTTGCCTCGTCCTCGCAGTAGTTGCTGAATACGGTCATGCGTACGATTTTCAACAACACTTTTCCTGCAATGGGCCAACAAGCCGAATCCTTCTGTACAGTTGTTGCAATCAAGTTCGGTCCTTCTTTATGTGCCTGGAGTCGACGGTGTAGAAGGAAGTTTAATGGAGAACAACACACACACACACATATGTTTCGGTGCTCGTCATCACAATACTCTGGTGCTATAAAAAATGAGTATTTATATGTTCTTTATGTTTCGTCTTGCATTCACAGATATCTGGTACAAACTACACCACACATTTACAGTTGGTGGGAGCGAATACGTATCGTTACTACCAGTAAGTACAACAACCACGTTACTGATTATATTATAGTGTTAGATTGTTCGCCAATGTTTGCCCCCATCGCGGGTCGTGTCCGAAGGTTAGCCAAATGAAAAAGTAGGCAACTGCCACTATCGAATACTATGAATTAATAATTACTTGGTGTCATTATATTACTCGTACATGCGGAGTGGCAAAATAAGAAGACACAAATGCGATACGTACGCATGGAAGAAGTACAGGGTATTCCGTAAGTGCTTGCATCTATTGATATGTATAAACAAGTTGCCGCGTATAGGTTGTTCGTGGTGCACACTGCAACTGTGATAGGCCCCTTACGTCATACCAGGTACGTCATACCAAGTAAGTGACATACGAATACGAATGTTATGTTATTAATAGGCGAAATGCGTCACTGATGTTACAACACACTCAGGGTTTTACTCTAAAAGACTCGACTAAGACACAACCCTAAAAAGGCAATATGCCTGTAGGAGAAACACAAACTCCGTGGCATCAAAGGCCGAGAAACACATGTTGATCGTAATTCAGACGAAAATATTTTGATGGTAACAATGACACGAAAGAAAGGCAAGTCAATACAGGCCTCGTATTGTCCCTTTCAGGGTTGTAGTTGCGACGGTTTGAACAAACAAATAAAAATTCTGGTTAATTTTGTATATTTTTTCCCTCCGCTGTCCCTCGCCAAGTCTTGTTTGCATGGCCCATATAGCAGGCGGGCGGTCTTTCTAGCCGAGCAAGGCCTAGACTACCCTCAAGCGGACGATACCTTTCTGCTGCTGCGCACCGCCGCCCAATCGTGTGCAGCGGTAGAGTTGAATCGCGCACTGCGCTGCGTCAGGCGCAAAAGTCCAGATGCAGGGCCTTTTGCCGTCGGATGTAGACAGCAATGTCCATCCCTTTTGTTGCGCGGGAGGCAGACCCCATCAGAAAAGCCGTGACGCCCGACACTAACGTACACAGCCCTAGGTTATGTTTGCCTAGAGGAGCTGCTTACTGTCTCGAGTAACCTGGCTTCGCATCAAGGAGGAAGGGAGCGCTGTGCGACGAGCTGGTTGTGGCACTGACTGCCCGTCATCCTTCAGTCGCGAGAATTTTTATTTTTTCCAGCACAATCACCCTGAGTGCGCCAACGAGAGGAGAAAGCGAGGAGACCGACTGGGAAGGACAGCCAACGAGAGCGTGTTACGGACGAGCGGCGTCGAGTGTGGTCGTGCTAGACTGGCCGATCCGGTCACTCGGAGCGGCGGCTGAGCAGCAGCACAGCACGCGCCGGCGCAGCAGCACCACAGGCACAGGAGAAGCGATCCGGACACTGACACGTCGACCCGGGACGGCTTACACATAATTATCTCTCTTCTGT
>MEHQ01003876.1:102465-120655 GCA_008828725.1 Saccharina japonica
TGTTGTACTTTTTACCTAGCTTTCATAGCGTATGCCTCGTCCTAACAATGGCCTGCGCGTGTCCCAACAAAAGGGTTTGCAGTACTAAAGGGGTTATAAGCCAAAAATAAACAATCTCACCACGGGTGGGACCGACCCGTAGGATCAACTCTTATTGATAGTCCTAATACTCGAGGGTAGCTACCTCGTACAATTGACCACCGGCCCCATTGGATCAAAAGAACTTATCATACAGTACTGATAGGAGTCGTAGTGTGATATCATGAACCGTCTACCTGGTATACTTTATTATTGATAGTGGTGGGTCCAGTCTATTATATAATTCATGTCGTGCGCGCCGTACGATGGATATATAAATCGACCGCTGTGTTCTGCTTTGTTGTAGTTGTAGTAGTATTATGCGATATCTCATTCCTACTATAATGACTCTCCCCCCCCCAAAAAAACAGATGCTCTCTGCCAACAAAAACACTACTGGTGATAATACAGGTGCCTTCACTTAAATTGTAGTAGACTATAAGCATTCATCTTGCATTCATCCTTTCTCGCACAGTCTTGGTTCCGTTATATGGCTACCTATAGTACGGTAATAATCGTGACAAGCGGCTTGGGCCTACTACTGTTGTAGTTCTCGTAAAATCCACCTATTAATATATAGCTCTCATAGTTAGCTCTCGGCAGGGCCTACTACTGTTGTAGTTCTCGTAAAATCCACCTATTAATATATAGCTCTCATAGTTAGCTCTCGGCACGTCCATGATAAGACACAAGCTCTGGGGCCATAAAACTACGACACAGAGACAATACCTTGTAATGCAGTAAGGATCGTAGACAGCCGCCAGATAAAATGAATAGACACACATACCAACCATTCTACACAAACAAACGTATACGTAGTCTATAGCACTACCAAAATCAAGCCAGAAAAGACATGCTGTCATTCTGATGTGATATCATACGAACGTGAATATACTGCTGTCCTTGTTATTATTCTAGTCTAAGCCGACATCGACTGCTGCTGAACTGCACTTCTGCACTTGTTGATGTTAGGCTCCATCCTGGCTGCTATACGTACGACAGTATCGATACCTGGTAGTACATATGATATGTATAATATTATATCAACATTGCGGACCCTTTCGGGGTTCCACTTTATATTCCAGTATACTTTTTTGGGCTAAGTTAGCCTGTGACCACGGGAATCGACCGCGTCAAGTGTTGGATTAGTACGGGGTGCTTGGTAGTACAAGAAGCGGTCACGATGAGATTCAACTGAAGAGTATCACTTGGGCAGGTACTCCCCTATATACTGCCTTGCAGTGCAGCACTGCTGCTGTAGTTGTACGTTTTCCATTTCTGCAATATGTGAGCGTGGTGCATATTATAATAACAGTTATGACAGGTTATGAGTTAATAATAATACAGCAGAGTACCTGCCATCTCCTGGCTTGTTGTGTAGATCGTACATAGGACCAAGAGATAAACCCAAAGGTTGAAGGAGCCAGTGAGAGATAGACCCAAGGGGTCAAAGTTCTAAGGGTTCCATTTGGAAGCACCAGATTGCCCACAAAAATCCGAATTTCATTACGGAGTTTATTTAGTATAATAGTACTGCTGTTATTAATAGTATGATATGTCCTCCACCCCCAAATACCGTGGTATTATGTCCCATGATCAAAGTCTCTGATAAGAAACAGGAAATAATAGGTTATGTGGACGACTAACACGAAATATATACGAGCTATGTACCCGAACCACCCCCCCCTGTATTTGTGGTGTCGTGAGAAAAAACAAAAAATAGGTCTACCTAACCCCAGCTGGAATTATCTCACCTCGTGTACACGTGGGCCGTGTGTCAAAGTCAAAAGGGCTTGTGAACCAGTCCTCTTGCTCCGCTTTTTCCTCTCTTTGCTTCCTTGGTTCGCTGTCGGCCCTGTATATATTTACTCCAGAGCCGCGCTCGATGGATCTCTTGTACACCTGTGGGCCTGCGTCAAAAGTCAAAAGGGCTTGTGCACCGGTCCGCTTGCTCCTCTTTTTCCTCTCTTTGCTTCCTTGGTTCGCTGTCGGCCCTGGTCCTGCTGTAAACATTTACTCCAGAGCAGCGCTCGATGGGTATACAGCGCAGACAACAGCAAAACACCGAGATGGTCAAACGTGCATCGCTATGTTTTCCTGCCGGGTGCACTCGTCTTCGTTCTGTCGCTGTCGATACCTATTAGAGACGCGCGACACATGACGGCTGGCCTAATACCGTCCAAAGACAAGAGGCGTACAATATACTAAGTGACTTGAGTTATCTATACCTTTTACCTGACCTTCCACTCTATATCTACATCGTTATCTTGTCGGCCCGGCTATCAGCACACATTATGCGAGTGGTAGTTACATCACCTTTTCGGCTTGTATCGATACCTGTGGTTTGCGTTTGGTTATAAAGACAGTATGCTTGAAAATCAAAATGCTTGCAGTCATTTATTAACACACGAGAGTACATGCATGTGTGCGATATTGAACAACGAGCAAACGGACAGTTGCGCGACAAAGACAAGGGCACGAGCAAACGTATGCCTGCACGCACTGACCAAACACATATCTTCAAAGCCCTACGAAACAAGCAGGTAGAGCACCGGTAGCAACGTGCATATCACTGTGCATATATACGTGTCGAGAGTTCGAGCCATGCATCGATAAACGAGGGGATACAGTTTGCACGAGCACGGATGAACGAGGGGATACAATTTGCGTGTGGGATAAACACACTCTCCTTGCGCTGCACTTCAGTTGCGCTGCACTTCAGATTGCCGCTGCCACATTTCAGTTCCGAGCCCCTCCTTCGGTGCCATGTTACGGCAGAACGAGGGGATACAATTTACGTGTGGGATACACACACTCTTCTTGCGCTGCACTTCAGTTCCGAGCCCCTCCTTCGGTGCCATGTTACGGCAGAACGAGGGGATACAATTTACGTGTGGGATACACACACTCTTTTGCGCTGCACTTCAGTTCCGAGCCCCTCCTTCGGTGCCATGTTACGGCAGGTAGCAATCCTTAGACCCTAAGAAGTACATGCTCATTACGTCTGTCCAAGGCTGCTGACCTGTTCGTTGCCGGGGTCCGTGAAGGCCTAGTAGTGCAAAGATGAGTATGTTGTCCCTCGAAATGGGCGGATTGTGGCGAGTGCAGGTATTGGTGATGAGCACGATGCAGACGCTCAGCGAAGGGGGAATAACGATAGCGGACACGACGGGCACAGCAGGGCACACGGGGCGTGGGGCTGGTAGGACGGGTAGCACAGATCACTGTCTTTGGCTTTGTCTTTCGGTCTCTTGGTGGTTCTTAGAAGAACCAGGTGGTTGCCCAGTTCTGTAAGTAGGTTTTCCCCAGGCATACGATGGCGTTCCGGTCTAGGGGATCCATCCTCTCACCTCCATTATGTCGGCAGGGAGCCCCGTACGGCTCGATCCCTGCCCTCACAATGAACCCTATTCATAGCACTGGTCTCGGCAGTCGCTATGCGTCAAAGTATTAACCCTGGCTCCCGTCGCGCTGTAACAGTAGACGGAACCCCATAGAAGATCGTGGAAGCCCGCGGAAGTAAAATAATCTCCTTGGACGCTTCAATGGGATGCTTCTGGAAGCGTCCACGGAAGTTTCTAAGTGAAGCTTTCGTGGAAGCTTCCATTCCCACAAAAGCCGCCGTGGAAGCTTCCGTGGAAGCTTCCGTGGAAACATCCTTGTACTTCCGCGGAAGAATCTTTCATGGAAGCTTCTATATAAGCAGTGGAAGCAGTGGAAGCTTCCATGGAAAAAGTGGAAGCTTCCACAGACAACCTCGAGGGCGTGGAAGTAAATTATAATGAATGGAAGTTCACGGAAGTCAATGGAAGTAAATACTGGTCCGCGGAAGCTTCCATGGAAGCTTCCACTCGGTCCTTCCACGGAAACTTCCACTAGTAACTTCCACAGAAACTTCCAGCTTCCATGGAGGTGGAAATTTCCATGGAAGCTTCCACCACTTCCACCGCTTCCATGGAAGCATCATTGACTTACATGGAAACTTGCATCAAGTTATGGAAGCTTCCATGGAATTGGTGGAAGCTTCCATGGAAGCGGTGATAGCTTCCATGGAAGTCGTGGAAGCTTCCATGGAAGTTTCCATCTAGTTCCACGATAAAAGCAAACAATGTACATACGACGTCTTTTATCGACTTGCCTAAGATGAGACCACTCTTGGCGGCGTTGTCGATCAAGAGATGGACAGACTCCTGAGGTGCTACGAGCTGGTCCAGCCGTAAAAACAAATTCCGTTGTATCGGCGCTTTCGCGACCATTTGGAAACACTACAGTAGGACTCCAAATGTTACATCAGTGTTTCCGAGCCTGACGCGCATATGCAGACGTTAGATTTTTTCCGAATCCGAGTTGTTTCGTCGAGAAAGTCAATGCCGAGTAAAGGCACGTGCTACGGTAGAGATAGAACGTTTCGACCAAAACCGTTTTCTGAACGATCGGGCTCCTTAACCCAAATTCGTCGGAATTTATGTTTTGAGCCGAAATATGTTTCGGAATATACTTCGGTCATGATATTTCTCATCCGGCAGCACTACTATTTTCCTCCAATTTTTTTACTTGCTACTAGTATGACGCTCCTTAAGTGAGGAGCTCATAAAGAACATGGTGCACCTCTATCGTAGCATGCGTCTAAATCCCAACACTTCATGGGGTGTTTCGATACTAAATTCTGTACGAAAGTCCGAAGAAACTGCTCTGTGGATTCGGCTGATTCTTGGTGTGAACATTCTTCAAGGCATGAGGAAACGATCGATATCCTCGCAAGCGCCTAATTCGATGTTTTTTTTTGTTTTTTGTTTGTTTTTTGTCCATCCCATTTATTATCTTTGCACTTCCGTCTTTCTCCCTCCCTAGTCGTAACTCAGATCCGGGGTCACAAAGTAGGCCCCTCTCCCTCCTCCCCCACTACGGTTCTTGCCTTGCATTTTTATCGCGAGAAGATTTCAGCACTCTCTTCCCTCGTCAACTCTCGTCGAATTTTGCTTACCCACGCTATAATATGCGCTCTCGACAGACGGTGTCATTTGAGAATAAAAACCTCCATGGGGAGAATCGAACCCTCGACATCCGGGCCTTCAGGCTTCGTGGCTACCAGTTAGACCACCGGGGCGTGATGTATATCAAGAAATATGACATCAACATATTTAAGTGTATATTGGCCTTGCTCTAACGTCTTTACGGCCATTAACACGCAGCCTTCCCGGCGGAACGGTCTTCAACTGCATGAAATAGGGACTGTATTGGCCCTAATCCAACGTCTTCCCGGTAGTCAACACGCGGCCTTCTCGGAGGAACGGTCTTCGACTGCATGGTGTAGGAAATGCCATTTTACCGTCCAGAAAGTATTACCGATCTCGAGAATATCAAAACAAAACAAACACAGTCAAAACTACCTAAAAGTTGAAGACATTGATCATCAAGACCTTAGCTTTGTACCCTCTCAATTATTATCATATTCCCCGAAATCCTTCGACTGTTCGTCAGCGAGCCGTACGTAATACGGCTTACCAAGTATGTGTCTTTTAATGAATGCCTCAAAACAGCGATAAACACCCATAAGGATGTCCGTATACTGTAGACCTGCATGCCTACCCGTGTGTAGCAGGCAGCAAGGACGGATCTGAGTGCTACAATAGAACAGGCGTCTGTGTGTGTGAATGATACCACAGCTATAGCTGCAGTTTTCACAGAGGAGAACCAAATACATGTACAATATTTGTTGTTTATCGCATAACTTCACTCACGATACATTGGCTTGATGATGCGCTCACTCGTCCTGCGTCAATGCAGTGGAGCCGGTAGGTAGAGCTAGTCGTTCCAACGCAGGAAAGGTAGACGAGGCACGTCGCAATCTCAGGATAGGCGGACGAAGAACTGAGGTCGATAAGCGACCGGGAAGACGTATACTCGTACTATCTGAAAATATATGTCCCACGCAACTTGATCAAAGTGCGATGCAACCTAAGTCAATGAGCTTCAACACATGTAGGGAATCACTTAAATAAAGCGTACGAGTAGTATCTGACAGTCCGCCCACAGAAGTATTAGAGGCAAGGACGTAGATGGTACAATACGCGAGACTCTGTTTAACCGCGGGAACTCATCTTTGGGTCGAGGGTCAAGCTATTGATAGTAGCATGTATACACACAATCATGTGAAAATATAATATGAGTACGGAGTAGAGTGGTTGCCAGACCGAATACACCCGAAAAAAGAAAAATGGTTTTCAAACCCTTCATACAAAAGCGCGGTATATTGACGTGTCATCAGCAAGCGAGCCTACAGCGTACACACCAGCTATGAGCTGGTACACACGCTAAATCCACATACCTACGAGATTAGGGTTACCTTTAGAAAGCAAACGAAGCAATCAGGCGTACCTATGGCTGGTTTTGGATGCAATACATCGGCCTAAGAGCCTACCCAGACAACTCTGGCGTATTAAGGTTCCGTATCACACGCAATACAGCAAACCCCCTGCGACGACCATCCGAGCAGGTTTGCTTCAGAAACAAGGAACGCACACGCGGAAGAACCAGAAACCGCGGCTCTGGAAAATATGTCCTCGAGACCATTTCAAAATTCCCGTAGTCGCAACGATATCGTGTCCATCTTTTGTTCAACTAAATGAATCCACACTCTTACTGCTAAACTCATTACAAATGAATTAATTTGATCCGCACCTACTAGTAAGACCGACATATATGCGTTGTGTTTCGAGCTGATGATGCAGCCCTCTCACCGAGACGGGAGCCTCGACACGCACCAAGAGGACGGTACGGGTTTGCGGTTTCCCCAGTTGTCCGAAATTCCGCTTCGGCCTTCGTCTCAGGGTGTGTGTTAACTTATCACCGGTGTGAAATGGTACGGTAGTAGTAGCAGTAGTAGTAGTAGTAGTAATATCACCGTAGACCATACCTGGTAGTGAATAGGACTACGGAACATATGAAACCCTATCTAGTTATGATTTTTTGCTAACAATATTTGGTCCTATTTATTTACTATGTGGTCCCCCGTATTAGTGCTACGTAGTGCATCCCCCCTGCCCGAGAACGAGGAATGCCATCACCGGGGTTCCACTTTGTTTTATTTTAATGTATTCGTGACCGGTTGAAAATGCTCACTAAACGGTTCTCAAGAACGTGAGGCTTAAGTAGGACACGTTTACTGGTCATTATCTTTATATTCAGGGGACTAGCCTAGCGCATTGAAATGTTACCGCAGTCGGGTGGCGTGATCCATATTCTTCGGGGTGATATTTCCGTTCGATGAGATGAGACGTCGCGAGCTCCCCGTGTGAAGAGCTCAGAAAATAAGCCGCCACCCCTACCATACATACTCTTCGTGGGGTTTGGCGCAAGATACGATAGATGAGTCATCCCACGGTAAAAGCGCGTTGCAGATAGTTTATGCCTGTTGAGGCATTAGGTTCTGGTCAGTCGAGCCCCCTTAAGGCAACGGCCAGTTAGTAAGATAATATTACCAGTATATCTGTTTTGGGACTAACGTATACCAGGTACCAGTTGTAATTTAAAAATCTTGGTCGGGTTGCTCGAAGAAATATAATCGGAGTCATGTGTCGGGGGTGATATGGAGCTCCGTATGCCAGGAGGTCAGAACATAATGACCCACCACCCCGACCGTGACATTGGCCAGGTCAGATAGAGGGAGAACGTTTGGGGGGGTGAAATGACGCGTGCTACGATAAGGTGTTCACGTTTTGGCTGAAACGTACGGTCGACTCCTGAACCCATTCATAACTGAAAAACTTAACGCACACTTGTTCCAAGTAGTTTGTCCCCCAAAAACGTGGGACCAGTTCTTAAGGGGTTATAACCCAAACACGTCAGACTTTCGTTCTTGTGTTGCAATTTGATTTTCATAGGAGACTCAGATCATGGAATTACGTAGCACTTTTGGTTTCCTCCAAACCTCCTACCTTTTTTTGACGAATTATGGAGCTCTTCAAGTGAGGGAGGTCAGAAAAATAATGGTGCACCTCTCTCTGTCGTAGCACGCTCGGAATGGTTCCTGAATGATCAAGCCCCTACACCCAAACTTGTCGGGCTTTCACATGTGTATTGCAATATGTTTTACTTTACACGTTGGCCTTGATATTGCTCATCGGTTACCCTTACGTGGCCCTTTTTAGTTTCATCCAAAATCAGCTTGTGGGTGTGGTATAGAGCTCCTCAAGTGACCACCCTAAGAGAAACCAATGGTGCACCTGCATGCAGGCTACCGGAGCATGCCTCTCAAGAGACGCACCCTCCCATCACGCGCCACACTTGTACAAAAAAGAAGAAGACTCCTGACTTTAGACGCGTGTCACCTTAAGGTACAGGTGCACCATGTCTTTTTCAGAGGCTCCTCACTTGAAGAGTTCTATACTAATAGTAAGCCGAAAACTGATTTTGGAGGAAACTTCAACAAGTAGTGTTATGACACCCGATGCGCAATGCCATGGCCTACAGTAAGTTTACAACGCAAACATATCGCAACGACATACATGACAATTACATTTCGACGATGTTGGGTTAAGGATCCCCGCCATCCCGAACACGTTCCAGCCAAAAAGTGCTACCTTGATCGTAGCAGGCGTCTTTCCTTCGTTCGAAATTCGAAAACATACATGATGGCTGTGCCGAACGTTGAACACGCATTGCGGGCAATCACGTGGTCATCAACAAATAAGCGCCAACCCGGCATGTGGCTCTCGGTGGCTCCTGCTCTTCCAGACCGACATATAGACATATGGTTCCCCATCAGAAGAACAACACAGGCACGCAGCTATTTGTACTGGAATTTATTATTTTATCACCTGAACTATCGCCCATGAGGAGTCTCACCAAAGGCATTTAACTCTCCTTTACGCCTGCGACTTGACGCACACAAAGTCCGATTTCACAACTCCACTCGATATTTTCGTTTTTTTTTTCTCTTTCTACGCACACACTCCAATTTCACATCCAGATTTCCCAACACGGGGGCGTTTTAAAAAGTTACTGAAACACCTGCCACTTCCAACAGGCAACCGCAGAGAGGGTCCCTTTCGCGATACACAAAACATATACGTACGTACGGTCTACTCGCACTGACAGTTGGGGACACCGAGCTAGCCTTGGCGATGCACTAAAGGCAGACAGATGGGGATACCGACGACGATAAAAAAAAATAGTAGCGCAATGCCCCGTTAGGCAACGTACAACATCAAACCACACACTCACTCGTCCACCAGCTGGACAGAGCGCAAAATGCAAAACTGTGCCCCTTTCCGATGCTGCTCCTGCTCTACCCTCCGATGGGACATCGCGCGAAGAAAAGGAAAGGCGCTGGGGAGCTCACATCCAACTCTTCTAGACGCACACATGACATACAATATATAGCATACTCGAACAGAACCGATACCATACGATACCATGCAGAACACAAATATAAATAGTTTTCCATCGACAATAGATCGCACTCGACCACGGGACCGAGCATAACGCCGTGCAACTGGAAACCCGGCTTGTCGCGGACGACGGCGACCGGCCACACCACTTGTTTGTGCGGTTGCCTCTATATGGCAAGACTGACCCGAACTAACCTACAAACCTCGAATACAAATTTAGATATCACGTGCTGCGATTGCGACCGCAAGGGTCGCGATAAATCAAATTGGGACTATACCAGCAGCAAGCGGAAAAACCAAGGCAGAACTTACAGTTTAAGCTTACAGCGTTCTTCACCTACTGTACACGTCGACATGTACCGTTTAGTCGACACACGCGGTTGCTTCGGCGATTACTGTACGACATCAACACACAAGCGGGAGCGAGCCGTGGTTGCCTCATTTCACCAAAACCACACTACCGTACGCATATCTCGACAGCCCCGACACACAACACACAGGCCCTGAGCCACAGCGAGTTCGGCTGCATCGTTCGGAGCAGAGCCACATATACAATCTACGCTGTCGATACTTCGACAACGGACTACAGCACGACAACAACGACAACCCGGACGGTCGGGTTTCCAGAAGAGGCGCCCTTTACACCGTGCCAACATCGCGTAAATCACGTTTTTCCTACGCCTTGACACAAACAATCTCTAATACTATACATCACCATCCGCATCTCTCATCTCTAGGTAGGTAGAAAGTGCAACACAGGTGTCTCGCGGGAGGCGGGAGGCGGGAGGGGGGCGGGGGGAGCGGGGGCACTACATCTCATTCCCCGCTATACAGGACCAAAAAGCGGCAACTGATCCCGGAAAAAAAAACAAAATCATTACGGTTTTCCTTAGTGAAGAAACCTGTGACTGATAACTCAGTCTGGACACCGTCGGTCCGTTACGGGAGCCAAGCCTATATATAAACAACAAAATCGACGAGCATGAGACCCTACCCAAACGAGGGATGTGGAGCCATGGGGGGGGGGGCTCTTCGTGCGCAGCAGTTTGGGGGCAAACCACGACGAATGACCCCACAGCATTCCTCCTCGATTGTGGACAACTGTGTACCAGTACCCATGCCTCGTAATTTTACTGGGAGACAGGGCGGATTTGGAGGCCTGGATCGAGCCCTGGAGGAATTAACCGAGCTACACCTATCGCCAGATAACTAAGATGCCCGGCGAGATGGTGACGGGTCTTCCGTCAACCTTGTTCCTTATTCACCATGGCTCCGACGACGGCGACGAAAGCACGCAAAAGAGCGAACGGCGGCGTGCTAGACGTGCATGTCTCGAGTTGTCACCTGTTATATTCTGGCATAAAAAGGCAAAGGGGGCCATAGGGATAATGTCATTTTATGTCGCGGCAGCCTCATCGTTTACGTGTGTTGCAGCGGTATGGGGGGGCACCTACTCGAATTGTCAAGAGCGTGTCCTAAGGCATGACGCATGCTACGATTGAGGTGCACCCTGTTTTTTCTGAGCTCCTCACTTAAGGAGCGTCTTACCTCACTGACCAAATGATTTTGGGGGAAAATAAAAGTGCTGCCGGATGATACATGTCATGACCGAAGCATATTCTGAAATAGTTTTCGTCACAAAAATAAATGAAAAGTCCGACGAATTTGGGTTAAGGAGTCCGATCGCAAAAGCAAGCCATTCAGCCGAAACGTGCCACCTCTACCGCAGCACGCGTCGCATGCTACGGTGGAGGTGGACCATTTTTGCCTTCTAAGGGTGGTCACTTGACGGGCTCTGTTCCTCACCCAAAACGCTGATCTTGGAGAAAAACAAAAGAGCTCGTACCAGATTAACAATCCCGTGGCCCAAACACTGAAAAACAAAAACGAAAAAAGTTGGAACACAGTAATGAAAGACCGACGATTTGGGTTTAAGCAGCCCGATCGTTTAGAAAAACTTTAGGCCGAAAAATACTGCAGTAACTCTAGCGTTGCCCGCGTGTCCTACCAGTGCTCCATGCAGCAGTACACCGTCAATGTGGACACCGCAGGTATGAGATCGGCGTTGCATCAAACGCGCGACGTTGCAAAGCTCCGTGTCTTAAATCTATCGCAGTATATGTCGGGTAGTGCAGGGTTTCAGGGATCTCTACGTACAGAAAGCTGGACATTTTTGTTTTGTATCGCCTCTCCAAAACAAGATAGGAAAACGGCTGCTCAGCAATATACCGTGCGTTGCTACGTACTCTACATTTACTTTTCGGGCAAGTGTGTGACCTCCTCGCTAATTGCGGTAAATATACCCATGCTCCCCGATACGAGAAAGAGCTCGAAACTCCATGATCTAGCGTCTTGTCGGGCTAAGGAGGACGGTTGTAGCGGTGCAACTAAAACGGGAGTACCAACCATGCGAGTCCGCTCACCAACGACGGGGTTATGGCAGTGGCATCCACATACACCGCGCCTTTGTGCCGAACACTGTCAATATCAAGTGGCTTGCGCCGGCCAGGTGAAACATCAAGCGTCTACACTACGTATGGTCAATGACGGGTGGAGCACAGAGTCGAAAAATGTCTCATCATTGTACTGTGTACGGCAAAATGTGTTACAAAGCTGCAAAGGGCCTCAGGGCTCCCAGTAGGGGATGTTGCTGCCTTGCGCTCATTTAGGTTTTGTTTTGTTTGTCACCCGCCGGCGGATTGAAAAAAAAAGCGACGTTTACTTGGAAAGACTGGTGCTACGATAGGAGGCGTACCCACATTTTCACTGCCGGTTTTTGGCCACTCGGACGAGTGGCTCCGAACCTAACTGAAGTGTGGACCTAATTATAAGCTGTTGGCTTTGCGTAATGAAACCTCCAACACGGCGGTGCATATCGAACAAAACAAAACAGAACAAGATTATGAGTACAACGCAGTAAAGCAGTCACTCGGCCGAGTGGCTCCGTGCAGGTGAAAAACAAGCACCTAGACATGACCCCCCTACCGTAGCACCCGTCGAAACTACTTGTAGGATGCTTGTCTGTTTCCTTCCGACACACGTACGTCAGTATGAACATGCACAGCGGTGTACATCCAGGGCGAGAACAACGAAAAAGCTTCAAAACGACGCGACAGCCTGGTGTTTGTTTTGTCACACAGGCCCATCACCACCATTTGCATGATCACTACAGCACTACCGTTAATTCAGTCCAGCGCCCGGGAACATACTGAGAAGTTTTAGAATGCTACGTATCAGTTTACTGTCGACCTAATTAATTTAGTGCATGTACAGTATCTACTTGAGCGCTCAGGATATGTTTTTTTTGCAGATCCGACCTTTGTTTGGGTAAACTTCGTGCCAGTGCCTTCGACAGGGGTAAGACGAGCGACAAGATCAAACGTGCACCGCCTGTTACCCGGGTCATCATGCTGCCAATACAGATTAACCTTGTTGAGGACATATTTAGATAATATTTGTCGTTCAACAAGAAGAGCAGAACATATCAGCGTGCACATAGGCAGCACAAACCCGAGCACGAGCACCGGGCTAGACCCCTGCTGGCCTACCGCAAAACCTTCACGAACTACAGGAATATCCTCTTCGTTTGTCTGTCTGGCTGGGGTGAACTGCTTAGTTTTTTTGGTATGTAAAACGTTGTTCCTGGGGGGAGAAGAGATAGGTATATACTTCGAGGAGAAGCAAAAAGAACGACTTCGGGGGAGAAACGTCTCCGGGTTATTTTCCGAAACACAGTTATTGACACCACCGCCGCATGTACGAATCACAACTTTATCGCCACAGGGTACCGTCGCGCGCACTACCATGCAACGTTGGGCCTCAACAGTACCTACATACGACAAGGCACATAATACGAAGTATGAAGCTATTAGGAAAGGCGAGAATCTTGGGGATGCTTGAACCCTTTCTTCGGGGGGGGGGGGGAGAGGAGGTAGTCACGATTATGAGATGCGAAGGAGGGTGGGTGTCCCCTCTTACACGAAACAAAAGGGTGTGCCGGCTCGAGAGTCTGCCGGCTCGAGGGCCTGCCAGCTTAAGACTTCCGTGCCCCCGAGCCCTTGTGGCACTACTCACTGCGTAAAAAGTCGGAATGAAACTACTGTAGATGGAATACCTCAGACCTATGCACGTTTTCTCCCCCGGGGACAGCGACTAGTTTTGTCCCCGGGGCTAACAAAGGGGGTAGATGGGGTGTACACCTAGTAAACGATTAAATGTATGTATGTACGTACACGTTGTTTTCTTATGGTATGACTTGTGTCGCTGTGTTTTTGTAGCCAGTAAGTCGTTAGCATTTCACTTGCTTTACCCACGTACGTATTCACTAGCGGTTTTACCATCGTTTTGGTTTAAGTCTGTCTTACAGTCTGCGACCAACCGAATTACTTGTTGTAGTATCTCTATAGGATTATTAATCAGGACAGACACTTTTCGTGTACTGATGTATAATATTAATATATGATTATATAGTTGGGTATAAAAATCGTTTTTTAAGTGAAGACAAGACAATACACGTGGAGCGGTTTTGATGACAAATTTTATTGTTCTTCTTATTATGATGCTCATCCATCGCATTTTGTTATATTCACCCTTCTTTTCTCTTCCGTCTTCACGAATATGATATGATAGTCGCAACTCGGATACGGGGTCACATAGAATGCCCTCCTCCCCTTCCTAACTATATACGAGCATGTCGTACGAGTATGTGCCTTGGATTATAATCGCGAGGAGGTTTCAGCACGTTCTTTTCCCTCGTCAACTCTCGTCGAATGATTGATTGGTCAACATCGGCAACACTACTGACGACTGACGACAATTATTTCACTTGTTGTATAGGTGAAAAGCGCACATACTACTCGTACAGTTTTGCATTCAACAGCGCGCCACAAACAGTAAGGGACCGTCGTATTGACGTATTAACAAGTACCGGGTTATTGATAGAAATCACACACATGGTTTATATCTGGAACAGGTACAAGATACCAGGTACAATATATCAGTCGTATACGACAGGTTATGCCTTTTCTTCTCTGGACTTCCAAAATGCATCATGTAAAAAAAAGATTTGACGCGAGGCAGCAAGGAAAGAAAAACGCTGTGAGGCCTTCTCTCGCGAAACAAAATGCAAGCCACGTACCGTAGTTGGGGGCGGGGGGGGAGGAGAAGTGCGTACTTATTGACCCCCGGTCTAGGTTGTACGACTACGAGGGAGCAGGAGACATCAACCAGAACCCCACAGCCAGTGTGGTACTGTACGCTGTACGTAGTACTGCTGTAGTATTCTACTGCAGAATATCTATTTCTTCCACGGCACAGCAACAATGATGCATAAAGTACTCCCATGGCGCTGCCGCTGTGGGCCATCACGGCACTACCACGGGCTGTCATGGCACTACCACGGTCTTGTCATGTGCGTCCATGGCAGTGTCACGGCACCTCCACGTCGTCCCTGCGCCGCTGTCAGGCAAGAGGTTTAAGGGTGCTCCTTTCACTGAGGGGCATTCCAAAACAAAATACTCCCGGCAAATATGAAAGGCTTTCTTTCACGAGCTCAAACTGCCTCTCAATCGAAACACACACTATAATAGCAGAGGGTTTTGTTTCGAACAATAACGAAAACACTCTACGTAGGGTACATACAGTAGATTGTTGTACTGATATCTGGGAGACATTGTTGCCGTTCGCTCGGTGTCCTTGTCCCCGTTTATCACGGAGGCAGCACCAGCGCTCTAAAGCAGTACGTAGTAGCAGTATGCCAGATAGATACAGTTTCAAGCGAATTGGTGCTGTTGTTGCAGCTGCGCTTCCCGGTGAACACTGGTGGCATACTTTGGTCACAGGTACTGTACTGCTGTATACGTACTGCATGTAGATACAGACGGATAGAGAATGGGACAGGCCTGGGAAGAGACGTCATGCTACAGCACCACCCACCGCACCGAAACGAACACTAGACGTGGTCCCCTCTGTATTGCCGGTCAAGTACGGAACGGGCCTACCAAACAAGAATCACCTTGGATTTGAGCAAGCCTTCATCATATTAACCTGATTGGGACACCATGCTCGAAAATAGCCTTGAGCGTAGGCTATTGCATACCAGGTAGGAATGAGTGTACCGCTATTCGCTGCGCACGACACGTAGTAAGTAATCCAATTTTAATATTCGTAGCGTACTACAAAAGATGAGCCTGCTTTTTATGTCTGTTTTTGATATCACAGTAGTACAGAACAGTAGTAGTACGTGGGGACCCGTGCTAGCACAGGAGGTAGCAGTTTTAGTGCGTTGGACGCGTGCCCTTACAGACTCAGAGTTAGCATTTTTAGGCTGAAACGTTTAGTGAATGTTGGGGATCCTTTAGTCCAACAAAATCGCCGGAATTCCATTCTTCTTGGGTTGCTCTATTTCTCTTCTATCATATACTCAGGCCATGGGGGTCGGTCGTCGGGCAGCACTTGTTTTTAATCTTCAGAATTAGTTTTTGGTTGGGGGGTATACAGCTCCGCAAGTGGAGAGCCTGAGGAAAAACATGATGCATCTCTATCGTAGCCTGCGTCGAAGGATTTTCCCTCTTCGTGGGCCCATGCCATAAATAGTGCTGAATGCCCCCAACTCAGATATGTAGTGCCTGTGTGCAACAGTTTGGCACATATGGGATTCACTACAGTAGTTGTGGTATTAGTAGTGTGCGGAGGAGGAGGAGTAGTGTCGGTTGCCGCTCGAGGTGCCGGTATGTTATTGGCTGCCGCACACCGTCCCTTTCTTTACAGGGTGTACGTCTCGAAAAATGTGGATCATATTGACACCACAAAATACCACACTCGAGATATGTATCAACACGACAAATTCGTATCTATGTGGTACTCACCAGGTAGGTACACTACAGCTATTATACTCTACTGTACTGTAGTATATCAACAATTCACCAGGTACACTACAGCTACCAGGTATTATTTTTATACTCAAAGCATATTGACAATACCACCCTCCATGATACAACTTGTTTTGTAGTTCATTTACTGAACACATGATAACAGTACTGCTGCCGTACGTTCTCACCGGCCGTTTGCTGGGGCAGCCTTCCTGGCGTAAGGGGCGATGTTGGCGTCCAGCGCGTTTAAGGTGAAGCTCCTGTTGCCCCTTCCGATGGAGTACACCTTGTCCTTGTAGCGCTGCCACTGCCCGTCTTCCTCCTCGAAGAAACCGTAAACTCGCACCTGCTCGCAGTTGGCCGGAAACGGCACCTGCGTGGGCTGGCAGCTGCCGTTCGGACCCATGCGGTGGTCTCTCAGCAAGAAGTACACCCCCACCGCCTCCGTCTCGATGGTCTCCTCCTTCCCTCTCTTCAGGGATCCCGATAGCCCCCCGCCGGTGTCGCCGAGGTTGAGGTGCAGCTCCACCGAGCTAGCGATGCGCTCCTGGTGTGCGCTGGTCCTCCTCTTGTCCTCTTGGATAACCCAGTAGGATACACGATACCCGCTGGTATTCCCGAGAAACAGGCGCGGCCCACCAGTGCCCCAGTAGGAAGCGGGCGCCATCACAGAGGCCGCGAATTCTGGGCTCAGGAGGCTGATGTGGGGGGGTCTGTCGCTGCGCGGGTGCAAGAAGCCTAGCCTGCCCCGAGACTTGCTGGCACACACGCCCATAATAGCAATCAATAAAATGCTTGATGATTCCACGTGCACCGCAGGCGAGACAGCAGCAGTACAGGAGAGTTACGGATACCACTGATTGATGATGATGATGCACCTGAAATATTACTATTTTTTTGTTATAGAAGCTCTACAGAGTTCTGACGTTCAATGCGAGAGCATGGATGGGCGACTACTCCTCCTGCAACCGCCGCAGATAATTTTCACAACCGACGAGGCTTGTAGCAACCTCACGCCCAATGGAAACCTAGGAACGGTCCGCGCTCTCTGTATTCTAGTATTCCCTGTTCGGGGATTTTTCATCGCATGGCTTCCGGTCCCCATCAGAGGATTAGCCGTCTCATCTCTCTCTATCAGAACTTCGATATGTGGTCGTTCATGACTCATACAGCACCCTGGACGCAGAAACTGCTGCACTACGAGTACTACCGCCGCCGTTTTTTGTTGCCCGTGTTTTTCTTGCTGCTTGCTCGTAATGGAATCGTTCCACCAAGCATTGGTGACCCAAATTAAACCCATTATCTGCATCTCTCTATCTCTCGATACAGCTCGGTCGGTGCAGTTGAAGGTATTGTATGCTATGGCTGTTTGTGGCATACTGCTGCTGCTGTTGTTGTATAATACCCAGGTAGGAACCTCGTGATTTCATGGCAGTACCATCGATGGCCATCAACAAATAAATGCCATTAAAAAAAGCGTTTCTTGTTGTCTTCAAGTGGTCTTACATAAAAAATTACATGTAATACTGTGTAATACGTGCAATATGTGATACCTGATGTAATACGAATATGAGCGTCCACGTGTCCTTTGCAAAAATATAAAGACAACAATAAATACCGGTGCCTTCATACGTGGTAGAGACCTGGTGATTGATACGTGGAGTACGTAGTATGTGTAATTTTTGTAAGATGGATATCGTATATACTATTAATATTAATTAGTGATGTTTGTAAGATGGGTAGCGTATTTATTTATATGATACGTACTACCCGTTAATGAAGGTGTGTCGGGTACAATTTCATAATTTGTACAAAACGTACGTCTTACGTTTCAATTTCTGAATATTTACG
>MEHQ01003876.1:120778-145821 GCA_008828725.1 Saccharina japonica
GCAGCCAGCTGGTCGATGAAAGTGCTGCCCTCTACCCCGAGACGCCCAAAGCTTTCCACCGCTAAAGTGGTAAGTTTGTGGCTCCGTTCGTCGAAGGACACATGTCCCGGACGAGCGTAGTGTTGGCGCTTGCGCGCCTCGGAGGTAGAGGCAGCTGATCCATCGTGATCAGCACTGCCTCCTCGCAGGTGTACCTGCGCTTGAGGGTCAGCATGGGTGACGTCCAGCAGGATGGAGTTCTCCCTGTACTCCCTGTTTGGAGCGTCCCGGAGTGATTATTCTATTATTCTTGTTATTAATTGTAGTTGTTGGTTATCGTATCGAAATCCTAATTTTCGATATATCGGATATCGACATATCGACCGAATTTCGATATATCGAATATCGATTTTTCGATAGATCGTACCTAACGTGTTGTATATGAATATGCTGACGACACAGAATGACATAACGAAATCTTAGTTGGGCTTCGATTTATGAAACATCGCGCTCGTTCGACCACAACAGAAGTTCAAGACACCTACTACTACTGTAAGTAGTAGTGAGAAACAGGATACCAAAGAAAGGCGGGCTGAGATTTAGAGAAACGTAAGGAATTCGGGAGTCGTTCTCTTGAAATTATAGCGTAGAAAACACTCTTTCTTTGTCTCACATAAGAAATACAGCCTGGACCAGATCTCCTGATTCTTACCAGACAGTACCGTAGTTAGTTAGGTGTCCTGTACTGTGGTATTTTATTTTCCATCTGACAACGTCCACGGCTTTTGTTCCGATCATATACCACACCACTTATCATATAATATCGTCCACATTGGAGCACATAATATATATGTATAATACGTAAATACATATAATACATAATATGTTCCTGTGCTAGGGGGGGGGTGGCTACAATTAATTGTGTACTAAATATACCTCTTTAGGGCTGCACTCCTGCTCTGGGGTCGAATTATTCGTAGTTAGTTGGAGATAGGTATAATAGCTTACGGTGTGTGCAGTGCAAGCAACGGCGTGTTCTCGTAGCGTTCATTGTTGCCTCGATCCTTATAACATATTAACCATTGCCTGCTGCTAAAACAAGAAGTGGACGTTGTTTGTGTATGTCGCTGTCAAACGTGTTCTGTGTAACCACGTGCCTATACCATGGGTCGTCAAGGAGTACAGTAGTATATATTGTACTCGTATCACCAAAAGTGCCGAATGTATACACACAAGTAGAGCCAGTACCTGTCGTCAAAGGCCCATCGCAACCACACAGGAGTGAGCCGTACCTTTCCGTCGCGCTCCACCCTCACATATATAAGGGCAGTATCTTATCATCAAATCTCGGCCGGGTCGTATCTTGACATCATCGACTGCTCCAAGGAGGAGACAGCAACACACTTCTACCGACGAGGCATACTAAATATAATGCCTCGATACATAATACAAAACCCCACAATATATGAAACGGCCACATACGGGAAACCAGTATCGAGCAACCGCATACCACAAACAGCCCCCCTATTCGGTGCGCGATACAATAGGTCCCGGTTACCTCATCATCGATTGCCAGGTAAAACGGCAAGTCCCAAGTTCCATAGTATATAATTGCCAAGGTAAAACCGAACCCCAAATTCCATCCTTCATCATTGCCAAGGTAGAACGGCAATCCCAAATTCCATCCTCAAGAATTGCCAACGTAAAACGGCAATCCCGATACCAAATATCTCAATCTCGATTCCAGTATATATCTCCTAAACTATAGCGAGACAGTAACTACGGCAAGGGGAAAATCCAACAAACGTGAGTATGCTGGTACAACCTTCAAACAAAATCAATAACACCGTCTTCACATAAATACCATACCGCCCGACAACATCGGCCCCCCTGTTGTGTACTCTGTAAGAGCACAACAACAGAACATATCTGATATAGAACACCTCAAATCAAATCATAGCAGCCCCCCTGCTTGACACTCCCCTCGGAAGTATACAAGAAGACAACAATCCGCATCTGAATCCAAAAGTACTATAGGTATCAGTAATTGGTTGCCCTGTACGTTGTGCGCAATTAACCAATAGCCAAAGCGTACGGCACGATTCATCAAGACCATCGGCATACTCTATTAGCGTATTAACCTTATTCAACGTATGGGTACCTCCCAAAACCTTCTACATTTCCTTAAGAACTCCTGAAGTTGCACGTTATTTCTTCAAGTACTTTCCAAAAACATCCATGCACATCGAAAACTCATGATATTACCCCCCAAAACCTAATGCCCCAAAACCCCCGGAAAAACAAACAAAACAAACAAACCAGTGGATTGAATCCCAACAAGTTCTCCACAGAGTCACGGTCAAAGCGAAACGTCCCACAGCGTGTAACGGTTTGATGAGAAAGTCGGCATGCTGCTCTGCCGACCGTACGTGTTAATCTCAAACTACTCGTTAGACACATACATGCTCCAGACATCTACGTCCTATAATCAAACCATACACAGACACCAGCGCGCATAACTGCTCCACCAGAGACAGACCTCCGGTCAGTAGCCTTGCGTGCATAGTCCGCATGCACGTATGATGTAACCCGACTCCACTATCTGCGATGGAAAGTCTTCGTCGTGTTACCGAGTACAACTATACTATCTCCCCCCTGCTCGGTAGGCGTTCTCGAATGAAAACCCCTGTTTGTAACAAAAATATATATCATCACCACCAGCTGGACGGTAATGCTGCTCCTACACCAAGCCCTGGTTTTAGCACTGATCGCGGTGGAGATTCCCATGGCAGAGCAATCGGTGTGGGCGCAATGTTGAAAAAAATCTTTGTTTGACCTTCCACGATCACGGAACGAGGTGGGGGTAGATGCCTGACTCGTGTATATGGCATTCATCCCCAAACAACAAACTAATTAATCCTTAAGGTTGTACCTGTAACTGTACACGTGTACAAGTTATAGAGCATAGCAAGTAACTAGCGCCCACCAGCCACACGCAGCAAGGTCGTCGTGCACAATAATCATACGACGTACTTAATTTCGCGTATTTTGTTTTTATTGGTGTTGAAGTCCAGAGCATGGTATACTGTTTTGTTTTCCCTCTTTCGCTGAATTGATGAATCCACACCATGAATAACTCAAGTAGTTACGTAAATCATTAGTTTCATCTAACTCCATCCACACTATTGTATATGTAATTATGAAACCACGTACCAACCGACCCGCCGACACCCACCCACCCACACCCAGATATATATGGTATGTATGTACGGGTGATTGTACTATTAATAACTGTCTGTACAGTACAGTATGACGGGAACATATGTCCACCTTTCCCGGCAATCCAAGGCATGCTTCAACCTTTAGCAGAGCATATTTGAGATTACGTAACAAATTGTTCATCTTCTCAGATCTTCCTGGATCTTCTCGTTTTTTATTTCGTTTTCGTTTTTGTTTCCCATGTCCTCTATTGCTTCTCCAGCTCCATTCCCTTGGTAACTCAGACCTGTTTTGTAGAGTTTAGGGTTACAAAGCGGGCACTCTGCTACCCTCCTCACTGCACGGTAAGTACCTTGATTATTTCCCAGGAAGACTTCATTCAGCATGTTCTCCTCTCACGGACTCACTCGCGTTGTAGTCGATCGTCGATTTTTTCAGAAAGAAACCATTCGGGCGTGGTATAACATTCGAACCTCACGAGCTAGACTCTTCTCAGTCGAAGTAGCGAAGTTTATGTACTGACAACTACTGCTTCTATACCACCCCGGTCGCCGGTATGGCAAAAATAATGGTCGGAGGACATAGATCGGTCCCACACGCGTTTCTTTTGCACTTAATTGCCAAGCTATGGACAAGAGCATTATGAATATTGAAATCAAAATCTACAACAAGGAGCGAGAAACATCGTGGGTGTCGGTTGTTTCCAGCACTGATATTGCATAAACACCTGGTACCCTCAAAATTGGAAAGCACAGCAGTACGTAGTAGTGCATACCAGTACGTACATAGCTGGTAGGAGTTCTACACCATAAACTTCCCGTGATATCGCAGTGCATATTTTCGGAATGAAGCTATCTGTTTGGGTTTACGTGGCTGTCCTTTCGTACGAAAGGCCGCCAAACCACCACATACAACAACCGAGCTCGTATTCACGGAGAGTTTGGGTAGAAGATAGTTTTTTTTCTGCAACGATATTTATTAAACGTCGTGTGGAACACACGCGTTTTCACTGTAAAACACAAGTAAGTTCGCCTGCCTTACTGTCCCGGTGACCTCATACACGGCACTGGTTAGGCACAAAAAGCAGTACCTGGCCATACGACACCCATTCCAACCAGACCTGAACCACAATAAGTTATCCTAACCTTACGCCAGGTCTTTCCACACTCACTCGAGCTTGTGACACAACGTGTTCAAACGTCGCCACCAGAATATACCTCCGTCTATCACCTACACATATACATACTGAATCTACTGTGGTGTGGAAGACACCGTTTCTCAGAACAGCAATCTGGCCGGCGCTACGTGCTCGTAGAGTAGTAGTATTCCGGTTAACAATGCAGAGGGTGTACAGAAACACGAGTATTATACTTGGCCACATCAGTACCACATCGAAACCCTGCTGTGTTGAAAGTCTGCCCAACAATGAGTGCCTCACTCCTTATACCCAGACTTCTCCCACACTGCAACAGCAGTACCTGCCACTGCGATATCGTTTCCATGTTTTGGAAGACAGCTAACCGTTCGAATCCACACTCACTGGGTCCGAAGTAACGCATTCTTCACCTCTACTCCATATATACCTGGTATATGAACTTACATATTTTTCTCTTTGGCGTGCTCCAACCTCCCCGTTGTAGGTATCTGCCCACCATTAACACATTAATAACTACATGATGTATACGAAGTATACACACAAGGGCGCCACAGAGAGTAAGGGTCTTTCGCGTGATCTCTGTGGAGATATACAATTGCGGCCTGGTGTGCCGGCAACCGCCCAAACCACACTAAAGCTAGAGCAATTGGATGGGAGAAACGGCAACGAAGCCTGGAATCACCCTGAAAACGCACCACAAAAACATTGTGCGAAAAATATGCTCACGCACGCAAGCGCCCAACGGCTAAACCCCACCGTGCCAATACAGCACAAATACCATGGACATGCGCAACAAAAGCATAGACCCGCAAACAACCAATTCACGAAATCGTCCACCCAATATATATACGTACACATCGTGCAAAAGTTAACCTGTGCACAATAATGGTTTGAATTTTCCACACGGATGTCAAGGACACAACCTACTAACACCTTGACCACGGAAATATATCATACGTCTGGAATGCGAAATGGGCATCAAACTGAGGTTATACTCCCCGCCCGATTGGTGCATTATACGCTACGTTATTGTAGTTAGTCTGGGGCCTTTGCCCGAACAAGACGGGGACAGCCAAGGATAACGCATCTATCCAAACTTACTTCACATCAACACCCAAGCACACTATTCATAGGTATACAGTAACTTCATACATACATACATACATACATACATACATACATACATACATACATACATACATACATACATACATACATACATACATACATACATACATACATACATACATACATACATACATACATACATACATACATACATACATACATACATACATACATACATACATACATACATACATACATACATACATACATACATACATACATACATACATACATACATACATACATACATACATACATACATACATACATACATACATACATACATACATACATACATACATACATACATACATACATACATACATACATACATACATACATACATACATACATACATACATACATACATACATACATACATACATACATACATACATACATACATACATACATACATACATACATACATACATACATACATACATACATACATACATACATACATACATACATACATACATACATACATACATACATACATACATACATACATACATACATACATACATACATACATACATACATACATACATACATACATACATACATACATACATACATACATACATACATACATACATACATACATACATACATACATACATACATACATACATACATACATACATACATACATACATACATACATACATACATACATACATACATACATACATACATACATACATACATACATACATACATACATACATACATACATACATACATACATACATACATACATACATACATACATACATACATACATACATACATACATACATACATACATACATACATACATACATACATACATACATACATACATACATACATACATACATACATACATACATACATACATACATACATACATACATACATACATACATACATACATACATACATACATACATACATACATACATACATACATACATACATACATACATACATACATACATACATACATACATACATACATACATACATACATACATACATACATACATACATACATACATACATACATACATACATACATACATACATACATACATACATACATACATACATACATACATACATACATACATACATACATACATACATACATACATACATACATACATACATACATACATACATACATACATACATACATACATACATACATACATACATACATACATACATACATACATACATACATACATACATACATACATACATACATACATACATACATACATACATACATACATACATACATACATACATACATACATACATACATACATACATACATACATACATACATACATACATACATACATACATACATACATACATACATACATACATACATACATACATACATACATACATACATACATACATACATACATACATACATACATACATACATACATACATACATACATACATACATACATACATACATACATACATACATACATACATACATACATACATACATACATACATACATACATACATACATACATACATACATACATACATACATACATACATACATACATACATACATACATACATACATACATACATACATACATACATACATACATACATACATACATACATACATACATACATACATACATACATACATACATACATACATACATACATACATACATACATACATACATACATACATACATACATACATACATACATACATACATACATACATACATACATACATACATACATACATACATACATACATACATACATACATACATACATACATACATACATACATACATACATACATACATACATACATACATACATACATACATACATACATACATACATACATACATACATACATACATACATACATACATACATACATACATACATACATACATACATACATACATACATACATACATGCATGCATGCATGCATGCATGCATGCATGCATACATACATACATACATGCATACATACATACATACCCCTTTTTATACAGGAAACCCACGTTCGTTCGTGCGCCATCATTACTTCCTCGCCTTCCCATCCATACACCACGCATCAATTTGCTGAAATTGCAAAACAATATATTTCAAAGTTCAAACGAGGTACGCCATTACCGCGAGGCGTTCGTCGAACCACGCTTTTCTTGCGGGACGTAACCCCCCTACCCCCCCCCCCGACATCCTTCAATACAGTAGAAATCAGGGAAAAGACAGGAGTTAGTTTCACTAGTAGACACCTTTTGAAACGGCGTAATATGCCGCCACATACTGCAGGCGGTGGGCTACAGTCTAATCGAGAGACCCTATCCGTACCTTTTGAGACACAAGAAACACGTAGCAGAGAATCATCAGAACGTGGACAAATCGGCACCTATGGTAGATTGATGTTCGGTTCCAAAAGGTGCTGAACGCCTGTCTGTGGGAAACCTTCTAGTATGATGTCGAAGTCGGCGGGGGCGGGAAGGGGGGACCCCGTCTACCCATGTTTCTAGCAGCTGGTAGAGCAAAACACTCGGAACATACGGTTTCTCAGACGCGCGGTGGCGAGCTCATTCTCCGGACGAGCGATGTATTTGTTCTTGGAATACACTATTTGTGCTGAGATCAGCCGTCGCCAGACCATCACGTTACACCAGATTACCGCACTGCGCTGTACAAGCAATGGCCCGCTAACGAAAACCCTCGGGGATACACCGTCTGCGAGTGACCCTCAGCACACCTCAAGCTATTTGAATTTATTGTATGTAGCGTTCATTGAGTGAAAACCGCGCTCGGCTATGGGCACAATTCCCGACCCGAATCGCTTCCGTAGCACCACCCAGAAGGAAACACCTGTACCACGCAGGAACGTTTAGATGTTTCCGCTCTCTGTATTCGACGCTTGCTGTACCGTATGATTGGCCGTCGAAAGGATTTCGGCTCCACGATTACCATCACCCATCATTTTCTCGACTAGCTCCTGAAGGGTCTTGAGCGAGAGGCAGAAACATCGTCTGGCCAGAGTTGCTCGGGCTGGCTCGTGGTTCTAGTTCTGATGATGTGACAGCACACGGTGCGAGGGAAAATCACGGGAATGGGCTGGGTCAAGAAAACTGGGGGGTTTCAAGGGGGTTGCGATACCCTGGTACCGTCTCTAACTACTACCGTACAGTAACATTAATCGAGTGCTGTTCAAGTGGTTCACCCATGCCAAACTATACGATCGTTTGTGATGGTATCGTAGTTAGTAGCTGCATGGTGTATGATTCTGCGTTGTTCTCCAGACGGTGCACGTTCTGCCGCTGCTGCTGTTCCGCTGTGGCCCGTCTGTGTGATCCATGGAGTTTTGTCTCCGTCGCAGAAATCATGTATCGGCTCGCAAACGAAGGATGTTATCGGTACGGTTGTATTCGTATCGCTACACAATTAACACAGGGACTCAGAAAACAAGGCTCACCACGCCTATGACGCTAAGCAAACAAAATGCATCCGTATATCGTTATCAGCGGCGAACGCTCCACTAATTTGTATGCAATACGCTATCTATGCTAAACTTGATCAAGTGTGGTGTAGCCAGAAGGTTCTAAGGGTCGAGAAAAGTATTTTTCTGGTTTTCTCGGAAATTTCGGTATTTTCTAAAATGGGTTCTTAACGAGTACGAGCTTCAGTTGCCTCGCTAATAATCGTCCACCAGGCACAAAACCGTCACTACAGCAGCAGCGCTCTCGGTAACCATCCGTGGGGTGGTCCCACAACGGTCGGCCTGGCTCGTAGGCAGGTATCGGTGTCGGAGAGTGGAATCCACCGAGTCCCCGTGACAACGTCTTAGGATAGATCTTCCAGGGGTTGGGATGATTATTACGATTCTGGTGCTGGGAATCGAGGTAGCCCTAACCCTAACCCTAACCCTAACCCTAACCCTGACACCGACCCGGGCCCAAAACGGGCCAGAAACGGGTTGAAAAAGCGGCTGCGCCGCTTTCGCATCTAGCGAGAAAATTGCGAGAACATTCCGGACTGCGGACCACGAAATTCATCCTGATACTATCAGTGAGTCGAAATTTCCCGGAAAACCGCTGGAAGATCTATCCTAAGTCGTCGTCAGGATTACTGGATCCACCACCAACTCGTCGCGCTACGACGCCCAACGCTACAAAGGCTTGAGCTACAGCCCTCCGCGAGCTCGGTCGGTCGGGCACCTCGGTGCGGTCACTGTGTCAACTCGATTGTGAGAGCTCAAAAAGCTTTTGCGCCTTCTGCGCTCGGCTATGGCCTGTGGAGGACCTCGGGGACAACCCTGGCCAGCCCTGTGTGTTCGTGAGGGGTGGCACGGCTGGCACGGTGGGGCTGCCCGATCGTACCCATAAAAACCAGAAATTTACGGGATTACCAGAAAAACTTGGAGGCCTGTTTTTTCGGGGATGAAGTTTTTCTGGTGAAACCAGAAAAAAACCAGAAAAAACCAGAAATTTCTGGAAAAGCCCGAAATTCACTCCTCGTTAAGATCGACTCTAAGGTTTACTACAGGACGAGTAAGGTTTTTAGTTTTATGTTTGGCGCGCCGGTACAGCTGCGACTACTGTACACCATTTTGAGTGTATTCCCTGTCTGATGTACTTCCCCATGTACCACTCGTATGTATTCGATGCCCTGGGAAAGTGCACACCAGAGACTAACTTCAATGCAAGTGCGCCGGCAATGCGTATCGGTGATCTTGGCACCTCAGTATGTAGTTTTGCACGGCGAGGTGGGACAGGTCAACGTGTGCAGTACAGCATGAAACCTTCGTACACCAACAATAAATGCAGGCCGAAAGTGAACATTAAATCATACACTCTCGGCAGTAATTGCACTGCTGTAGTTCCTGTGACACGTTCCTATTTTCATGTAAAATAACCCCAGCCCGGAAAATATTTTTCTGTGTTTCTTTTTGGGCACTACTGCTTGCGTGGCGTATTGTATTTACGCCCAATTGCATGGCACCACAGCACACACACGCAAGCTACGTCACGCACCTCGGGGCGAACTCCCGGCCGTATACCGTCGTGTCTCTAATAACATCGGGGAACACACACAACGGGAAAGTGGGCTTTCGAAATAGATGGTCTAAAACTGTCTGTCGATAGACGCATCTGTTGGGGGTTGGCGCCCTCTCCTTTTTCCTGGATAATTTTCTTGCAAATTTTTCAGACGGGAGGTGCGTCCTTGCGTGGTGCTGTTGTACTGTACGAGTAGACATTTTTAACCGCAGATTTGGAGTGCGCGTTATTTCGTTTAGATGAGCCGCAGCGTTTGACGCCAATACCGAGACGGATATACACCGTGTTCAGACACGATGGCCGTTCGACAAAAGTGTTGGTGCAGGTTTAGCAGTGGTAGCCGAACCCACATTTGGCTGTCAATCATTGACGTTACCCCAGGCAGCCGAGGTGCCCACGTGCTGACAAGGGGGCCATACCAATTCGTACAAAAGTAACGATATACTGGTGCCGTGCTACTCTGCTGCGCGCAGCTGCCTGCGTAGCCTAGACGGCTGTCCCTCCATACATAACGGGTTTTTGTATACAGATTGTTCCTCGTAGGCGGTACATGGGCGTAGGGGACAGTGAAAAAAACAAACTGAATAAAATCGAGTCGGTTTTATGTTTTCGAATATTCCGGGCAACCGAGTATCGGAGCCGTGCAAACAAATCGGCTTGTCGGTTGCGAAAAGCCGAGAGAAACGGACCGAAAAAAACGACTTCCGGTCTTCGGTTCTCATCACTGACTACAGTAGTATATCGCGGAAGCGTACGATATATATGTTCCCGGTTCGGATGCACGAGCAGCTGCTCGGAAGAATTCAAAATAGTTTGCATATATCGGCAGCAGGCAGACAGTAATAACGCTTTGTTTGTTGTCCTGTTTTTTTGGCGCTATTATTTATTGACGTCAACACGAATGTCAAGGACCTCACCCTTCGTCTCTGTCACGAAGCCAACCTTGGCGTAAGGAACGATGTTGGACGTCAGCGCAGTGATGTGGAAGTCCTTGTTCTCCCTCGCGATGGAGTACACCTTGTCCTTAAACCGCCGCCACTGCCCGCGCTCCTCGAAGAAGCCGTACACTCGCACGTCCTGGCAGTCCATCGGGAACGGCACCTGAGTGGGTTGACTGCGCCCCCCCGGCGCCATGCGATGGTCCCTCATCAAGAAGTACACCACTTGCTCCGTGTGAACCGTGTTCTCTCGCGTCCGCTCTAGGTCGCCCGTCACGTTACCGCCGGCGTTCCCAACGTTGAGGTGGAGGCCGATAGAGCTGACGATGCTCTCGAGGTGTTCGGTGGTCTTCCTCTTGTCTTCTTGGACCACCCAGTAAGAGATGCAGTAGTCGCTCCTGTTGGCCAGGACGACCCTCGGTTCGGGACTCCAGAACGCAGTCGGTGACTCGACGGAAGCAGTTAACTCGAGGCCGACCCTAGTTTTCGGTCGGGCTCGGGCCGCGTTGGACTCGTTGCGGCTGCTGCTGTTCCCCTTGCTGTTACACGTTCCCATCCCACACACGCGAAGCTATCTAACGTAGCACCAGGAAGTATGTTAATTGCTCTTTTTGGAAGACTTCGCTCGATGCGCGGTTGGCTGCAGTGGAAGGAAGGCGACGAAGAGAGGAGAGATAGAGATATGTCTGCAGCAGGTGCGTGTGAGAGGAGTGAGTACGTACTTGTCTGGTCACTCCGGTTGCGGCATATGAAGTGTGTCAGCGTGTTCTGACGTCACCTTGAGTCATCTCAACCTGTCACATCGTCACCATGACAGACGACGTTGGTTCTGGACAAGGAAAAATTGGCGGGGGGCGTCCTCGTTGCGTCCCAACTTTCGAAGATGTTTCCCAGGTCGCCCGCGGAGTCGGGAGCGTTGGTTTTCCGTGTAGAGCGTTACATCCGTCGGCAATTTTTAAACCGCTTTGACCAGCCATACAACATTTATTTGTTTTTTGTTCAGGTGTGTGTGAGCTATACATGAAGATGTAAAAATACCAGAACAGAACAATCGACTTGTTAATAACCGTATAACATGCACATATCGTTCTTAGCTTTATCTATGCGCTGCACGTGTATAGTCGTGGCTGTGCGTGGGTATGGTCGCCCTGTTTGTGTCGTATTTGGTGTCGCACAGACCTCTATCTGGGGTATGGCGTTTGGATAGTAGACATATATATATATATATATATGCGCACGCCTCGAGCCGTGAGTACGCTTAGCATACTATGGTTCCAGGTACAGCGGAAGTGGCGCTATAGCGGTGTGGTGTTGACCTAAACGAGGGCCACAAATGACACCACGCTTCTGTCCAACTGTATGATTTCCTCCAAACCAGTTCAAAGTGCGTGTTATGCACAATTCTCTAGTTTTGATGACAAAGTACGTTTGTTTGCACAATTTCCTCAATCATGTAGAGAAAGCGCCTCGAAAATGATTGATCTGCGACGGGAGACATCCTCTACGAGTGAGCACGGCCGAAACTCATACTACAGTAGAACGCGGCGTTTCTTTCTCTTGCGGCGAAATAAAATAAACACCGTCCGTGTAAAGTGTTGGTAAGCATCATCGTTTAAAAGTTGCATTTTGTGGCGTCGTACCTGGTACCTATTAAGCATGTTTTTTTAAAGCATAGTCAAAGCAACAAAGCCGCGCTTATGTGCTTATTTTAGGTGTATGCTTTTGGTATGGTATACTAAACGCCATACACATTTTTTATGGGTTTTACTGTAGTATGCTCATTAAAGAGTATATACAAAGTTGGTGTATCTGTCCTATTCAATAGTGTACAAATAAATTGTATGGGTTTTCATATTGCTATACTAAACATTACTTACATAATTTTCGTATCAGGTTTAATGTAGTATACTATACGCCATACAAGCCAAATAATCAACTATTATCTTGCTCAAGCAAAGCAACTAAACCCCCCTCAAAAACAAGCAAAGCGAACTTTTTTTTATTTGCTTACCAACACTACTGGTGTACACCATGTATGGGCTTACACCACGCACGGTTTGGCATATGAGTTGCTCATCAATCAGCGCAACAGCGCAGCACACACCTTCCGGCAGCCCCGACGTGTACGCATACGGTATACCAGGTATGTTATAACGCTATTCTTGAATAATATCATACGTAGCTAGACGGGCCGGTCGGTCGCGACCGAGGGGTCGTCTTCGCTGATCTGTACGACCGCACAGCAATACGCCCATATCATCTGTATACGTATAGGTACACGAGGCACATCTGCCTGACACGTCACTAATAATATTATTAATACTCGTAGGCTCCAAATACTACGGGGGACCATAGTAAGTAGGACCAAATATTGTTAGTAAAAATAGGGAAACGTCTAGGTTTTTGTGTTTACGGTAGGTCCTATTTACTATGGCCCCCCATAATAGCAGTTTCTGGGGCCGGTACTACTGCTGTACTCGTACACGTATATACAAGCGCAAACATCGGCGCGCTTCGCGCGCCTTATTTTCTCTTTTTGGACTGCGCCAAACGAAGGCTGTAGATGGTGATCCATGTGGAATGACACACGCTCCTAAAACAAATAAGTTTATTAGATCGGGTTTAATGAACTTGCTGAACCTCTTTGTTTCTCCCATTGGTGAGGAACGCTGGCTTCACGAACTTCAGCCCACAGAGCCAATCAGCTACGAGCCAGTGGTATTTGGGTTTCCGCACCGCGAAAGGCGAACCGGAGATGGGGCCGGGTATCGTCCCTGGGTGGTGTTGGCCTTATTTTCGAGCCCCAGCAAATCAACGATCGGCCGGTCGGGTTGGGGTTTCCACACCGTGCGGGGCGGTTTCGACCTGGGGGGTTGTTTTATTCGTCCCCGGGTGGTCGGAGTTGTAGGTATACGGAGGCATTTCCATAACGGAGATGAGGACCAATCGTCCCCGGGTGAGGATTTGTGGATGGATGGTGGGGTTTCCGATCGCGGGATGATACTCTATCGTCCCGAGATGGCGCTCGCTTTATTTCGAGCGCCAGCCAATCAGCGATCGGCCGGTGTGGTTGGGGTTTCCACACCGTGCGCGGCGGTGTCAACCCGAGGGACTTCGGTTTTCGTCCCGGCGTTGTTGGGGTGGTACATGTATGGAGGGATTTCCGAACCGGGGATGGGGGCCGCATCGTCCCCGGGTGGCGCTGGCTTTATTTTCGAGGGCCCCCACCCCATCCGCGATGCGTATGTCGGGCCGGGGTTTCCACACCGTGCGCTGCGGTTTCGACCCGGGGGATCGTTTTTTTCGTCCCCGGCTGGTCGGAGTTGTAGATATTCGGAGGCATTTCCAAACCGGGGATGGGTACTAATCGTCCCCGGATGAGGAGTTGTGGATGCATGGCGGGATTTACGATCAGGGGATGATACTCCATCGGCGCCGGGTGTCACTGGCTTTATTTCAAGCCCCAGCCAATCAGCGATCGGCCGGTGTGGCTAGGGTTTCCACACCGTGCGTAGCGGTGTCGACCCAGGGGACCGCGGTTTTCGCCCCCGCGTTGTTGGAGTTGTATTGTATGGAGAGATTTCCGAGCCGGGGATGGGGCCGTATCGTCCTCGGGTGGCGCTGGCTTTATTTTTGAGCCCCAGTCAATCAACGATCGGCCGTTCGAGCTGTGGTTTCCCCACCGTGCGGGGCGGTTTCGACCCGGGGGGTCGTTTTTTTGTCCCCGGGTGGTCGGAGTTTTATATATACGGAGGCATTTCAAAACCGGGGATGGGGCCCAATCGTCCCCGGTGAGGAGCTGGCTATATTTCGAGCCACAGCGAAATCGGCGATGCATATATTGGGCTGGGGTTTCCACACCGTGCGGGGCGGTTTCGAGCCGGGGGGTCGTTTTTTTCGTCCCCGGGTGGTTGGAGTTGTAGAGATACGGAGGGAGTTTCGAACCGGGGATGGGGTCCTATCGTCCCCGGGTGCGATGGGACTGGGGGGTCCCCGAGGGGCAACTCCTGCCGCGCGCGCCGCGGCCCCTGATTGGCCGAGGGCGGGCTGGGGGCCCCCCTCGACCAATGGGCGCCGGGCTCGGAAAACACGGAGATGACATGTAATCCTTATTATATTATATACGCACTGCAAACTATTGCTCGAGCGCCCACGCCTGTCTATAATAATTAACGTACACGGCGACGGCGTATATTAATTTTTACCTGATGCTCGAGTGGTGCCTGGTATCGATTTATTTGACAATAAGGGTTGTGGGTGACATTAGCATAATAATTGCATTACGTCATCACTGACTTGGGTTACTACTACTCACTGCAATTATGTGCTGTTTTCTTCAGGCCAAAACAATGTATCGGAGGAATGTGCTACTACTGCTGTATTGTTACATAAATCACACAGTTACGACTGTGCACATACTATTCGTATGCACACATGTGGCGAGGATCTTCCTCTCGCGAAACGTGGTCGAGAGTTGTACCACACCTACCTGTAGAATCCTTGTGGAGGCATGGGACAATATATATATAGCACACCATTGATAGGCGTGTACGGAATTGAGAAGATGTCACCACCCTGTGTGTGGGGTTTGCTACCCGTTGCACAGTGCCTGCGCAAAAGGATTGTTACGCCCGTACTGGTATCGTGCAGGGGGTGGCGGAAAGCCCCACAATCAGCACGACGGGCCTAGAAAGCCATTCATTGTTTCGGGATAAACCTCTCCAGAGCTGAAGCGTACGTACGCGGCAAGCAGTCGGCTGGCCGCTAGGATAATAGACGTTGGGATCCGTAAGATAAACTTGCGATGTACAGACACTACGCACTGATACGCGTGTGCGAGTATTTAAACTTTAGGTATTCGTATGGACGCGATACTTGGATAGATGACGAATTTGTCTTACTCGTATTATAGCACTTCTGTCGTTTGTACACGAAAAACATTCCTCGCCACGAGGAACGGTGCTTGAAGCGTTGCTAGGATCTTCTTAGAACGTTTTAGAGGATATCACAGGTGGCATTGACCGATGTATCTTGGCTCATCCGACGGGGGGCCAGATGGATCTCTCCTGCACGACACACGCCTCCCATCTACGCGTATCTATGAAGATATCTCCTCAAATGGATACGAGCCTTAGCTTGTGGCGATATATGCATTGCACAGAGCTATATACTGCTGTAAGTACGATCCTCCGGGAACATCGAGCGGAGGACTGATCTTCGTTTCGCTTCGGCCATTGTGAGCTTTGCTCTGGAGCCTCTACGATGATAGTCATCATGGTGTGGAGCTGCTGCGTAAGCCTACCAAGGACGGACAACAATACGTATAACCTTCTTCATCGAGCTTCCGCGGTCATCGGTTTCTGGACCTGCTGCTTCGTAGGAAACAACAGGCCTGCTAAATACCTCCTGCGCTGCTGCTGCTGCTGCTGCTGCTGCCAACTACGGAGTCAATACTACACCAGTGAGTTACCGAGCGTATATATATATAGACTGCACATGTGGGACTGAGCCCTGGGACGTGAGTCCTGCTGGATTTATTGAGATATGGATGTTGAGTACGTGGCCGCTCGCGTTTGAAGGGGTTTCAGTTTGTTGAGTGCCTGGTGTTGAGAGCGTCGTCGGGGTTTAGTCATGCTTAGATTAGGTCTTCCAGTCCATCAGCGTCCGCTCAAACACGTACACGAGGTTCAACTGTAAACGTGCACAAGTACCTTGCTTCGACAATAATACCTCTACTGTAGATCGATCTCCTAAAGTGTACACGCAGTTGACAGAGGAACGCGTCGTGTTGGCTCAAGACAGAAGGCAAGCCATAAACTATATATTGCACTATTCCCGAGCTGTCGCGCTCACTCGGCCTAAACACCGAGTGACACCAGAAGGCTCGCATATTGTTCTGATTTCCCAATATCCCACAACCAGAACCCCTGTTTAATGTGGAACTCCTCCATGTACAATGGATCGTATGCGGGCATAATCCAAAATACCCCGAAGTGCGGCACCGGCGTTGCTTGCGGCTCGTGGAGTAAGGAGTGCTGGGCAGAATAGAGACAATCGATGGCGCAAAGGACTCTAAGATATCGATCGCGGCAACATTTTACTTCATCTGCAAAATGAATGCACGAGAAGAACGACAGCTGCAGCGGGAGAGGAGGTACAACGGTGATGGAATGGGAAGCCAGGGTGACCAAGCACGCGGATATTGCACATGGGCGAGGCCCTACAAGAACAACGGCTGCGCCCTCTAGGGTACGACGGCGACAATAAACGGAGCAACGGACAGCCATAAGCCGAACTGTAGCCGCGAATTCGACTTGGACGGCTGGTCCCGATCGAAGAACGCCTTCACGCTCGCATCAAACAAAACTAGAGGCTGGGACCACCATCACTAAGGTGTGGAGTGACCGCCCGGTCTCCAATACTAGTGATCGCCCGGTCATCAATTCCTAATGGCTGCTTTGATGTCGTTTCCACGCCTGTTCGATAGAATGACCATTCACCTGATCGCTGGTAAGCGCTTGAGGCTCCCTGAACCAAAGCTGCAGAATCACTACAGGGTACAGCAGTAACACTCGATCGAATTGCCGGAGTTTTGAGCATCGCTGCACCAACGACAGGAACGCGCGGTCGCCGACCTAATATTTCAGGATCGGACGCATGCTACGATAGGGGTGCACCATGTTTTTTCTGAGCTCCTCACTTCAGGAGCGTCATACCTCACCGAAAAACGATTTTGGAGGAAAATAAAAGTGCTGCCGGATGAGAAATCGCATGACCGAAGTAATTTTTTAAAGGGCAGCGGCCAAAAACAGGTACACCTGGTCCGTTCGGGGCCAAAAACAGGTACATACTAAAATCAAGTTCAAAACGCACCCCACGAACCTGCCGTTCCTTGCAGCGTGCAAAGTAGAGTTTTTTTCGTGCTCTTCGTGCTCGCCCGGTGGCTACGTATACGAGTAGCTGCTATTAATAGTACGAGGAACGAACGCCTGCTGCTGTATTCTCCCTTCTCAACTTTTGTTGACACCCCTGGTATTCCAAGTCAACGACAATCCCGAAGGGGAGCCTTCTATCTCGTATTATTTCGGCGGAGGTATGCAGGCATATATGTGTGTGTCGCTCGAGTGGCGTGTAGTGCGAAGTGCGAGGTGCGAAGGGAGAAGGGGGTCTCCGCGTACGTCGGCATTTGTATAGGGGGCATAGAGTGGAACTATGAAGGGCCTCTGATTGGCTTAAAAACGACAAAAAAAAAGGTGAAAGTCAAGCAGAGTAGACAAAATCAGGTATACCTGGGTTTTGAAGAGGCAAAAACCGGTACAACGAGTTTTGGACCAATGGCAGCGCACGTGGAGTGCGTTTTTGACTTGATTTTAAGTACGTACCTGATTTTGGCCGCAAAAGGACGAGGTATACCTTTTTTTGGCCGCTCCCCTTTTTTAAACAATTTCGTCACAAAAATGAAAGTCCGACGAATTTGGGTTAAGGAGCCCGATCGTTCAGAAACTAATTCAGCCAAAAAGTACTAACTCTTCCGTAGCACGCGTCATTGGTCCAGAGTATCATCGTTCTCTTGGCATGGCCGGGGGTAAATTGTGGTGATACCTGTCGAGGCCAATAACCTGCCCAACCATCATTGAATGCGGGATGACCTCGTCTGCGATTAATCGAATCATCATCGGCCGTGTTTCGGCCGCTGGAATATGGCTTACAGTATGGGGCCGCTGGATCTAACATAATACTTATCAGGCGACTTGAATGTTGCTTTTGGGGTCCTTGGACAATATCGTCGTTTACAACTGGGCCGTAATAATCCCTTTCTATCGTAGTAAGGTCGGAGAACATTGTCGCCGTTTGGTATTGAGCGAACACCATCCCTACGCTCGCTTCGACATCATCCTCTTCTGGATAGCCGAGCAATACCCGGGGTGGAACCAATACTACGGCGAGGACACTTAATTCGAGGGAGGTGGAAGGCATGGTCCGCTGCTATCAATAGACCAACATACGTCTGCTTTGTTCGTGGAGGGGTGTTTGTAGGTCGCTATAATTTTCTACGTTCTTGATCGACAAGCTGACCGTTGAAAGGGCAATTCTTGGTTAGACGCGGTGTGGAATTTTTGTGACACACATAGTCATACCTCTACTGTCTCTTTATATCACCAACCCCTCGCTTTACCCGTCCGTTTTGTGTTTCGTGTTTTTTCTTTCATCCCATTTACTATATTCGCCCTCATTTTATCTCCCTCGTATTAATAGTCGTAACTTAGATCCGGTTTCACTATGTAGGCTCGTTTCCCTCCAGCTTCACTAATGTCTGTGCCTTGACATTTTGTCGCGACAATATTTTAGTATTTCCCCTTATCGACGCTCGTCAAATGGTTCCTACGTACCTCCGCTATATATTGCGGGCTCTTGGAAACACTTGGTGCCATTTATGCGAATAAAAACCTCCATACGGAGACTCGAACCCCTGAGTCCAACCTTTAGTTAGCATTCTTCGAGGTTACCTGCTACACCACCGGGGCGACCGGCAGGTCCACACACCATTTCAGAAGCACAGTAAATTGCCACAGCAGTCCGGAGTGTGTGCATAGACAATACATGCAATCGTGAACGCTCCTGTTCGACTACTACTAATATAATCCTTTCAGATGTTGAGTCTACGACCAATAACGCCGTGGTACTATTCGGCGCACGGAGCATTATCGCACCGAGTACGGAGACTCGACCCCCTGACTCCAACCTTTGCATTCTTCGTACTTAAGCTAGACCACCGGGGCGATCGGCAGGTGCACACACCGTTTCAGTCGCACAGTAAATTGCCGGAGTGTGCTTAGAAAATAATTGAATTCATAAACGCTCCTGTTCGACTACAGTAGCTTTCTTTCAGATGTTGAGCCCACGACCAATACCGCCGTTGTAGTATCCGGCGTACGGAGCAATATTGCACAGAGTTGTGTATGCCTGGTACATGCGCAAAGAAACCTTGCGAGTCCCAAGGACGCGTGCTACGATAGAAGAGCCAGCAAGTTTTAGGTGAAACCGTTTCAGAACATTTCGAGCTCTTTAACCCAAAATCTTCGGAATTTTTTTTTTTGTGTTGCAATATTGTTCGCGATGTCGTGCTTAGTTAGGTCGTGGGATTATTCTACATCGGGTAAGACTTGAGTTTTTCTCCGAAACTGACTTTTGGGTGACTTATTATTAGTATAGAGCCCCTAAAAATGAGGATCTCCACGAACAGTGTATGTGTTATTTACACCTCTCTGTCTACCTTACTTAGCATGCGTCCAAGGTATGTGCGACCATGCTGTTTTACGCTTTACACCCGTCACAACACTATTATTAACGCTCCTAGTATACCAGTTAGTGCTATAAACTCGCGGCGCGTAAATTGGTATCTCCTGGTATGTATGGTATTATGTATGGAAAATGCCATAAAAAAGTACGGATTTTTAACTTCGCCGAGTTTTTTTTCTGCGAATCTGTTTTATTGACGGGTATCTTCCGGACAAGTTCCATACAGGCCTGCTAAGGGTTGGGGTTGGGTTTAGGACTACTGCCTACTGGTTTGTAGTAGGGTTAGAGTCAGATTCTGTTTTTATGGTGTTGCCTTGTCATAATAATACGGGAACCACACACCACGCCGTATACACAAAATAGTTCGTTTTTGTTTCTTCATATACTCTACCCAAGTACCTGGTATGTATTATAATGAGGAGATATTTGATGCTGAGAAGGGCGCTAGCCCTTCGAAGCATCAATAGATGCTCTTCATAATGGTTGGGTATGTGCCCGTGGGGGTGTACCCCCCTGGTCGCGAACGGACACAAACGGACAAAAAACAGTTCTGAAAGCTGCCGCAGCGTGGCTTTATTTAAAGAATCCTTAATATTGAGGTTTGTCTGTCTGCTCGTCTGTCTGCTCGTCTGCACTTCGTCTGCACTTCGCACTTCGCACTTCGTTCGCTTTGCTTTTTTTTGGCGCGCGACGCGTACACTGAACCGATTCAGACACGCTCGGGACTGATAGAGGCCCGCTATTTGTGCCGACCGTCCTGTGCTATTCGTGTCGAAAGCCGTGCCGAGATCGGAGAGCTAGGCGGTAGTGACTGCCCTAAACTGTTGCCAGTACCAAATTGTGTCACTGGGATTTCTCGGCAGTAGAGCAAACTAGCAGTAGTATATAGCAACGATGAGGAGACATGTCAAGCAAGGCAAAACATGCGCTGTCAAGGGTGTAGGGTGGCGTGTTCCACACTAAAAACTAGTTGTTTGGTGACAGTCACGGCATGTCAAGGCTGTCAAGGGTTGAAACTGAAGACCACATTTCTCGGCAGTAGAGCAACAACGGTGATGATCGGACGAGAAGAGGAAGACCATCATCGCACACAGCACACACACCACCATCACCAGCAAACACCACAACGACGACCATCACCACCACCGCCACCACCCCTGCCCCACGAGCCGCAGGAGCACCAGAAGTTGTTGTTGCTCGTAGTGGCTGGTGGTGGTTGGTGGTGGCTTCGTCCCGTGGTTTGGTGGTGGTTCCTGGTACGCACTCGTTCAGCAACAGCAGCATTTTGTTTTTTTTTATGATCACACCAGACCAGCGCTTGCCAGAACACTGCTGCTGCTGCTGCTGCTGCTTTTTTTTTTATGTCGGGAGACATGTCAAGCAAGGCAAAACATGCGCTGTCAAGGGTGTAGGGTGGAGTGTTCCACACTAAAAACTAGTTGTTTGGTGACAGTCACGGCATGTCAAGGCTGTCAAGGGTTGAAAGTGAAGAACACACACACAGATTTCTACATCGTAGCTGCAACAGGCAGCTTCCGCACTCTGCAGACGAGCCGCCCACACGCAGAGATTGCACACACGCAGAGATTGCAACCACAGCACCACCACCACCACCACCCACCACCACACGACCCCCAGCCACCACCACCAGCCAAGCAGCAGGGGCACCTGAAGCTTGTGGCTCGTGCTCGTGGTGGCTGGGGGTCGTGTAGTGGTGGTGTCGTGGGCCTGTGGTGTGTCACTTGGCTGAGCGTTTGCTGTAATGGCATACGACGTACTCATATATATTATTGCTGTTTTTGAGTCGCTGTCATCGAACGAGAAGAGCAAGAGCATCATCACATACCTGGTACGTACATAGTACCACCACAACCACCCACAACCACCACCACCCACCACCACACGAACCCCAGCCACCACGAGCCACAAGATTCAGGTGCCCCTGCTGCTTGGCTGGTGGTGGTGGCTGGGGGTGGGCCTGTGGTGTGTGATGTGTGTGTGACTTGGCTGAGCGTTTTCCAGGTAGGCATTCGGTGCACGCCAGCCCGGCGCTTTGCTCCATTATAACTTTGCTTTTCGTACAGCAGTAGTACGTACAAGGAAATGCTTGGTATGACCTGTCTCTACAGCAGCATGTTCGCACTTTTGTGCTGTTTATATATATATAGGTATATACCTGCTCAGTTAGTATATAAGACCTGTACGGTTCTTGCAAACATTTTTTTTTCTTCTTAATTTTGTTTCATTTTTTTACGATAACTTCACTTATCTGGGTCTTGGAACGATTGCACCAGGTACTTTTTTTTTTTTGCATTTTGCTGTTATTAATAGTATTATTCCTTTTTTCACGTATAGCTACGTACGTACGTATTTTACGGCCTGCTTACGTAGCACAATTCGACGCGAGAGTTGACAAGGGAAGAAAATGCTGATATATTCTCGTGATAGCTGCTGTATACCAAAGGAACTTTTTTTTTTTATTTTTGCATTTTGTTATTCCTTTTTTTTCACGTATACCTACGTACTACGTATTTGACCTGAAGAGTACACAAACATGATGCCCTACGTTTCCGACCTGCTTAGCACCATTCGACGCGAGGGTTGACGAGGGAAGAAAATGCTGAAATCTTCTCGCGATAAAAATACGAGGCAAGAACCGTAGGGGAGAGAAGAGTAGTTTGTGACCCCGGATCTGAGGTACGACAATTAATAGGATGGAGCGAGAAAGGAAGGACGAAGATAATAAAGGGGATGGAAAACAAAAAAACAAAACGAAAACAAAAATGACCACGAACACCCCATCGATCCACTCCTGTACAAGGTTTTTGCGCTGACGCGCATCGCTTCACGATAAATGTTGGTGGGTGGTGTTGGGACAACCGTCCCAGGGATCAACCGACCCATCCAGTTACTCTCTCACCTATCATACAACCCACAACGCACACCCACCAACCTATATACTTGCCGCCCATGAGCCAAAAAAGGTTTCTGTGCTGACACAAATCGCTTAAAATACAAATCGATCCAATCGATGACAATTGCACGAACACAGCAAAAAGAGAAGAACCGCCAACGCAGTAGCTTAATGCAGTTAGGAGTTTGACCACTTGAAGGCGTCTGTCACGCTCCTTATTCCCACCGTTCTTGTATATACGAGTATGTGTTTATTCATGCCTATAGCATAGGCGGTTCCAATGTGCCGCCACAAATGTGTGTCAACCATTTAACTAAAAAATTATAACTGCGCAAATAGAAAGTTCTGCCACCCCGCGGTGTGTGTGTTATGCTGTCGGCAAGGTGGCATATACTGTATAGATAGGCACTGCTGGATAGGCACTACAGTACGACGCGACAACAGTTAAGAATCTCCTATTTTGGCTGAGGCTCGCGGCTTATTGTCATGTCAACGATGAGCACAGGCTTTTAATGGCTATTATATAGGATTTAGAGCAGCGTCCTTGCTGAGCACAAATGCTTAGTTAGCTGTAAATTCTTCAAGTATGTAAAAACTCAGCCTGAAATTCCTAACTACAAGATTCTTAACACCTGTCGCGTACTGTACAGCAGTAGGACTACTGTATACTCGTATGTGAAAACGGCTATAAAGAGCTAAGCTTTTAATGTGTGGCCTATTTATTTTCTTCGAATAGACGTGTAAAATTCTTCCGCAAGCTGCAAAATCATACCTGTGGTGCTTCTGATATGCTTTGGTTGCTGGTCTGTGTTCCATATTGAAAGACGTAAATAGTATTATATACGATGGTGTATTTGGACGATTCTTTGAGCAGATGTATACTCCCTACGGCATACTGCTGTGTGTATATATATATATATATGCTCCTGTTTTGTTTTGTTGCGTTTTCCTTTGACAGTTCGACGCACGGCAGTAAATACGAGTCGCAGTGGAACGTGCCGAGTCTTTCCCCCGAATGAATCACCAAGAGAGGGATGAACGTCAGCTGGGAGGAGAGAGAAGAGCCGTCGGTTCATTCGTAGACCCCGCGATCCGAAATACAATTGGGGAAAAAACAACGAGCACGATCGTCACCGGTTAAGGACAGCCCACAAAGCAGACCCAAACGTGAACATGCAAAGAAAGGCAAATACATGTGAACATCGTGCTACAGTTAGTACTACCGTACGCTGTGACCGCGATATACAAGCTACTGATTTGTGGAGTATGGACACAGGTCAACCCGCAGGCAAACATGTCCTAATTATACTCCGTCCGGGACGTTCACAACAACTT
>MEHQ01003784.1:0-28095 GCA_008828725.1 Saccharina japonica
CCTCCATATCGTACAGCTCCCGCTTGAACCGATCAGCACCTCCAACCTCTGATTAACAACAATCTTCTCTTACGATAGATTGAGACTGGAGACAACCAACGCGGAGATACTCATTCGATTGCGATACTAACACATTGGACAAAAATTGCTCGATAATAATGCGGCCTTTTCTCAACACCTTATTTTTTAGTAAGACCGGAGACTAGCAACGCGAATGTTACTCATTCGATTGCGATACTAACACAATATAATACGACGTTTGAAAATTCTGGGCGTTGTGATATGATATGAATATACGCTGGAGTGGAGCATTGATACCGAGTGAAAATATGTTTTAGGCGACTCAGATTGACTGCTGTATGTTGTGCGCTCTTCCGCCCTCTCTCCCTCCCTCCCTCCGTAACGAACCAGTTATAGGTACGAGATGGTTCTGATCATCAATCATGTAGCACAAATCTGTGCTACTTAAAAGCAGGAGGAGTATAAGTGGAGTAGGTGCTTTAAACACGTAATCATATAGCAGTTACTATGTGCTCTTTGTTGGCAATGTGAATATGCACTTGCACTTGTTGTCTGATCACGCCATTCGAATCTTGATGAATATATATATGAATGCGTTTGTCTTTTCGCGCACTGCTATTGGTTGGTTAAAACGCTGTTCTTGAGGCATTTTTGCTTGGTGATAAAATAGTACACTTCAGAGCTTTCTTGTGTGGGAATCCTCGAAGGTTCTTGATTATACCAGCAGCTCGGGCAAGGGGAGATCACGTTTCCCCGATGATAAGTTGGCGTAATAACTACTGCTGTAAGCTTGAAACCATAGCACGCGGTCGGATAAATTACGTTTGCGTATGAATAGGATTTGAGATTTATTTTTTAGTTTTAGAGTCAATCTCAATGGTGATACCGTCTCTGGCTGTCTGGCCTGGGCGGCTTTCTGATAGTTCGAAAATACATTGATTGACTGGTTGACTGATTGAACGAGGATTCGAGAATGGAGGATTTGAAGAGTTTCTGATTGGCTGGTGGGGTTAAGGTTGGGTTGTGGTTTTTGATTGATGGTTTTCGGGCATTGAAAATTCTGCCTGTTTACTGATTAAAATAGTGTATACATTGTACGGTATTGAGATTTGTATTGAAGATTTTTCATGTTTCGAGATTCTTGCAACGTGCAGTGTTTCTGAAGTTAGTACTACTGGACAAACCTGTATCGACCTGTTGACACCGAGCTGATGACCGTCTGATTACCGAGGCCTTATGCCCTAGTTACGGCAGCTGAGTGTCTTGGAAGATTGTTGAATTTTGAGCCAGTATGGTTTAGAATGTGTGATATTGATTCGGGATGATGATTTGTGGTTTTCGCGACAGCTATGAGGTGTGACCATGCTTGATATTGTGATGCTTATTGCCATACTGTTCACCATGCAGGGAGGATATTAGTTGATGGGACTGTACACCTGTTCGGTATGCATACTGCGGATGTGTGGTGTCGCACAGTATCGATTGCAAAGCAGGGAGGATATTGATTGTGCTTGGTACTCGATACAGCAGGTATGATGACGGTTTCATATATTAGGGAGTTCATATACTTGATGAGGCTTTCTCCATCTGTGAGGTCTCGTGCTTGCTGGTTACTTCCCTGACTTGCTCCCTTGACTTGCTCGCTGCGCCTGAATGGTGGCCTGCGAGGTCCGACGATAATATATATACACTTAACTACGTGGTTTATGTCTACATGAGGAGCGCTCCAGCTCGCTGACCCTGCCCGCCTGTGCTAGGCCCCAGGCATGAGCCCGAGGTCGAATCAACAGCCAGGATATCCTAGTTAGTGCGTACCAGGGCGTAACATAGGTGCCGTGGTGCGTGCGGCTCCCCGGAGGGCCGGCGGAGGCCTTTTTGTTCATCATATATGCGTCAATATACTCAGAATGTGCGTCTAACCCGCTCGGTTTATCCTCTTGTGTTGATTCAACCTCGGGCGCATGACGGGCCCTTACACAGGCGGACAGGGTCGAGGTGCTGGAGCGCTCTTCAATGTAGACATGAAGCTCGTAGTTCAGTATTTCCCAGTGGGTACCACTGGGATCTCTAGAAGCATTAAGGGCAAATATGTCAGGAGACGGCACTTTCACCCCTTGACGGACGGGGTCAAGGAAAATGCCTTGACGGACGCGCCTTGACGGCAAAACCCGGGGACACTAATTAAAAATCCCCGTTTTTTTCAAACGCCTGTCCGTATTTTTGAAAACCTGTATTTTCTTCTTGATTTTTTTTCCGTCGTTTTTTTTCTCGTTCGGGATTCAGATCTACAGCAAGTATACTGGTATATCACAAGCAACAACGAGCAACACAGCAATATCCTCGTATGATATCTTCTTGCTCCTTCATGATGTTTTGGAACCAGCAGCACAATAAAAAAAAAATATAGGGGTTTCCACAGAGATGGTGATTCGTTTTTCTTGCGGGGATAGAGGACAATCCGTCTAGACGGATGGAAATGCCTTGACGGACGCCCTTGACTGACTGACTGCTTGACGGTTGCCCGTCTCCTGACATCTTTGATTAAGGGGCCCCTTCGGTATTATGAAAAAATCGTTTCAGGCGGCGGAATCATATTCATAGTGCTTTGAGTATTGTGGAAACCTTATTTCAATTGCGCTGCATCCACGGGAAGTGTCTTCTCCAGTGCTGGCGTCCTGTACAACAACTCAAGAACGGCGGGAGCATGGAAGCTCACACAGGTATGGCAGGAACCACAGCCTCATGACGTCGGCATTGCCTCGCGTGGGCACTCTATGGGCTTGTTTTCACGTTGTAATATCAAAATTTGTCGGAGGAACAAAGCTGATGGCCGAGCCCTAAGGCCGCGTTGTCCTGGCCTCAGCCAGGGGAACGACGCCAGCGCCCTGGACTGACCTCGGTATTTCTCCCATTAATCGTAGGAGTTGTCCGTGTTGACCTCCCAGAGGTGTACGTGGCGGTAGTTCTGCGAGGGAGGCACCCTACGTATGTATGTGTTTGCGACGTGATATGCCCTAGTTGCAAGGTTTTGTGCAGGTTTGCTGGTAGTCGAGGTGGAGGGTGGCCACCTCGGCAGTGTGCGTTGAGCACGCCACCAACGACCCCACTAGAAGTGCAGCTGCGTTTGGCTACTGCTGCGTGGCCATGTCCTCGAATTCTGGGTCACACCGGTTACAGCTGCGCGAGAACCGACCTTATCCCCCTTTTCGACCAGGGTGGCCGAGATATGAGGAGTTCCAACCGGTTAACAGGCGTGTTTGAGCGAAAAATACGTCTCGGTTCAAAATTTGCCGAACCACAACAAGATGGCCTGCAATCTGAACTTTGCGTGCAATGTATTCTGGATAAGATCTGCCCAAAACTCGTGGAGATATTTCATTTTCCGTAGAGCGTGTTTGGGTCACTGTTGTAATATTTCGACGTAGGTTAATTCGTATATAGTTTGGGATCAATGAGGCCTCCTGCTGCGATCAGCTGGAGACTCTCACCCGGGGTTACTACTCCCGCGTTGATTCTCTGGCAATCAACGCGGCACCGTCGCAGAGAGTAGGTACCCTGGTAAAAAAAAAACGCGAATAAAACTGATGCCGTTGTCGACGGTACCCGTCGCTACCAACGATGGGCGGGCGGGATGATCTGTGTTTTCCCTAACCTCTTTTCTACTTTGTCGTGCTGTTGTCGAGCTCTGCTGTCGCCCACGGAGTGCCTCGCCTACACTCTCTTTTAGCACAACAAATAGGCTTTCCCGAAAGGGGGTTCACCCCGCTGGCATCCCCTCTTTTATTCGGGATTGTAGATTACTGTTGTAACATTTCGACGTAGTTTAATTCGTATGTAGTTTGGGATCAATGAGGCCTCTCTGCTGCGGCATGAGATCACACCCATACTTGTTAACCCTTCCCTTATCTCACTGCCGTCGCTTGTTTGAAGTATTTCTTTCAGCGGGTTCTTTTATTCCCTTATTATTCCCAAACTTCTAGCCTAGCCCCTTGAGGGTTCTGCTCCCGTTAGTCGTTCCGTGGGAACGCCGCGTACGATTTTCCGAACCCTTCCGACAGTGGTAACTCGTTTGCCTGTATAAATGCAGTGTCGCGCGAACGTTTCGTGCCGTTCGCCGCCGACGCGGATGAAGTTACGCCGACGTATCTGCTCGCCACGGCCACGGACTTTCATCCTACGTATTTCATGAGGACGTCCATGGCTATCCCATCCACATTGTGGCTCGCCGCCCCTCCCACTCTGAAGGAGTGCACAGTATACCGCTTGTCCTCCATACCCGCTGCGCGCAAATGGGACTGGAGGTTCGAGATCATCTGCGGGGGCGTCAGCGCCAGGTTTCCCTTGTCCCCGCTTTCTAGCACGCTTGGGAACAGGAAACCTGAGCCCTCCGCTAGCGCCCACCGCATAGACGCCGCTGCCTGTCGATACTCGATCATGGCGGCCACAGCGCAGATTTCCCGGCAGTCGGTGTTCCTTTTCACCACTACCGCTTGGGACGACTCCCGCAGCGTTTTACCGAACATATAATCGAAAACTTAAGCCTCGCCCCCCGACATCTGCAACACCTGTGCTGCCACTGCTACCGACAGCTCAAATCCGGGCTTCATGGTGTGGAACGCAACCCAGAAGATCGCCACGTCCCGTACCATCGCGAAGCGTTCTGCCGCTGTTGGTAGGGCAAGCACGCATCGGCGCATGTCCGCGACTAGCTTCTGAAGTCGACTCGCTACCAGCGAGGGCGCCTGTTTCACCGACACCCCTCCTCGTCGCTGTTCCTCTTGCGCGTTGGACAAGTAGCCCCGTACTAGTGGGCTTGCGACGGGGTTTCCTCGCTGCTCGACGGGGTCCCAGTCGCTGTGTTTGCCGAGCAGTTATATCATGGCCAATTTGAGCTTCGATATTTTCCCTTTGTCAAGGGACGCGGCCGCATACCGCTTCCTACATTTTCCATCGCTACTGCACTGAGCGCTGTCGTCCAACCCCACTTCCGGGCACGTCACTACATGCACCAACTTGGTACCGTTCCCGTGCGAGTCTATCCAACATAGCCACTCGAACACGTCTACGTCGGTCGCGGTCTGCCACCCCCTCTCGCTATTCGTCCGCGTACGAAGGAAGGCGTCGAACTCGTCGGCCACTCGACATTTCCGCTGCTGACCAGCCTTCCCTGTCAGTGCTGCCAACATTTCGCTTATACGTTCCTCGAGCTTACTGTCCACGATTTCGACCGGCACCTCGTCGGTTCGAGGCACCGGGGGGCCCCTGTACGCGGGATGCTTGCATGACTGACAGTACGAATACGAACCCAAATTTATTCCCTGGCACTCGGGGCAGAGAACTCGCGGAATAAAGTCAGACGCCCGAGTTGCGCTATACGGGAGTATACCCAGCGCCCCTTCCTCGTATCGCTAGGTGAAGGCGACGCGCCCGGGGGTATCGAAGGGCCCTATTGATTATGCTTGTACTCGATACAGCAGGTTTGATGGCGGTTACAGGTATTTGGGAGTTCATATACTTGATGAGGCTTTATTGTGTGTGTTTGACGACTTGACTTGCTCGACTTCGCCTCGATGGTGGCCTGCGAGGTCCGACGATAATATATATGCGTGGTTTATGTCTACATGAGGAGCACTCCAGCACCTTGATCCTGCCCGCCTGTGTAAGGGCCCGTGATGCGCCCGAGGTTGTATCAACACGCTAGAGCGCACTGAAGCTAACGATCTCGGGTTGCAAGGGTGTATCAGGCGGTACAGCCCTGGGAGGACAGAGTGTGGCTGTTTCTGGGTCGAGATGGATGCCGCGGAATTTGAAAGATGGAAGACGGTTCAGCTGATGGGAATTGTCGACGAGCTTTACTGCGAGCGCCTCGTTCTGGTTCAACGCATCGTGCACTGTGAAGCTTGGGCCGCGCGTACTGGTAGGGTTGCCGAGCTTGCGAAAGAGAAGGCTCGTCTCACCGAGGTGTATTTTCGGATCTGCTCGGTTCAGCACCAGCTCAAGTGGAGGCTGGAAGTAATCCACCCGATACGGCCGCAGCAACAGCGTGCCGCCTCGGCCAGACGTGAGCCGGCGCTGGTGGACCCGCTTGCTGCTCGAGGCACGAGCAACGCAGGCGAGCAGCGGCAGCAGCAGCAGCAGCCGGAGCAGCAGCAGCCGCAGCAGCTCCAGCTGGCAGCCCTTCGGAGGGAGATGGTGATGATGAAGAGAGAGTTGGCAATAACGAAGCTTCGTGCCGCGATGAGTGAGGCCCAGCGCGCTGATTTGGAGAGGACAGCGGCAGAGCAGAGGAGGACAACACTTGGGACGACAGTGCGGCGACAAGGGCAGGAGGCCCACGCAGGCACGTTGACCACTGCTGTAAACCATGCCCGCTCTGCGCCCATCCCCGAATTTGATGACGAAGCGACGAGAGGAGTAAAAGGAGAACATATGGGTGACGAAGAGAGAGAAGGAGAACAAGCTGATGAGCGAGGTGGAGAGCAGACCTCTCGGAGCGGCAGCAGTGCACAGGATGGGCAGGAGGCCCTGCCGCAGCCGCTCCTGATAGAGAAGGTGCCTATTGGGCCGGCTTGTTGGGTGAGCCCGGGCGCGCAAGAGCAGGTGGCTTCGTCTGCGCGCCACGTTGAAACCCACCCCGCGATGGCGAAGGAGATGCCGTCAAACGCGAAGGAGAAAGAGGTCGGAGAGATGGTTTTATGTACGAGTGGAAGGGGGTCTCGGGAGGAGGAGCATAGAGTAGAAGACGAAGAGGACTGCGTTGGGATGGGCGAGGAGCAGGAGCATCAGCCGTTGCCAGCGCCGCTGCCACCGCCGGCGCCCCTACCGCCGTCTGCGCCACCGCCCGTGGAAGGCACGCGTGCAGACCTCGAGGCGGAGCAGCACGCCCTGGTAGTGGCGAGCCGGTTGGCATTGGCGCACTAAGCCCTGGTATCGTACGAGAAACGGAAGGAGGAAGAGGAGGAGCAAGAGCAGGAGCAGCAGCAGCAGGGGAGCAAGGAGGGGCGGGGCGGCGGCAAGGAACACCACCTACAGCAAGGTTTTGTTTGGACCAGCATGGAAGTTGGACCGCGGTGGCGCCTGGATGGTGGCCTCATGCCTCCGTTCAGCCCTGATTGAGGTATACGCTTTGTTTGTGCTACTTGATTGATTGTTTTTTGTTGTGTTTTTATGATATTTTTTGTACGAACGATGCTACCACTACTGCTGTTCAGATGTACTTTAGTAGGTGTGTCGTAGGATAGGCTTGTTGACCACCTGTTATTATTTATACTGAATACGAGTAGTTGGTTCTGTTGTCTTGCGTTTTTTGCGCGGGATGATAGACTATGTACTTGGCTTGGGGCTTGGGGGAGGATGATATATGATGCACGCATGATAGGGTTGAGTACGCACGTGACGAGCACTTGACGAGCCGACATTACTATGTTTCGGTTGGGTGCTTTGCTTCGAACACTGTGCTACCTGCACGTACTAACCTTGTCACATAGCAACACATCAGTATACGTATGATAAAAGCCAACATGCAGCAATTCTGCTGTAACTTTTACTTGGACCTGTAATCAACAGGGGAAGGTACTTGGAACATGCTCATATGGTTATTTTATCTGTCTGCGATGTTTTTGCTATTTGTACGAGAAGTACTATTATACTGCTGTGCGCATACCAGGTATATGCGTGCGTGATTTATGAGCGTACGGTTATATACGTAATACGTACCCTGGTACCAGAGAAGAGCAGTATCAGATATTTGCAAGTGGACGTCGTACTTGTTTTGAGCTTGAAAMAAATGACGCAGGAGTAGAAATATATGCCCCCCCTCCCCCTCTCCCTCCTTCCCTTTTTATCTCTGTACCCCAAATATTTGGTTGGCACGTAGATATTGGTGATATTAATAGTTGGTTGACGAGTAGTAGGATAGGGGAGTTGTAGAAAATCAAAATACTGTTGTGATGCTTTTTTTTTTGTGTGCCTGATGAAAACGGTAGTGCTCTCTCTACGCGCGGAGGGTTTTCTGACTATGCATGGAGGCCATACCCCCATGCATATACCCCCAAGACACTGCGTGTTACCAGGCACTAGGTACAAAGCAACTGCGAACGTACCACTGCTCAGATAAGGTTATCATGGTTGGTACGATGTTATAATATCCTGGGCGTTGTGATATGATATGAATATGCGATGGAATGGATGGAGTATTGATACAGAGTGAAAATAGTTTCTGGGCGATTCAGATGGACTGCTGTATGTGTGCTCTTCCGCCCTCCCTCCCTCCCTCCGTAGCGAATCAGTTATAGGTACGAGATGGTTCTGATCATTTATTCATGTATCACGCATGCTATGTACTTAAAGCAGGAGGATTACAAGCGGGGTAGGTGGTTTAACCACGTAATCATAGCAGTTACTGTGCCCTTTGTTGGCGATGTGAAATATGCACTTGCACCTGTCTGATCATGGCATTCGAATGTTGATGAATATACATGAATGGGTTTTGTCTTTCCGCGCACTACTATTGGTTGGTTAAAACGCTGTTCTTGAGTAATTGTTGTTTGGTGATAAAATAGTACACTTCGAATCTTGTCATGCACCCGGGTTTCCACTCTGTCATGTATCACTTTCCTTGTGTGGAAAGTCGCTCGAAGGTTCTTGATTATACCAGCAGCTCGTGGCAAGGGGAGATCATGTTTCCCCGATGATAAGTTGGCATAAATAACTACTGCTGTAAGCTTGAAACCATAGCATGCGGTCGGATATATTTCGTTTGCGTATGGAATGAGGATTTGAGATTGTTTATGTTAGTTTTAGAGTCGATCTCAATGCTGATACCGTCTCTGGCTGTCTGGTCTGGGCGGCTTTTCTGATAGTTCGGAAAATACATTGATTGACTGGTTGACTGATTGAACGAGGATTCGAGAATGGAGGATATTTATTGAATTTTTGATTGGGCTGGTGGGGTTAAGGTTGGGTTTTGGTTTTTGATTGATGGTTTTCGGGCATTGAAAATTCTGCCTGTTTACTGATTAAAATAATTGCTGTGCGGATATACTGTTTTTGGCCGAACCGTGATCGGGAGCTGTATTGTTGATTGTCAGGGAGATATTCAATAATGATAACGGCTGGTCTGGTAGTTCCGAGAATACCTTGTACGATATTGAGATTTGTATTGAGAATGTTTCAGGTTTTGAGATTCTTGCAACGTGCAGTGATGCTGAAGTCAGCACTACCAGATAAACCTGTATCGACCTATTGACACCGAGCTGATGGCCGTCTGATTATCGAGGACTGATGTCCCTAGTTCCGGAAGCTGAGTGTCTTGGAAGATTGTTGAAGTTTGAGCCAGTATGGTTTAGATATTGGTATTTGGATTTGTATGAATTTGCTTGAATTTCTGGTATTCAGTACTTTGAATTTGCTTGAGGTTTTGGGACATTGTGGTCCACTTTCGGTACGTGAATTTGGAATGTGTGATATTGTTTCGGGATGATGATTTGTGGTTTTCGGGACAGCTATGAGGTGTGACTATGATATTGTGATGCTTTATTGCCATACTGTTCACCATGCAGGGAGGATATTAGTTGATGGGACTGTACACCTGTTCGGTATGCATACTGCGGATGTGTGGTGTCGCACAGTATCGATTGCAAAGCAGGGAGGATATTGATTGTGCTTGGTACTCGATACAGCAGGTATGATGACGGTTTCATATATTAGGGAGTTCATATACTTGATGAGGCTTTCTCCATCTGTGAGGTCTCGTGCTTGTGTCTTAGTTACTTGACTCCGCTTCGAGGTCCACTTCGATGTCCTACAATATATCTACTTAACTACGTGGTTCATGTCCACATGAGGAGCGCTCCAGCACCTTGACTCTGTCAGCCTGTGTAAGGGCCCGTCATGCGCCCGAGGTTGTATCAACAGAGCACCGGAGGTTAACGTAATGGAAATATGAAATACCATAAATAGCGCCGCTGAGAGAGCGCGGAAATAGGGGGGGGGGTGTACTCATGTCGTGCACGGCCGTAGTCGTATGACCATAGGCCCTTACATCCCTACAATGCCGGGACGGAGCACGTTGGGTTTTCACCAACCAGGCAGACATTGCTTGCACCAAGCGCGAAGCGCCGTGAGGTATTGGGCGAGTCGCATGGAGGGTGAGCTGCATCCTGCTAAGAACCGCCTCTGAGGGGGACTTGCATATGGACGACAGCTTCAATGAGTTTATTTAATACCTGGTGCGGCCAATTCCTGGGACAGCAATGGGAGCACTATGTAACTGCCTCGCGGATGCCTTACCATATGCACTCTACGTGACACGATCATTCCCCTTGTGCGGAGCAAAGGTTCTCCACCCCGCACAAATTATCTACTCGACCGCCAGTTTTGGTAACCGCCAAAATAAAAAACAGTACCCTGGTTGTCTAGCTCACGCAGTGAGAGGCGTGTTTTACAGCGTCGTGGCCAACCGACGCCAACCCAACCTATATATAATATAGATCGGGGGGGGGGGGGGGTACTCATGTTGTGCACGGCCGTAGTCATATGACCATAGACCCTCGCATCCCTACAATGCCAGGACGGAGCGCGTTGGGTTTTCACCAACCAGGCAGACATTGCTTGCACCAAGCGCGAAACGCCGTGAGGTATTGGGCGAGTCGCATGGAGGGTGAGCTGCATCCTGCTAAGAACCGCCTCTGAGGCGGACTTGCATATGGACGACAGCTTCAATGAGTTAATTTAATTTCTGGTGTGGCCACTTCCGGAGACAGCAATGGGTTTTACTATGTAACTGCCTCATGGATGCCTTACCATATCACACTACGTACAATCGGGGGGGGATATAGGACCTGGTATCCACACCTAAAMAAAAACTAATAACACTCTGATCCGAAAGATAAGCACCATTCGGATTAACTATGAATACGCAAACGGCCCTTGTTGTACCATATATTTAGGTACACACGTACATCCATTTTTACGGGGGGGGGTGGGGGGGGTGTACTCATGTTGTGCACGGCCGTAGTCATATGACCATAGACCCTCGCATCCCTACAATGCCGGGACGGAGCGCGTTGGGTTTTCACCAACCAGGCAGACATTGCTTGCACCAAGCGCGAAACGCCGTGAGGTATTGGGCGAGTCGCATGGAGGGTGAGCTGCATCCTGCTAAGAACCGCCTCTGAGGCGGACTTGCATATGGACGACAGCTTCAATGAGTTAATTTAATTTCTGGTGTGGCCACTTCCGGAGACAGCAATGGGTTTTACTATGTAACTGCCTCGCGGACGCTTTTACCATATTAACACTACGTGATACGACCATTCCCCTTGTGCGGAACAAAGGTTCTCCACCCCGCACAAATGATCTACTCGACCGCCAGCTTTGGTGACCGCCAAAAAAAAACAACAAAAAAAAACGGCACCCTGGTTGTCTAGCTCACGCAGCGAGTGGCGTGTTTTACAGCGTCGTTGCCAACCGACGCCAACCCAACCTATAAGGGGGGGTGGGGGGGTAGAAAAAGGGGGATCGTATTGTCAGGTTATATCACCCGCTTCGGAAATCTACTTCGACCGCCCGCATTCCGTGCCGCCCATACACGAAATCGCGCACTCCGTCCAGGTGGTGGGGGTAGCCGAAGCTCCCCGTCGGGGGCAGTACGAGCGCGCGCACGGTCGCCCGGCTGATCCGTGGGAACCAGTACGCGCGCACGTCTGGGAGCACGATCACGGCGTGTGCTTTACATTCGGCCATGTGGTGTATCACGTGTCCGACCATGACCGGGGGTGGGAAGCAGTAACCGAATGCCCTCGTGTTCCCCCCGGCGTAAATAATACGTTTTGCCGGAAGACGTCTACCCCCGCCGACCGCTCGCAGTGGTAGGGTACCGCGAGAAGAATGGTAGCCTTCGCTGCCCGTCCGTGCTCGTGTTGTGGCCCTCCTGGGCGTTTTCTGATGATGCCATGAGGTCGACTGTGAACTCTCCGAAGAACTCCTGCAATCGTTCGAACATCGCCGGTCGAAGCCGGATAATCTCGGCCAACCCAGGCCTAGTAATAGCGTCGGCCGACTGGTTGTCCGCCGTTGGCACCCATCGCAGGGACTGCCAGAATCCCTGGTCCACCTGTGACTCGAACAGGCCGACCAGCAGCCCGTGCGTGACTGGATTTCTTGACCGCCCTTTTTTGAACGCGTCCACCGCGGACCGGTTGTCTATGTTCATCACCAACTGCGCTCGCCGTAGCTATCCCGGGTGCGCTCAGCAGCACTCCGTCAGCACTTCGAGCAACGCGAACATTTCCTTCCCATTGATATGGCGTGGGAGCCACTCGTGAGGAAACCCCCCGGCCGCGGAGAACTCGCCCCCCGGAAATGATACCACGCCGCCCCGCTGGTTCGAAGACGCGTCGGACGCCGCGACGGTGACCTGTGACGCGAAGTGGCGTGGTTTGTACCACGGCCCCTCCTGGGTTGTCGCCGACAGCCCGAGCCATATGTGAAGCTCCGCCCGCAGGTCGGGTTTCTCACTCAGCTGGATCGTCTGTCCCTTCGCTTTCGTGATCGCCGCGAACATGTAGTGCGTCCACAGGGACGCCGGGCCCATCGCGACGGACATGCTGACGCACTTTCCCGCGATTATCTCCAACAGCTTCCCGGGAAGCGAGCCGTGCTCCAGGACGGCACGGACCAACCCGGGGAGTTTTTGGAGCTTGCCTTCCGGGACCCGGAACGAGGTGGTGGTCGAATCGCACAGGATACCGAGGTAACGCTGTATCCTCGGTGGCTTCAGGTCGTACTTGGTATCCGACAGGAAATACCCGTACAAGTACGAGACCAACATCCCCACATGTATGGCCTCCGCGACGGACAGCCATTTGACCTTATCGGAACACCCAAACCTGGAGGAGAAATTTCCGTACCAAGCATCGTCGATATATTATTGATACAACCTCGGGCGCATGACGGGGCCTAGCACAGGCGGGCAGGGTCAGGGAGCTGGAGCGCTCCTTATGTAGACATAAACCATGTATATATTATCGTCGGACCTCGCAGGCCACCATCGAGGCGAAGTTGCGCAAGTCAAGGAAGTGAAGTCAAGGGGGAGAAACCAGGCACTAATTTATACCTCAATAAAGCCTCACCAAGTATATGAACTCCCCAATATATGAAACCGTCATCATACCTGCTGTATCGAGTACCAAGCACAATCAATATCCTCCCTGCTTTGCAATCGATACTGTGCGACACCACACATCCGCAGTATGCATACCGAACAGGTGTCCAGTCCCATCAACTAATATCCTCCCTGCATGATGAACAGTATGGCAATAAAGCATCACAATATCACAGCATGGTCACACCTCATAGCTGTCCCGAAAACCACAAATCATCATCCCGAATCAATATCACACATTCCAAATTCACGTACCGAATGTGGACCACAATTTCCCAAAACCTCAAGCAAATTGGAAGTACCTATTACCAAAAGATTAAAAAAAACCTCAAGCAAATTCAAAGTACCGAATACCAGAAATTCAAGCACATTCATTCAAGCTCAAATGCCAAGATCTAAACCATACTGGCTCAAACTTCAACAATCTTCCAAGACACTCAGCTGCCGAAACTAGGGCATAAGGCCTCGATGATCAGACGGCCATCAGCTCGGTGTCAATAGGTCGATACAGGTTTATCCAGTAGTACTAACTTCAGATACCAAAATCTAAACCATACTGGCTCAAACTTCAACAATCTTCCAAGACTCCCAGCTGCCGAAACTAGGGCATAAGGCCTCGATAATCAGACGGCCATCAGCTCGGTGTCAATAGGTCGATACAGGTTTATCCAGTAGTACTAACTTCAGCATCACTGCACGTTGCAAGAATCTCAAAACTCTGAAAAATCCTCAATACAAATCTCAATACCGTACAATGTATTCTCGGAACTACCAGACCAGCCGTTATCATCATTGAATATCTCCCTGACAATCAACAATACAGCTCCCGATCACGGTTCGACCAAAAACAGTATATCCGCACTGCAACTATTTTAATCAGTAAACAGGCAGAATTTTCAATGCCCGAAAACCATCAATCAAAAACCACAACCCAACCTTAACCCCACCAGCCCAATCAGAAACTCATTCAAAACCCCCCATTCTCGAATCCTCGTTCAATCAGTCAACCAGTCAGTCAATGTATTTTCCGAACTACCAGAAACGCCGCCCAGGCCAGATAGCCAGAGACGGTATCGCCATTGGGATTGGCTCTAAAACTAAAACAATAAATCCCTAATCCTCATTCATACGCAAACGTAATTTATCCGACCGCGTGCTATGGTTTCAAGCTTACAGCAGTAGTTATTACGCCAACTTATCATCGGGGAAACATGATCTCCCCTTGCCACGAGCTGCTGGTATAATCAAGAACCTTCGAGCGACTGACTTTCCACACAAGGAAAGTTGGTGTCTGGCAGGGTGAGAACCCGGGTGCGTGACAAGCTCTGAAGTGTACTATTTTATCCCCAAACAGCAATGAGTCAAGACCAGCGTTTTAACCAACCAATAGCAGTGCGCGGAAAGACAAAACGCATTCATGTATATTCATCAAGATTCGAATGCCGTTGTCAAACAGGTGCATGTGCATATTTCACATTGCCACCAAAAAACACAGAAACTGCTATGATTACGTGCTTAAAGCACCTATACCCCGCTTATACTCCTCCTGCTTTAAGTACTTACATTAGCATGCGTGCTACATAAATAAATCATCAGAAACATCTCGTACCTATAACTGATTCGCTACGGAGGGAGGGAGGGAGGGAGGGAGGGCGGAAGAGCACAGCATACAGCAGCCAATCTGAAAAATATTTTCACTTTGTGTCAATACTCGTACTCCATTCCATCGCATATTCATATTCTCCAGTCTGTGACTGGAGTGGTCATTTGGTAATTCAAAACCCGTGACAGATTTCCCGTGAAAAAAGTGACCGAGATAATCGAGTGAATGAGTGACCCCCAAAAAGTGACCGAGATAATCAAGTGATTAAGTGACCCCCCTAAAACCACACCCCGGGTACCCCCTCGTCCGCTCGACCCTCAAAGTCCGTTCTTGGCGTACAGCAGCAGCGTCGCGCTAGTTTTTGCACGCCTCGACAGTCTAGCACAAACTATGCGCCTCTGCGGAGTATCAGCATCAGAGGTGGGGTGTGTGCGACACGCCGCGGATAGCAGCTAGCAACCGAGCAGATCAACACGCCGAGCACCGAGCACTGACTGACCTTTGGGAGTTCCACATCTATGATTGATATTTTATTTGAACAAGGGGAAGGGGGGTTGTGATGAGTCTCTCAGCACATACGCCGCACTATAGGTCGCCTCGTCAGCTCGCAACAGCAACTGTGCCTCGGAATCGGTACAGCAGCAGCAGCAGCAACAGCAGCTTCTCAAAATGGCCGTTTCCTATGCGGTTCGATTTTTGAGCTTCAGATTATGGTCCGATCGATTTTTCAGCGACCTACACAGTAGTTCGAAAATCGAAACAGTCTTCTATGCGAGAAAACACGGATTTGTTGTATCATCTGTATCATACGCACTCATCATACGTGCAGATATTTGAGCAAACGGCAAGACCAACTGCTGTTGCTGTTGTGGTCTGGTGCCGCGAAGAGACGCGCCGAGTGGCGTAGAACCCAAGCGTTAGAAGCCACGCTGGCTGCCCCTGGTCTGGCGGCGACGCGCCGAGTGCGCTCGAGTCGACCTGTCTTGGTATTTTGTATTTTGACACAACGAAACATCCGAGGGTTGAATGTGTACTGCTGTACTGCTGTACTGCTGCTGCCGCTGCTGTAAAATCTACGAGTACGGCGCCGAGTGCGCTTCCCTTCGTCTCTAGGCCCGAGCCCGTGCCAGCCGACTGTAGTTTGGCGACGGAGAGGCCCACCCAACGTCGGCTGCGCGTCGGGCGCGAAGCAACGTCGCTGTGTCACCATCCAACTCATCGATCGTGCTGCTGCTGCTGCTGCTTGCTTGCTGCGTGGATAACATTTTGGATTTAAAGACCATGCCATTTTTCGATTTGAAAATCTGATGACCCAAGTCGTCGGATTTTGGCCCCAAATCCGACGACTTGGGTAATCGGATTCTCAAATCGAATTTTTTCCGGTCAGATTTTGCATAATCGGACTGCATAGGACGGTGCTTTCGTTTTGGAGATAGAAAAATACAAATCTGAAGCTCGAAATCGAACCGCATAGGAAACGGCCTAATCGGACTGCATATAGGACGGTGCTTTCGTTTTTGAGATCGAAAAATGCAAATCTGAAGCTTGAAATCAAACCGCATAGGAAACGACCTACGCAGTACTGAAGGCCCAAATACTCCGAGTATACTGGGAGGATGAGCAGTACTCGAAGTAAAAACATGTAAATTGCTCGGAGTACTCCGAGAAATCGAGAGGATTGGACACCGAAATACTGCGAGTACACAAAGTAGAGTACATCATACAATCCGTTAGCTCGGATCATTAAGGCATGATTTTGTCTTGAAAATTGTGTACCTGTGGTCCGCATATCGTAATTGTGGTCCGCGCTCGGAATTTTCTCGCAACTTTCTCGCTAAATGCAAAAGCGGCGCAGCCGCGTTTCTCGCCCCTTTCTGGTCCATTTTGGGTCCGGTTCGGGTTAGGGTTAGAGTTGGGGGTTGGGTTGGATCTACGCCCGTACCTTGATCCCACCAGGAAGTGCTTCCTAGCTCGCAAAGCAATGCGAGAAGTGAACAGCCCGACCCTAGGAAGATCCGAGCTAATGCATTGTATAAGCGGCTCACAAAGTACCTGATGCATTTTTTCTCGAGAAAACTCTAATTATACTCCGAGGTAATGGGAGCATCTGTGAATTTTGAAATGCTATAAACGCCAGTCACATGCCCCCAGAACCTGGGAGCAATGACGGCCGAGTCTTGTTAATGATGCAAAGATGCTCCTAACGTACTTCACACTCCGAGTATATTCCGAGTTCGAGTACATTTCGTACTCCGAGTTAGAGTACTGGCGGCCTGAGTACTCGGAGTACTTGGAGTATGAACAGTACTGAAGCCCCAAAAACCCGACATACTCCAAGGACACGAAATATCGAGAGTGTTCATACCCGAAATACTCCGAGTACGAGCAGTATTCCGGAGCATCACACCCCGAAATACTCCGAGTACACGAAGCACCTGAGATATTTTATCTCCAATATACTCCTTACTATACTCCAAGGTACTCGGAGCATTTGTGCAACATTGAACACAACGAGGAACTACCCCTGAGCCCGCAGAAAAAATGCCAGACAGATACGAGTACTTGCATTTTTTTTCAAGACTGGAGACTAGCAACGCGAATGATACTCATTCGATTGCGATACAAACACAATATCACAACGCCCAGGATATTCCAACATCGTACCAACCATGAGAACCTTATCTGAGCAGTGATACGTTCGCAGTTGCTTTGTACACCTGTACCTGCATACCTGGTATGACGCAGTGTCTTATACGTATGCATAGGGGTATATACGACCTTCACTGTCATAAAAATCTCCGCACACAGAGCACTACTCTTTGCATCAGGTACACAATACAATAAGCAGACAGCAGTATTTTATTGTCTGCAGCTCCCCTATCCTACTACTCGTGAACCAACTATCACCAATCTCTACGTGCCAACCCAAATCTTTGCGGCACAGAGGGAGAGAGGGAAGGAGGGAGAGAGGGGGGGGGGGGGGCACATTTATCTTTACTGCTGCGGCATTTTTTCCGTCTAAAAACAGGGTCCTCGTCCTCTCCATCTCTTACTCTATGCTCCTCCTCCAGAAACCCCCTGCCACTCGTACATAAAACCATCTCTCCGACCTCTTTCTTCTCCGCGCGTGACAGTTCCTTCGTCACCGCGGGGTGGGTTTTAACGTGGCGCGCAGACAAAGCCACCTGCTCTACTAGCGCGCCCGGGCTCACCCAACAAACCGGCTCCAAGGGGCTTCTCTCAATCGGAAGCGTCTGCGGAAGGGTCTCTTGCCCATCCTGTGTACTGCTGCCGCTCCGAGAGGTCTGCACTCCACTAAGCTCCTCAGCTTGTTCTTCTTCTCTGTCCTCGTCACCCATATCTTCTCCTTTTTCTCTTCTCGTCGCTTCCTCATCAAATTTGGGTGTGGGCGGAGAGCGGGTATGGTTTACAGCAGTGGCCAACGTGCTTGCGTGGGCCTCCTGTCCTTGTTGCCGCACTGTCGTCCCGACTGCTGTTGTCCTCCTCTGCTCTGCGGCTGTCCTCTCCGAATCAGCGCGCTGGGCCTCGCTCGGCGTGGCACGCAGCTTCGCTATCATCTTCCTCCGAAGAGCTGCCAGCTGCAGCTGCTGCGGCTGCTGCTGCTGCTCCGGTTGTTGCGGCTGCTGCTGCTCCTGCTGCAGCGGCTGCTGCTGCTCCTGCTGCAGCGGCTCGCCTTTGTTGCTCGTGCCTCGAGCAGCAAGCGGGTCCACCAGCGCCAGCTCACGTCTGGCCGAGGCGGCACGCTGTTGCCGCGGCCGTATCGGGTGGACTACCTCTTGCCGCCACTTGATTGTCTGCTGAGCCGAGGATATCCAACTATCCACCTGGTTGAGACGGGCCCTCTCCTTCGTGAGCACAGCAGTTACCCTTCCGGTCCGTGCAGCCCAAGCTCCTTTATAGTCCTCGATGCGCTCTACCAGAACGAAGCGCTCGGCAAACAGCTCGTCCACGCACCCCATCAGCTGCACCGTCTGCCACCTCTCCCTCTCCAAATACAATTCCCGGAGCTCGAGATAACTCTTGCCCTGCTCACTAGCTCTCCACCTAGCATTCTCCGATTCCGAGTCATTCATCTCGCCGCGGAAACACCCACCACTGCGTGATGCCCCAAGCAACCCGAGGTCATAAGCGACAATGACTCGCTAGTAGGGTATTGATACGACCTCGGGCGCATGACGGGGCCTAGCACAGGCGGGCAGGGTCAGGGAGCTGGAGCGCTCCTCATGTAGACATAAACCATGTATATATTATCGTCGGACCTCGCAGGCCACCATCGAGGCGAAGTTGCGCAAGTCAAGGAAGTAAAGTCAAGGGGGAGAAACCAGGCACTCGTTTATACCTCAATAAAGCCTCACCAAGGATATGAACTCCCCAATATATGAAACCGTCATCATACCTGCTGTATCGAGTACCAAGCACAATCAATATATATATGCTAGGACGGGGATACGGCGAGAGCGCATGTACTCCGCTTATGCCTCGCTAAGAGAGTGGTAGCACACCGGGCTCTCGTTCCAGCCGAACGGGATGGTACTACACACGTAGTCCGTACCAGCGTACTCCACCCCGAAAAGCGGCCAGCTCTCTGGCTGCAAGCTCAAATTGTGGAAACCGGAGCGGTCGTCCAGGCTTCCCATGCAGATCCCTTCTTCCGCGACGCCCGCTACCCTCGCCACTGTGTCCATGTTGAAGGAAACGTGGCGGCAGCACTCGTTGAGCGCCTAATCGCGGTTTTGAAGGCTCAACGGACAGAGGCAGCACCAGCCGAGGGCGCGCTGGGCCGGTCGGACCTCGAACGTCTCGCCACCTCACCAAACATCTCCGTTTCACTAAGGCGGCGATTTCAGACTGTACGAACTCTGCGTGGTCCCGCGGTATGCGGTTGGGGAGCGACGCCCCTGGGAAAGCGTCCCACCGGTAGGGAGACTCGCGTGATGTGCCCCGGTACTCTGGGGTAAGGAACTCAAATGCGCTCACGCCGTCCTTGATATATGAGAGCAGTTGTGCTTTCTGTGGATGGCCCCGTAACACGATGCTCTCCCAGAACTCGTATCGATAGTTCAGGCCTTCTGGCACGAAGCCGGCCCCATTCGTTCCCGCGTCGTGCATAGGTGCCTCCCATGGCATGCGGGCGCGGCTTTCGTCGGAATGGATTCGCTCTACGTCTGTCACAGTCGGCCTGTATTCTACGTTCGGCTTGTCGCGCGTCCCCGCCCAGCTTTGCTCCTCGACGGACAGAGTTGGGATGGCTGGGAACGTGACTCCTACTTCTTGATGCCTTCGCGTTACGTTCGCGCGCCATGCGTCGGCGGACACCTATTTCGAGCGATACGGCACGCGGTACATGCATTTCCGTTGTTTTAGTAAGGATTACGGGCACCGACTAGAGGCGGTGTGCTACTTGGTACATGTGTAGGAATTAACATAAAGCGAACGTAGTTACGATGCCACTGTGACCAGACGTACTCACCGAGAGACAAGGCGGACGTAAGAGCGACCAATTGCAACGACACTTCGGGCTGGGCCTCCAACCTTAGCATATACACCTATCTATATTTGTATAGTTTCAACCTCCGTGGTAAGCTAGACAGTTGTCGATAGAGTAAGTATATATGGTTGGTGGGGCCGACAGTGCCGTTGATACACAATGTTGTACGGATGGCCCTCGCGCGCGCCGGCCGGGTGCGCGGACACGCTAGGCCTCCTATCTGTGTTCTCGCGAGCGTGTGGCCTCGCGGGTCGTGCACGCACGCGCTCTGGGCTGACGCGTGTATGTATCGACTAGTTTCCTCTCCCCTTTCGTTATTTCCTGTTGTTGGATATTTTATTTATATGTCCTGTTTTCGTGTATGTTCTTTTGACGTGGGCGTCCCCTTTGGAGATACCCCTAGGTACGATTACGGTGAATTAAACAGGCCAAACGCCGATAGGGATATAATGCGTCCGATAGCCAGCCCCTACCGTAGGGTAGAATACACCGGCGGGACGCACCGAAATCGTCGCGCGAGTAACGTACAGCACGCCTCGGTAGCCGCTATACCTTCCACGTAGGAACGGGAGCGAAATGAGGTAAATACATACTGGCGTGCGTACCTCGGTGCATAAGATGAATAGGTACCTACCCACATGAATAGATAGTATACCCTGACGCGACGGTCACGCGTCGAAAAATAAGATAAAAACTATGAAAACAAAAATAAAAGATTGGCCACGAAGAACGCGGATACCGAAATGAAAGAGAGGTTGTAGGTGAGGTACGTAGTGTATGCGATCAAGGTAGTATACCGATCACCTACCGAGCTGACAGGGTAGGAACCAGCATGCATGATCACAGCATCGTAACGTCGGAACATACTTAGATGCCCTGCGATGCCTTGCGTTAACCCGCCGTAGTTACTGGTACTTCGTTATTTCATTATCGCCGCCGTTACCACCCCCACCGTGAGCCCAAAGCGTCCGCTCCCAATAGGGCCCCTCGCCCCCGTCTGCTGCCCTGCTCCCTCCACGCTTACGGCTGCCCCCGCTACGTGTAGGTCTACCTGGCCAATACGCTGCCGGCCTCTTGCCTCTCGTCGCTACTATCTCATCGCGTAAAATTTTATGTGCTGATAGTCGGCAGAGCCCGTTCTCTCTTCGCTATCGTTACCGGTGGTCGTGACTCTCGCTGCCCCGATGACCATCGCTCACTACTCGTATATCAACGTGCAGTATACATTACGCTAAGGTACTAGGGCCCGCCTTTACCCGCCGCTATCGTACCCCCTCTTCGTTACCCTCGCCGCCACGCTAAGCGCCCCCCACTCCCCCGTCGCGACTATGTCGTCGGGGGCATCTCATGCGTATATCGTCTGCCTCTTCCCCCTGCCCCCCCGTTGCCGCCGAAAACACAAACATAAATTAAAACACAAAACAGAAACAAGACGAAACTGTAAACAAACAAACAAGAACAAACCGAAAAACAAGTTGAAGGGTAACAAAGACCAAGGGAAACGACAAACGGGGGGGGGAACGCAAAACGTGAAGATCAAAACAAAGTACAACACGAATCGTGCCGCCCGCCCGCCCCTCCGCGTGACGCTCTTCCACCCCCTCCCCCCCCCGAACCCCGGTTGCTCTACACCACCGGCCCGAACGGGTTGGTGCACGCTGCCTGCCGGTGTCCCGCTGGCTTGCAGTGCAAGCACACTTGCCACGCGCACGTGAGGTGGGAGTGGAATTGGTTGCGTCCCGCGCCGAGGCATTTACGGCATACCTCCCCTGACTGAGGGTGCCCCGGCGTATTCAGCTGACGAGTCTGGACCTCGTTGTGCTGCGCCGCTCGCTTCGCCCGGATGGCTGCGATGTCGGCGGGCGAAAGTACCGCTGCTCCCGCCCCCCCGACTCCGCCCCCCGGGCCCCCGCCGCCCCGCCCCCGGCCGGTCCCGGTGCGGGTCAGCTGCGGTCCGTAGTGCCCCTGGACCCCCCCCACTCCCGCCTGGGGTGTCCTCCGCGCTCCCATAGCGCTTGCGTGGGCGTACGGCGCCGGGGCCGCATGTCCGAACCGCGCGCCGGCGGCCGCTTGCGCGGCTTGCTTGCGCCGCATTCCTTCTCCCGCAAAGCCCCCCGAACCCCCGAGTTCGGTCCCGGCGGGAAAACCGAGCCCGAGCGCGGCCTGCCCCCCGACCCCGGACCCGGCCGGGCTCGTGAAGTGGTTCTTGAAGAGGGCGTGCTGTTTCCGTAGTTCAGCGCAGTCCGCCTCGTACACGTCTTGGGACATCCCCCGGACGGAAGGGAGCATCTTGGAGAACACGCCGAGGACCAACCGCGCGTCCGCACACGCGTCCATCATGCGCCCCCCCCGCGCGATGCTGTCATTGAGAATCTTCCTCGCGTCGACGAGCTCGAGATGCATGGCCGTTTCCATGGCCACCTGCATGGTCGCCAGGAGGTGAGACCAGTCGCTGTCTCCGCGCGTGTTCCGCATCACCTCGAGCACTGGGTCCAGCTTGAGGCGTAACTGTGGTCGTCGGTACGCGGGTCGCGGCGACGGGGAAAGCTCGGTTCGGGACGGGACCGGTGGGTCGTGTCAGCACGGTTTCGTTCGTCGGTCGTTAATGTCGTGGTGGTCGTGCGGGGTTGAGCCGTTCGCGCTGCTCTTTCCGAATGCGGCAGTGTACGTACGGTTCTTAATTAATACTTCCTCTGTGCCATAAGTAAAGGTACTTATGGGGGACAAATCATATCTCGCCGGTGCGGTTACCGACAGTGCTAAAATTGAGTTAGCTGAAAAGCTACTGATACGGTGATACTCATTAAAAAAAAAAAAAAAATGCGAGACATGCTCTTCAAGAATTAGTGGGTCAAATATTGGGAATTTTATCGGGATTTTGGGATATTTTGATGATGTTTTTGAGCTTTGTTTTTAGATTTTGTTTTGAGAATTTTTTGTTTTCGGCGTTTGAACGCCCCCCTACCTCCCACAACTACGATGGATACCCCCCCCAAACGTAAACGGGGCGCCCGAAGCTGGTGGTGGTGCAGCAGGATGGCGCGAGCCCCCACACGGGAAATAACAATCCGGAGATTCTTAACTCTGCGGGGATGGGGCGGGGTTGGATGGTAGAGCTTGTCACGCAGCCTGCCCAGTCGCCTGACTTGAACGTCAACGACTTGGGCTTATTCGCATCACTTAAGTCGAGAGTATGGGGGATGAACGCCAGTTCGATAGAACAGTTGGTGAAGACTATCTTCCAGCAGTACGAGGAGTACGATGGTGCCACCTAAGAACGGGTTTGGCAGAGCCTCTTCAAGGTTTACAATCAGACACTACGTAGGATGGGCGATAACGACTTTAGCGTTGAGCATACCGGGGTGACGGCGCGGCAGAGGGCAGGAGCGTTAGAGAGGGTGGTGAAATATGATCAGGAGGCCTTCGCGAAGGCGTGGGACTACCTAGCGGCGCCCACCAGTGACGGCGAGGACGACTAAGTTGTTTTGTTTTGTTTTCGTCACTTTTTCGTCACTTTTTAGCTCCCCGAAAAGGGGCAAAATACGGCCATTTTTGGGCCGACCGGAATGTTTTCGGCCGTTTATGTATGCAGGGGGTGCATGCAAAAAAAAAAAACGGAGTTCAACTGAAAAAACACCAAAGATTAAAAAAAAATGTCGCCTACGGCATCGGACACCGTTAAGGGTCTGTGCAATCATAAGTACCTTTACTTATGGCAGAGGAAGTATAGCTTTAATTTATTGAATTCACTTCCGTCGGATTTTCCTGTAGTACGGTCTAACGGCGCACCGTGCGCGGTCATGCACAGTGGGCGTACTACCCCACCGTGTGCAGGCGCGAGACCGAGTTGCAACTCTGTTTCGGTGATCGGGGTTGTAATTCTAAAATGACCGAGTGTACGCGTCGGGGTGGCGTTCATTGATGGGCGGCCGTCGTATCGTTACTCGGAGGGGGTTGTACCCTGGAATGCACGAGTGAGCACGTGTGAATGGTGGCCTCGTGTCGATAACCGGCCGGGGTTGAACCGTATGTGCTCGCTCGTACCGAGGTTGAACCGTATGTGCTCGCTCGAGCCGCAGTTACACCGTATGTGCTCGCGCGTGCCGGGGTTGAACCATATATGCTCACGTTTGCCGGGGTTGAACCGTATATGCTCGCGTGTGCCGGGGTTGAACCGGATGAGCTCGCTCGTGCCGGGGTTGAACCTTATATTCTCGCTCGTGCCGGGGTTGAAGCGTAAATCCTCGCTCGTACCGGGTTTTAACCGTATGTGCTCGCTCACGCCGGGGTTGAACCGTATATGCTCGCGTGTGCCGGGCTTGAACCGTATGAGCTTGATCGTGCCGGGGTTGAACAGTATATTCTCGCTCGTGCCGGGGTTGAACCGTAAATCCTCGCTCATACCGGGTTTTACCCGTATGTGCTCGCTCACGCCGGGATTAAGCCGTGTGTGCTCGCTCGCGCCGGGGTTAAGCCGTATGTACGCGCTCATGCCGGGGTTGAGCCGTATGAGCTCGCTCGTGCGCGATGGGGGTTGAGCCCGGCGTGCTCACTGTGGCCGTATTGCCTGACAGTCGATTGAGCCGTTACGCTCGGGAAAAAAAACAAAAAAACACACACACACCCCTACGTACAAAAAAACACACACACGTACACTTCCACCTGGTACGTAGGGGTCTGCTGTTGTAAGAGCGACGAGGCTGGGGCTGTATACGTACTGCTGGGGTCTGCTACGAGTGATCCGGTCTGTCCCCCTTGGTTGTGGCGACCGCAACAGCAGCAGTACGAGTACCTGCTTTCATGCCCGTTCTCCCGGTTACGTGGGCGTCGTTACGCGGTGCCATGCCATACGAGCTACCTGGGATATGTGTACCTGGTGGTTCTGTTAGTTCGTTTTCGTCATTCTCCGGGCCTACCAGGTATTTGACGTACACGCCCGTTTGGTGTACTGCTGTAGTATGACCTGAAGCTATGTACGAGCACGGTCGGCCCTTCTACGTGTGAGTTCGACCGTTGGGAGGGGTTATATTCGACTGCAGACGCTGTGTTGTGTGTGTATACTACGACAGTCACACTTGTGTTCTATTTGTGCGTTTTCGTCATTTCCTCGGCCTACCAGCTATTTATACGTACAGGCATTTTTGGTGTACTGCTGTAGTATTGCATGGAACTACAGTATGTACGAGCGCGGTCGGCCCTTCCACTTGTGAATTCGACCGTTGGAAAAGGTTATACTCGTCTGCGGACGCTGTGTTGGGTGTATGCTACGACAATCACACTTGTTCTGGCATTCCTTTGTACAGCACTAGACAGCGCTGCACGCGAGTCGGGCGACGACAGCTGATGCTGCTGGGGTACATATTGTGCGAGTTAGGCCCGCGAGGGGCGGCTAGGTCTGAACCTGGGGAGCGATACGGCGGCACGACAGGGCATATCATCGAGAGCATGTAAGACTGGAGGACGAACACGCAGAACGAACGGTCTGTACAAATCAACGACACCAAAAACCGCAATCCTTGAACTCTCACACACCTCGCGCGAGACTTCAGACTGCACCAACTCCACGAGCTTGGCGTTCTCGGTACGCTGGATGCCCTCCGCAGCTGCCGTCCTCTGCACCGCGGTCTGGCTCGCTTTGGGCACCTCCGAGGCCGAAACGGTGGCCTTGACTGAACCCGTGGCCTCGCTCGCCCGCGCTCCCTCCGCTCCAACCTGCTGCTGCTGCACCGGGGCGGCCCCGCTCTTGACGGTCGGAGCTGGCTGTGCCCCGCGGCCAGTCGTCCCCGCTGCTAAGCTCGGCTCCGCTGGGGAAGCTACCACCGCTGCTGGTACTGCTGGCTGCGCTGCTGGTACGGCTGGCTGCTCTGCCGGTGCCTCCGCCAGGGCTGCGGGGACGAGGGGAGAAGGGAGGTACACCTTCGTACCCCTGTAGAGGAGAGAGGTCCTCAGAGCGTCCAACGCCCACATGACCAGTACTCGTACGCCTTCGGCGTTTCTGAATACAGCTGTGCCGACCGCCACGGCCGACACCGCTGCGGCCTCGGTCAGCATCGCGAACACCGAGGTTTTCGCGCCACCTCGGGCCGCCACGAGAGGGCCAAGGCGCTCTGCAGACTCGGCGAGGGAAAGCTTCGAGAAGCTCCCCCCATCGTGGTGGATAGCCTTCGTGAGGTCCAGCACCCGTGGTTGCCCGCGTAGTCCCGCTTTGGTGCATGGACGCTTCTCGCGAACTAAGTCAGGGCCCAGCGGGGTGGCGCCCACAGCCAAGGCGCTATCAGACATAGCTCTGTTTGCGCTAGCCTCTTCCACTTTGTCGTGCTGTTGTCGAGCTCTGCTGTCGCCCACGGAGTGCCTCGCCTACACTCTCTTTTAGCACAACAAATAGGCTTTCCCGAAAAAGGGTTCGCCCTGCTGGCATCCCTTTCTCTTTTATTCGGGAATGTAGATTACTGCCGTACAGCAGTAACTTTGCTTATTATACCGAAATTAGTATTGCAGCACGCATTTTCTTCGATTGGGTTGATTTGTTACGTAGTTCCAAGCAAACTACAAGAATAAACTGAATTCTAGTATAGGATAGAGACAAGTAGAGTAGTTCTACCTCATTAAACCGTGTGCCCTTTACTCGCGCAGTATATACGAGGCACCTGACCCTGCTGGAAAGGGTTGATATAATGCTGAAATTGGTTTTCGTGCTATATTACCTCGTTTATTGCACCATGAAGTATGCGGCACGCTGGGTGCATTCTACCGTCACAACCAGCCCTCCACGCGAGGTAGGACCCGAGCAGTGTATGAAGCACCTATCGATACACACTACAGCTGTACACGCTGCTGTACATATTATTGAAACTGCCATATTTCGTGCACGACGTACGTTGACGGAGTTTGTGGTCACAGGACAGGCCTCAACAATTCCGGAGCAGAATAAAAAGTCAGGAAGAAATATTATAAAAATAATACAAAGCTCGCACAAGAAAATAGCACACTCTCGGAAACAGGGTTGGGGAGTCTTCCTGTTGTGCACGGCCTTTGAGGAGAAAGAACCGCGTTCGAGCGTTCAGTGGGGTGCACGTGTTCGGTGGCGTAGAGCTTTGGGGCTAACGACAATTACCAGTGGTCAAACTTGCACCACAGAGGTGCACTGCTGCATGCGCACAGAGGCTCCGTCAACGATAACCCCGTCATTTATTTAGTCATTACTGACACAAACTGACACGACCTTCCACCCGCTTGCCGTTTGAAATTATTTACTTCGTTTATGGAAGACGGCTCGGTTGAGCCATCACACTGAACACAAACTTGAAGCCCGCCTGAGGTATCTTCGCGATCTTGAGGTCACGGGCGGGTGAACGCGCTTCGATGAAGTGGGGCGTTCATTTCGGCTAAGTTCCACAACGTCTGCTGCAAGGCATCAACGTCATACTACGCCATGAAATACGTTCATATGGACTACATGACTGCCATGCATTGCCCACGCTTACTCGTTCCAATACAAGACCAACTATATATCAGAGCTCTGCGGCTTGCGATAGAACAGCTCCCTCCGCCCCCCCGCCCCCACGAACCTTTCCCCCCTAAAAGCAAAAGGTAGAACGCGCGGCACCTCCAACAAAACTCAGATAAAGATGACCCCATCTTGACCTCCACCACGTCCGCTGGACAGTGTCAACGCCCAACTTCGTTTATAATTAGGTATATCTCGACTACATGGCCACGAAAAAATTGCCCACGCTCACGAGTTCGAATCTAAGAGTAAAACTATGTTATTGTTGTGCGGCTCGCAATAAACCCCCC
>MEHQ01003784.1:31560-70343 GCA_008828725.1 Saccharina japonica
CCCCCCAGTCCCGCCGCACCCGGGGACGATAGGGCCCCATCCCCGGTTCGGAAATCCCTCCATATAATACACAACTCCGACCACCGGGGGACGAAAAAATCGATCCCCCGGCTCGAAACCGCCCCGCACGGTGTGGAAACCCCAGCCCCACCGGCCGATCGCTGATTGGCTGGGCTTCGAAAATAAAGCCAGCGCCACCCGGGGACGATAGGGCCCCATCCCCGGATCGGAAATCCCTCCATACATCTACAACTCCAACAGCCCGGGGACGAAAACCGAGGCCCCCCGGATCGACACCTCCTCGCATGGTGTGGAAACCCCAACCACATCGGCCGATTGCTGATTGGCTGGGGCTCGTAGACAAAGCCAGAGACACCCGGGGACGACAGAGAATCATCCCCGGATCGGAAATCGCGCCATAAATCCACAACTCCTCACCCGGGGACGATTAATCCCCATCCCCGGTTTGGAAATGCCTCCGTAACTCTACAACTCCGACCACCCGGGGACGAAAAAAACGATGCCCCGGCTCGAAACTGCCCCGCAAAGTGTGGAAACCCCAGCCCGACCGGCCGATCGCTGATTGGCTGGGGCTCAAAAATAAAGCCAGCGCCACACGGGGACGATAAAGACCCATCCCCGGATCATAAATTCCTTCATACGTGTACAACTCCAACAGCCCAGGGACGGAAACCGAGATCTCCCGGGTCGACACCGCCGCGCACGGTGTGGAAACCCCAGCCACGACGGCCGATCGCTGATTGACTGGGGCTCGAAATAAAGCCAGAGCCACCCGGGGACGATAGCGTATCATCCCCCGATCGGAAATCCCGACATAAATCCATGAGTCCTCACCCGGGGACGATTGGTCCCCATCCCCGGTTTGGAAATGCCTCCGGATATCTACAACTCCGACCAACCGGGGACGAAAAAGCGATCCCCCGGGTCGAAACCGCCCCGCACGGTGTGGAAACCCCAGCCCGACCGACCGATCGCTGATTGCCTGGGGCTCAAAAATAAAGCCCGCGCCACCCGGGGACGATACGGCCCCATCCCCTCATCGGAAATTCCTCCATACACGTACAACTCCAACAACGCGGTGACGAGAACCGAGGCAAACCCGGGTCGACAACGCCGCGCACGGTTTCGAAACTCGAGCCACACCGGCCGATCGCTGATTGGCTGGCGCTCGAAATAAAGCCAGCGCCACCCGGGGGCGATATAGTATTATCCCCCGATCGGAAATCCTACCATGCATCCACAACTCCTCACCCGGGGACGATAGGTCTCCATCCCCGGTTCGGAAATGCTTCCGTATCTCTACAACTCCGATCACCCGGGGACGAAAAAAACGGTCCCCCGCTTCGAAACCACCCCGCATGGTGTGGAAACCCCAGCCCCACCGGCCGATCGCCGATATGCTGGGGCTCGAAAAGAAAGCCAGGGCCACCCGGGGACGATGAGGCCCCATCCCCGGATCGGAAATCCCTCCATACATCTACAACTCCAACAACGCGGGGACGAAAACCGAGGTCCCCCGGGTCGACACCGCCGCGCACGGTGTGGAAATCCCAGCCACACCGGCCGATCGCTGATTGGCTGAAGCTCGTATACAACACCAGGGCCACCTGGGGACGACACAGTATCATCTCGGGATTGGATATCTCGCCATGCATCCACAACTCCTCACCCGGGGACGATTGGTCCCCATTTCCGTTTCGGAAATGCCTCCGTATACCTACGACTCCGACCACCCGGGGACGAGAAAACGATCCCCCAGGTGGAAACCGCCCCGCATGGTGTGGAAACCCCAGCCCGTCCGGCCGACCGCTAATTGGCTGGCACTCGAAAATAAAGCCAGCACCACCCAGGGATGATACGGCCCCATCCCCGGTTCGCGTTTCGCGGTGTTGAAACCCCAATATCACTGGCTCGTAGCTAATTGGCTTTGTGGGCTGACGTTCGTGAAGCCAGCGTGTCCACCAATGGGAGCAAAGAGGTTCAGCAAGTTCGTTGAACCATATCTATTAAACCTGTTTGTCTAGGAGCGGTTGTCATTCCACATGGATCGCCATCTACAGCCTTCGCTTGGCGCAGCCCAACAATTAAGAAAAATCGCGCGAAGCGCGCCGATTTTTGCGCTTGTAATATAATAAGGATTGCATTTAACCCCTGCGTTTTCCGAGCCCGACGCCCTTTGGTCGAGGGGGGCCCCCAGCCCGCCCTCGGCCAACCAGGGGCCGCGGCGCGCGCGGCGGGAGGTACCCCTCGGGGACACCCCCCAGTCCCGCTGCACTCGGGGACGATAGGGTCCCATCCCCGGTTCGGAAATCCCTTCGCATCTCTACAACTCCAACCCCCCGCGGACGGAAAAAACGATCCCCCGGCTCGAAACCGCCCCGCACGGTGTGGAAACCCCAGCCCCACCGACCGATCGCTGATTGGCTGGGGCTCGAAATAAAGCCAGCGCCACCCGGGGACGATAGGCTCCCATCCCCGGATTGGAAATCCCTCCATAAATGTACAACTTCAACAGCCCGGGGACGAAAACCGGGGCCCTTCAGGTCGAAACCGCCGCCCACCGTGTGGAGACTCCAGCCACACCGGCCGATCGCTGATTGGCTGGGGCTCGTATACAAACGCCAGAGCCACCCGGGGACGACAGAGTATCACCCCCCCATCGGAAGTTCCACCATAAATCCGAAACTCCGCACCCGGGAACGATTGTCCCCTATCTTCGATTCGGAAACGCCTCCGTATATGTACATCTCCGACCACCCGGGGACAAAAATAACGATCCCCAGGGTCGAAACCGCCCCCTCACGGTGTGGAAACCCCAGTCCGACCGACTGATCGCTGATTGCCTGGGGCTCGAAAATAAAGCCAGCACCACCCGGGGACGATACGGCCCCATCCCCGGTTCGGAAATTTCTCCATACATGTACAACTCCAACAAAGTGGGGACGAAAACCGAGATCTCCCGGGTCGACACAGCCGCGCACGGTGTCGAAACCCCAGCCACGACGGCCGATCGCTGATTGGCTGGGGCTCGGAATAAAGCCAGCGCCACCCGAGAACGACAGAGTATTATCCCCTGATCGAAACTCCCGCCATACATCCACAAATACTCACCCGGGGACGATTGGTCCCCATCCTCGGTTTGGAAATGCCTCCGTATCTCTACAACTCCGACCACCCGGGGACGAAAAAACGATCCCCCGGCTCGAAACCGGCCTGCTCGGTGTGGAAACCCCAGCCCGACCGGCCGATCGCTGATTGCCTGGGGCTCGAAAATAAAGTCAGCGCCACCCGGGGACGAAACCGCCCCATCCCCGGTTCGGAAATCCCTCCATACATGTACAAATCCAACAGCCCGGGGACAAAAACCGAGGCCCCCCTGGTCGACACCGCCGGCCACGGTGTGGAAACCCCAGCCACACCGGCCGATCGCTGATTGGCAGGGGCTCTTATGCAAAGCGATAGCCACCCGGGGACGACAAAGCATCATCCCCGGATCGGAAATCCCGTCATACATCCACAACTTCTAAACCGGGGATGATAGTTCCCCATCCCCGGTTCGCGAATTCCTTCGTATCTCTACAACTCCGACCACTCGGGGACGAAAATAGTGATGCCCCGGGTCAAAACCGCCCCGCACGGTGTGGAAACCCCAGTCCGACCGGCCGATCGCTGATTGGATGGGGCTCCAAAATATCAGGGCCTTCCTTGGGAACGGCTTTTCATCTCGGGAACTTTTCCCGCGGGATCTAGCCACCACGGGAATGCACGTGTTTTTTTGGACGGGAACTGACCTCCACGGGAACCCTTCCCGCGGGAAGTAGCCACCACGGGAACTCACGGGTTTTTTTGTACGGGAACCGATCACCACGGGAATTATTCCCGCGGGAACCGACCACCACGGGAATTATTACCGCGGGAACCGGCCACCACGGGAATTCTTCCCGCAGTAATAAGCCACCACGGGAAATAAGGAAACATTATAATACGTACCTGGTACACAAAATTGCAAAATTGTAATTTTATTTTAAATTTTGAGTCTTTAGTTTTATTTTATGTATTTTTAATTTTTCAATATATTATTTTAGTTTATATTTTCATATTTTCATATTTTCGAATATTTAAATAAATTATATTGGGATCTTGGTGCCAGTATAATATACCTGGTACTATTATAGTTTGATAACTTGAAATAAATCGAACTGCTGTACGTATTGTATGTACTCGTACAAGGTTCCTCTTCGGGATGTTGGTCACTTGAAATCCCGGGGGTGTCGCAAGGTGAAAATAGATTGCACATGCTTCATAGTTTAATTTTTGGAGCCAACCTGTGGCATATACTGTAAACGTGGTAGCGACGGCCATTCCTAACGAAACAACTGTCACGAGATGATATCGTATCTGAGGTACAGTGGGCTCCAGTTCGGTGTTAACCCAAAAAATGTATCCCACACTAATTCCAAGTAGTTTGTCCCCAAAAACGGGGGACCGGTTCTTAAGGGGTTGAGAAACTTCAGCTTGGTGTCCAGGCTCAACGACTTGTTTTGTTTCTGAAGTCGATCTAACTATTTTTTGTAGGACTTAAATTCGATCCCACAGTCGTACTGTAGTTATCAAGGCTGTTCTGTGCCGCACAGCTGAGTATACAGAAGATAGTTATGACAGAGCTGTTGCCCGACGAGTCCCGCCCCGGTCCTAGATAAGAGTATTCACTCGTACGTCATACCTTTTGAGTGGGTATCCTGGTACGCGTTTAGCAGCCGAGTACTCGTCTAAGGGTGCCTGTCAAACAGCTAGATACCCGGGTGCCCTGGGCCCAAATTATCGGGGAGTATGAAGTGTTATCCATACCCGTGACGGGTATTAGCGGTTTTGTTGTTTTTAATCGCTGCTGTAAAGCGCGGGTGATATTAAAATCAGTGGGGGAGGTTTTGCTGGAATCGCATACATCAAACACACACGCATACACAATGAAAGACAGAACACAGCAAAGCAGTACTCGTTGTTCGTAGCTGTCACAACTAGATCTGCTGGATTCCTCCTGCTACTACTCGTATAGCTGTTTACTACGATAAATGGCGCATCGGCTGCTTTGTATTTTATAGTCTAGACTCGAGACATGTACGTACCCGTAAAATTCAGCAGTACTCGTAGTACTACTGTACCAACTTACTCGTATTCGTACGTATGGAGATCGGTCTATCGTTTACATAGATAGAGAGGTAGATATGATATGCATACTGCTGTACATATGTATTCGTAGATACTCTACGTAGATTCCAAAACACTGGAAATAAATTACAACTTTACATAAAATGAGCATGAAATTGTTTAAGCGTCTCGTTCAACTGCTACTGCTGTACACAGCCCACAAAGAGCAGACGCATGTGCAACATGGTATCAACTACTGTACTGCCGCACGGCGCTTGATGTGTGCCTCGTTCAATGTCCGTGTGGTCCTTGCTGTCTCGTGCATCAAAATTCATACGGATGAAAAAACGAAAAAAACAGTCGTACGAGAGGTTTTCCATAGTGTTTGCGAGGCGGTGTCAAGTCGGAACGTATCCCCTGAGTTATTTGCCAGAATTCGCGACTTTGAACGCCCAGAGCACGCCCCACGGGCCTCGGCCGGGACCCGCCCTTGGGCCGCGGTGTACACGCGGGCCCCCTGCGTGCCCCGCAGCCGACATCGCGAGAAAAGACCCGCGGCCGGAGATGAAAAGTGAAAGTATTCCGGGAAAATGTCCATTTGGTACCTAGACATATATATATATTTCATATGAACACGCGTACATGAATACGAGTATTTCATCTTGAAGTAATCATACGTACATGCGTACCATATCATACATAATATAATATAGGGCAGCGGCCAAAAACAGGTACACCTGGTCCGTTCGGGGCCAAAAACAGGTACATACTAAAATCAAGTTTACAACGCAGCCCACGAACCTGCCGTTCCTTGCAACTCAAAGTAGAGTTTTTTCATGTTCTTCGTGCTCGCCCGGTGGCTACATATACGACACGCAGCTGCTATTAATAGTACGAGGAACGAACGCCTGCTGCTGTATTCTCCCTTCTCAGTATGCGACACCCCTGGTATTCCAAGTCAACCAACAGTCCCGAGGGGGAGCCTTCTATCTCGTATTATTTCGGCGAAGGTGTGCAGGCAGATATGTGCGTCGCTCGAGTGGCGTGTGGTGCGAGGTGCGAAGTGTGGTGCGAGGTGCGAAGGGAGGAGGGGGTCTCCGCGTACTTCGGCAATTGTATAGGGGGCATAGGGCGGATCTATGAAGGGCCTCTGATTGGCTTAAAAACGACAAAAAAAGGTGAACGTCGAGCAGAGTAGACAAAATCAGGTATACCTGGGTTTTAAAGAGGCAAAAACAGGTACAACGAGTTTTGGGCCAATGACAGGGCACGTGGAGTGCGTTTTTGACTTGAATTTATGTATGTACCTGTTTTTGGCCGCAAACGGACCAGGTATACCTCTTTTTGGCCGCTTCCCTATAATATATATGCACCTGGTATATAGGTATGTATATGCAAGTACTATTAATAGAGGCGTCGTTCGGCGTACGTGCTGATCCCATTTGGTTATCCCGTGCACGCTGAAGACGCGGGAATAGTTCCCGCGGGAATTGGGAAGTCGATATTCCCACGGGAATTTCCCGCACGGGAACGGGAATCCACGGGAAATCAGCTATTTCCACGAAATCTGTTTGGGGGGAAACGGGATTATCAAGATTTCTTCGGGAACTGTTTGGGTGGGATCACGGCAATGAGATTTGCACGGGAACGGGAAAAAAGCCCAATTCTTCCATACATGTACAACTCCAACAGCCTGGGACGAAAACCGAGGTCCCCGGGTCGACACGGACGCGCACGGTGTGGAAACCCCAACCCCACTGGCTCTATCACTGGCTGGCTGGGGTATCCTTGAGGGTATGCCACACGTGGGGAGGATACGGTCCTATCGCCAGATAATTAATCCTTCCATACATTACCACTCGGACAAATCGGGTATGAAATATGTGATCCCTAGGGTCGATACCGCCCCGCGCGGTTTGTAAACCTCAACCCCACTGGCTCCATCACTCGATGGCTGAGGTTCGTGGAGCCAGCTCCACCCGGGGAGGGTAAAACGTCATCCCCGGACCATGAATGTGTCCGTACATCTACAATTTCGACAACACGGGGATTATAACGGTGATCCCCCAAGTCGATACCGCCTTTCGCGGTGTGGAAACCCAAATACCACCGGGTCTCATACCTGATTGGCTCTGTAGGCTGAAGTTCGTGAAGCCAGCGTTCCTCACCAATGGGAGCAAGGAGGTTCAGCAAGTTCGTTAAACCCGATGTAATAAACCTATTTGTTTTAGGAGTGGTTGTCATTCCACATGGATCGCCATCTACAACCTTCGCTTGGCGCAGCCCAATAAGAAAAAATGATGCGCGCGAAGCGCGCCGATTTTGGCGCTTGTATACTATATGTATACTATGGATTGATTCACGCTTTACATGTTGTGATACGTTCTACATTTCCGCGTTTGTACCACGTATACTTTACGAGCGCGTCGTGCCACTTTGTAATCGTGCGTACATATTATTGATATCTGTATAACTAATTTGGAATGATGTAGGGCGTAGGGCGTAGAGTGTTGTCGTCGTAGGCCGTAGTGCGTCATTTTTCACTTGGGATTAGTGTTAAGGAACACCTGCTGTGGGCGGCGCCGGGAGCGCCCCGGGCCGTCTCGGCCCCGGATTTCGCCGAGGGAGGGTGTGCTGGGGTGCGCGAGGGGCGAAACCGGCCCTAGGGTGGCGCGGCGGCCCGCGCTCGCCCCGGCGCGACAGGCGCCCCAACCACCCAGCCTCTGCTGTTCTTTCGTTTGCGGGGTGTGTGTGTGTGTGGCTGTATATAAGGGCGGTTCCGGCTCAAAAACGAAGACATGATCGGATGTTATATTCTCGGACAGTGAATTTTTGCGGATAAACGTTCTGGTGCCCCCTCGACGATCCGGATCGAGCGTTAGAACGGCCGCCAACAGGAGTGGCGAGCAAAACGCGAGGCGGGCGCCGGGGGACATAGGGTCGGAGAGGGGCGCTGGCCTCATCCGGGCGGACTCGGCGGCCTGACGGAGAGAGCGGCGTCGAGCGTTCCGGAGCGCAATCACCGAAACACTCTTGATTTTTTTAAAGGAGTTCACAGTCTTTCCGGAAACAGTTACTGCCAGGGGCTCGGGGACAGTTTTTTTTTGTGTATTAGCCAAAACTAGGTACACCTACGCACTTTGCTGCTGCTGCTGCTGCTGCTGCTGCTGCTGCTACTACTACTACTACTACTACTGCTGCTGCTGCTGCTACTACTACTACTACTACTACTACTACTGTATTACTACTACTACTACTGCTGCTGCTGTACGCACTGCTGTGCTGCTGTGTAATGATTTTGAATGATGTAGGCCGTATTTAGGGCGTAGGGTGTTGTACGGTGTAAGATGTTGTAGGCCGTAGTGTGTATTTTCAGTTGGAATTTGTGTGGAGAAACGTCTGCTGTGGGCGGTGCCGGGAGCGCCCTTGGCCGTCTCGGCCCTGGATTTCGACGAGGGAGGGTGTGTTAGGATGCGCAAGGGGCGACACCGGCCCTAGGGTGGCGCGACGGCCCGTGATCGCCCGGGCACGACGGGCGCACCAACCTCCCTGCGGCTGCTGTACTTTCGTTTTTGGGGGGGGGGGGGGGGGATGGGGCGGGGGGGGCGGGGGGGGGCAGTTTGTTCCTAGATTGCAAATCTGGATGCCCTGACTGCCCAGCAGTCTGATGAGATGTTTTAAGGTCGTTGCATTAGAGGACAGAGCGAGGGAGAGAGAGCGGAGAGAAAGCGGAGTGCTCGAACTCTCCTCCCGCACGAGGCAAGAATTCCACAATAACGCCTGAAAATATATACGCAACCCTCTACAACTTTTGTAACCGTCGTTGCTGACACGATCCAAGCAAACACCCTCTCTGGCTCTTGACAGCAATGACAAGACCGAAAGGACAGTCAAGACAAGCTAGGACCTAACAGCCAACAACAGTCCCGAAGGGGGAAACCCGGCCACCGGGTCAGAACCCCTTGTATAACTCATGTTCTCCAAACCATTGCAGTTGAAACAACGGCCGCATTCCAAACAATTGACCATGGCCAGCAAATAAGATGCCAAGTGGTGCCCTACTCACCCATGCCCCTCAAAGTAGCGCGGGGTGGCGACCTGACAAATTATTCCTCGCATAACTCAAACATGGTACATCGGATAATGCTCATACTCCTTACTCACCCTTCAACGGCAGATTTAACAAGAACCTACGGTGAAGCTTAAAAGGGGTCGCAGCAAGGGATTTCGTCAAAATATCCGCATGCTGGTCTTTCGAAGCTACGAACTCAATGTCGATTTTCCCCGCACAAAGCAGCCTCCGAACAGAACTAAGAGGGTTCTGAGCCAATGCTATGGTCCCCTGGTTATCTTCGTAAACCCGGACACACGATCCGCTTAGCTCTGGACCAATAAACGATAAGACCGCGCCCGTGAACAAAGCCTCCTTCACCCCTTCACCTAGGGCAACGTACTCTGCTTCTGCTGTGGACAATGTAACACACCTCTGCGTGCTACTTGCCCAACTGACGGCCGCACCCCCCAGGGTAATTACCGTCCCCGATACCGAGCGCCTATCATTTGCCTTGTCAGCATAACGGCATCACTATACGCATTCAAATCCAGTCCCGAACCCCGCACAAACGTCAATCCTAAACACCTGGTCCCGTGAAGGTACTCCATAATCTTCAAAACTGCCCTCCAGTGCCTCTCAGTAGGGTTGTGAGAGTGACGCGCCACAGCACGCACAGCGTTGGAGATGTCCGGCCTCGTCATGGTCGACAGCCACATCAAACTGCCCACAGCCTCCCTGTAAGGCCAGTCTCCACCAGGTTCGCCTTCCTCTCTTGGACCTAGTTCCACACCAGGGGTAGCGGGGATGTCAGAGGATGAGTTAACGCCAAAACGATTCAACATGCTCTCAATAAACGCCTTCTGCGTAATCTCCAAAGTCCCCAATTCCCAGTCGCTTTTGAAAGCACAAGCAGTGTACCAAATCAGTTCTCCGAGGTTATTCGTGGGGAATTTCGTTACTAACGCGGCATGAAAATCTCTGCATGACTCGTCCGAACCTGCAATCACGATATCATCCACATGAACAGCCATGACCAGTTGTACCTTGCCGTCCACAACCATGCGAAAAACACAAGGGTCAGTCCTACACTGCCCCATAACGTACTCTACCACGGTTTTTACTTATAATCGGGCCCACTGTCGTCCACTCTGCTTCAGACCATACAGCGATCGGTTCAGGCGAACGAGTTTGCCTGACATGTCACCACACCCACCGGGTAGTTTCATGTATATCTCAGCGTCGAGTTTCGCGCGAACAAAAGCTTGTGCGACGTCTAAATGAAAGATCTTCAGACCGTGTTCGTTGGCAACAGCTGCCAGAATTTGAACTGACGCTGACGAGGGAGTTAGTGCGAATGTTTGAAAGTAATCTACATCCTGCACCTGGCTAAAYCCCTTAGCCACAAGTCTAGCCTTTGTCTTTACTATCAGGCCACCCTTGTCTGTCTTGTAGGTAAACACCCACCTCGATCCTACAGGTTTCCGCCTTTGCGGCGGTATTGCTGCTTCAAACGTACCGGTCGTTTTGTGACCGTCCAATTCAATCTTCATGGCCTCTTGCCACGCCGCTTTGTACTGTGAACGCTCGACATCTGCTACGGACTGAGGGGGTGGTTCTACGTCTTCCGGGAATCCACTCGCCATGCGCACGCTTAACTCCCCCTTTGCTATCTGCTGCAGGTCCTCCAGCCATCAGAGCCAGTGCGTCCTCCGTCGTATAGGATTTATCTTCAGCGTTCTCCTAGACATCGTCAACTCGTGCACTACGGCAAGCAGCGCGTCCGCGACCTCAGGTCTCATCCTTGACTGGCATCCAGCAGGATCGCCGTCCAAACGTTGGCTCTGACCCCCTTACTGTTACGTGGAGCCGTCCCCAGCTGCTGAGCTCGTGAGCTGGTCTTCCCGACCGGACCGCGGGTAAATCCTCACCGTTCCCTTGGTCGGTGTCGGAGGCTGATACCTCGCCCGGGTCGCTTTCGGCCTTCCCTGCCGGGACCGAGGAGGCGCCCACCGCGCACCCTTGAGACGAGCCCGTCGTCTCGGCTGTTTCGACCCTCCCTACCGGGGCCGAGGAGGCGCCCACCGCGCCCCCTTGAGACGAGCCCGTCGTCTCGGCTGTTTCGACCCTCCCTACCGGGGCCGAGGAAGCGCCCACCGCGCCCCCTTGAGACGAGCTCGTCGTCTCGGCTGTTTCGACTCTCCCTATCGGGACCGAGGAGGCGCCCACCTCGCCCCCTTGAGAAGAGCCCGTCGTCTCTGAATTCCTGTCGCCGGTATCGCCGGCGGCAGATGCCTGCTGGGCGCTCTCCTTCAAAACTGCGTCCTGATCGAACCGCCACATCAAATCTAGGTCGTTCAGGCGAGCCAAACCTTCGTCCAGCTCATGCACCACCCCCCCACCACCTCGATCCGACGTGCTTTCATCGTCTGCCTCGGACCCCCCCTCTTCCATAGACAGGGAGTCACTCGACTGGGCAGGTACAGGTGGTGCACGTGACACGCGCTGCAAGGTTATGTCGCGCGTGATCAGTACGGTACGGTGTCTAGCCAGCACTCGCACCGAGTCTCGGGGGTAGTTGGGTGCAGGGCCAAAGTCAAAACACTCCTGTGCTTTCTCCTGGGACTTATTCTCCCTCTTCACCTTGCAGTAGCCAGGCTTGAGGAAAGGTAGAAGTACTATCGGGGGGGGTCTACCATGCCACATCTCGTATGGGGACTTGCTCTCGGGGTTAGCGGTGGTTGCTGTACGGTTCAAAGCATCGCACGCCCAGTGCGACGCTTCCGCCCACAACGACTCAGTTTCGGGTAGTTGCGCGCCAGGGTATTGCTCGCGAGCCTGGATACGGCCCGCCATTGCGGCCGTCTCAATCAAACCTAGCGCGCGCTCTTATACCCCATTAAACTGGGGACTGTCGGCTGTTGTGAATTCCTGCTTGATCCCTCGTGTTCTACACAGGTCTCCAAACTTCCCCCCACGGAATTCACCACCCCCGTCCGATCGGACGATGACCACTTCGAAGGGACATCCCCATCGCGCTAACCCACGAGGAACTGCTCGAACAATTCCGCGGCGTCCGACTTGTGGCGTATGAAATACACCCAAGTATACCGTGAAAGTCATCGCGCACAATGAAAGTGTACCGCTTGCTGCCAAGAGACTCTACCACCTTGGGACCGCTCAAATCCACAAACACCCTCCCGAGCTTCTTACCCGCTCGTGTGTGCGTGGATTGCTTGATGCTCTTGCGAAATCCCTTCGCCATGGAGCACCCCCTGCATTCCAGCAGGTTTCCCTTGAGGATGATTCCTTGCTGCTCCGCGGTCTTGCGAAGTAGAACCTCGTGGGAGTATCCAGCCGCGCAGTGGTAGTCGTTGATGTCGATCACGAGCTTACTGGGCTGTTGCCCGGGAGCGAGTACAGCACAGGCGTTTTCCCCACTACTGCTGTCGACCCGGTAGCCGTAAAGGCTGTACAGGGTCCCACTCAACGGAAACACGATCGAACGCTCTGACTTGAGCCGGACTACAATCCCCGAGGGGCGCCCTTCGAAAGTGTGGCCGTTTTTGACGAGAGTGGGCAGGGAAAATAGGTGATAGCGGAGGTCTGGCACGTGCGCAACGTTAGTCATCAGCACTTGCACGAGACCGTTTCCGGACCGAAAGACAAAGCGAACATCACCGTATCCTTCGATGGAGCGAGTTGAACCATCGGCGATGCGCAGATTTAGGCTGCATTCTCTGTAGTTGAGCATGCAATCTGCTGAGGGCGCCATGTGAGTAGACGCTCCACTATCGCAGATCCAAATCTCGTCTCCTACCTGAAAAGCCGACTCTCCTTCCCCCATTCTGCCCAAACCATCACTGCACTTGCCTGTCTCTTCGGCCTTGAAAGCTGAAGCCTGGGTCGTACCAATATCAACGCCCTTTGCTCCAACCTCGCTYGCCATCGACAGCACAGCCTCTTCTTTCGRCGTGGGGCAAACATCGCCAGAGTGCCCCAGTCCGTTGCAACAACTGCAACGCTTCTCTCTACAGTTTGCGATCATATGGCCCTTCTTGCCACACTTGAACCACTTCCCCACGAAAGTACTACCTTCGGTGGCCTTGGCGCTGCTGCCATTGCCACCGGAAGTCGCGGCTGAGTCTCTACGGGACTCACCGCTGGGGTTTGCACCCCTCTTACCAGACCTCCTTGGCCGGTATGGCTGACCCCTGGCTGGGCAACCTCGACAGGAAGCAGTTTTCCCGCGTCCCGTCGATCCGAAATCCCGCGAATCATCATCACGAAAAATCGTCTCTCCTCCTGCCGTAGTACCTCGTACAGCAGAGATGGGCCCTGCCCCTTGTGGGCTCTTCCCTACAGCAGCGCTTTTCTCGGCGCTGCCGGACTCCGATTGGCCGATGGCTGCTACAACAGCAGTAAGAGTCTCTCGTACAGGAGTGGGTCCTGCCCTTCTTGGGCTATTCCCTACAGCAGCGCTACTCTCCGCGCTGCCGGACTCCGATTGGCCAATGCATGCTCCAACAGCAGCAGTAGTCTCTCTTACAGGAGTGGGATTTGCCCTTCTTGCGCTATTCGCTACAGCAGCGCTGTGCTTGTCGGAAAAATGGCGCGAGATGGGCAGATCGAAACCACCACCCAACTCACCACCTGGGATTTCATCCCATTCGCCAGCCCTCCTTGGCTGGTCAGGCTGGCCCCTGGCTGGGCCCACCTCGACAGGAACAGCAGCCTCTCTGCGTCCCGTCGCTCCGAGATTGCGCGAGGCATCCCCACGCAAAATGGTCTCTCTTCCAGCTGCTGTATCTTCTGCCACGCCTCCAGCAGCAGCAGAAGTTTCTCGTACAACAGCAGAGGGTTCAGCCCCTCGTGGGCTTCCCCTTCCAGCAGCGCTGCTCCCAGCACTGCTGGACTCAGATCGGCCTTTGTTCCTCGTGAACTCGGCGATCACGTCCCTCATGGCATGCATCGTTGACACTTGCCAATGCTTGACCACCAGCTGAAACTCCTGCCTCAGCTGTTGAACCTCATCTTTGGGAAGGGCTTGCTCGTCTTGAGCCGACCCGGAAGCCATCTTTGACTTTTCGTTCCAGACCTGACAACGTCAAGCTTTTGACAACCCACACTAGTGTGTTCCTAGATTGCAAATCTGGATGCCCTGACTGCCCAGCAGTCTGATGAGATGTTTTAAGGTCGTTGCATTAGAGGACAGAGCGAGAGAGAGAGAGCGGAGAGAGAGCGGAGTGCTCGAACCCTCCTCCCGCACGAGGCAAGAATTCCACAATAACGCCTGCGAATATATACGCAACCCTCTACAACTTTTGTGACCGTCGTTGCTGACACGATCCAAACGAACAGAGTTTGGTGAACACAACAACAGTTACTGTTGCAAGCATAACCAATGTAACCAACAATTTAAACGCTGTGTATACCATAACGCAGCACTGTGACCAGGGTTCGAATTAGTGCTCCAGCAACATGTGCGCGTAGCGCACATCGGGCATATTTGGATGTGCGCGTAGCGCACACCGAGCCGGAGGCGAGGTGCGCTCCCCGGAGGGCCGCCGGAGGCGAAAATTTTGGACGTATGTGCGTAAATGTACTCAAAATGTGCGTCTCATTCGCTCGTCTTGCAAATAACACAGACAAGCATAGACAGAACCTGCTCCACATAACTGCAATGGATGTCAGCGCGCAGGTCAACTCTGAGGAATCATCAACATGTTGAAATCAATTTATTCGCCCCCTTATCACCGCAATTTTCAGCTAGCACCCTGCAAACTCGCCTTCGCCATCTCACATGCTATACAACAGGTGCTATACAACTGCTATACAACGCTATCATCCCACCCAAAACGAAATATATTTCTCGTTCGTTCCAGTGTTTATTACTTGCGCCTTGCAAGGGCATCGTAAAAAAAAACGTCCGCTTCACGAAGGATGTCGAGCCGCTTTGTCAGGTCAACGCCTTGTTTCCTGTACGTATAAATATACATATATCGTAGATACGTACATAGATACCAGGTTGAAACCACAAACGCGTGTTCCTCTCTATTTGCGACCATTTCAAGCCTTGTTTCATCCACGGACATACAAAACCGTCATAAATTTGAACTCAGTCCCCTCAAAAAAGAAAGCCACCAACAAATTCGGCAGGAAATTGTCGAATAAATCACAAGAAAAAGGCCTAAAAACATTTTCGCCTGCGGCGAAAACACCCAAAAATTTTGCGCCTGCGGCGAAAATAGGCCCCAAAAGTTTGTTTCGCCTACGGCGAAACGACTACCTCTCACTGTACTATTTCAGGCAGGTGACAATATATTCCGCAAAATACTTTGAGAACGCTCCCCTCCATAAAAACGCCCCTCCCGTGAAAAGCATCGCCGGTGAAGCCCAAACACTATTAATAGACACCTTTCAAACTCGGCATTCATACGTAGTACTTTTGAAAAACAATTCGCAAAAACATGCGTGAACGACTTTGAAACAATTTTCAGTTTCGTTTTTAATTCATGGCTTTTGTTCTCCCTGGATCTTTGAGGAAGAGCCATTCATGGTGTTTCTACGTGAGGGGCAAAACCGGCCCTCACGTAGAATTTAGGTGATTATTTTGGCAAATTGGAGTGTATCCAAATCGACCCACGGAGCTGACAACCAGGCACCCAGCGCGGGTCGAATGTTCGAGGAGGCAGTGCGATGGACGCGAGGGCTCACTCGGCACGGTCTTCTAGTCGCTGAGAGAAGGGTCCGCCTCCTCCCTCCGACGACCGCGGCCAACACAGCAGCAGCAGCAGCAGCAGCAGCAGCAGCAGCAGCAGCAGCAGCAGCAGCAGCAGCAGCAGCAGCATGCTGCTGCTGTAAAAAAAACAAATCTGCTGCTGCTGTATATTGTGGAACAAGCTTCGCAGACACAAATCGACAACCCGACTCTCCAAACGGGAGCTGGCCGCCGCGCTGCCGCGACGCCACTGCCCCCACCACTGCTGCTGGTGTGCTGCTGGTGTGCTGCTGTGACTGCTCTCGACAATAGTCGACGCATCTCGTGAAATATGATCCGCGATGTATCACGGAGCAGAACTGGAAACAGACTCTGTTTTGCATTTTGCGTTTTGTGGATAGACACACGCGGAGGCCAGTCAAGTGCAGCAACGCACCGCAGTAGGGCCACAGCAGCACCACCAGCACCACCACCACAGCAGCAGTAGCAGCAGCAGCAGCAGCGGCGGCGGCGGCGGCGTCGGTGGCGGTGGTGGCGGCGGCGGAGGTGGCGCTTCGTGCGGCTGCGGCACAGAAGCAGCAGCAACAGCTATATAGGGGAGGCCAAAACATGTATGTGAACGTACTTCGTATACAAGTACGAGCGGTTCAACATTGTTTTGCTTTTGGTTTAATGGCCTCTCGCCTATCTGCTTCTGCTGCTGCTGCTGCTGCCACAACAGCTGTGAAAATAATTTGGCTGTGCAGCTGACGCCGGCGGCGCTGCTGCTGCTACTCTGCTGTGCTGCTGCTGCTGCTACTCTGTTGTGCTGCTGCTACTGCGGTGCTGCTGCTGCTGCTGCTGTGCTGCTGCTGTGCCGAGTCTGCTGTGCTGCTGCTGTGCGGCTGTTCTCACATATACCAGGTATCATTCCTGGTGTATACCATGTGTCATACCTGGGACGACTTTATGAATACCTGGTATACACGACGAAGGAACTTCACTTGGATTGGTCCATTAACGACCAAGCACTTTACCCATGAATGACTTTGAAACAACCTTTCAAATCGGGTTCTTCGTCTTCAAAAAAAATATTCGATTTCAAAATCCACAAGTTCAGATATTGCGTGAATGCCGAGTTTGAAAGGTGTCGTGAGAACGGCCCGGAGTACAGTGATCATAACTTTTCTACGTTTTCTTTCCTCGCCCCCCTACGTTTGACTTCGCCCTGGGGTGTTTCGTTTTTCGCCTATTTTTTTCGTCGAACAACGAGTCGATCACAGAAAAACCCAAGGCATCAATTCCGGCAACGTTGGTACTGCTGTGAGATTGGTGCTGTTGTTGCTCTGTCGTAGCTGCTGCTGCTGCCGCCGGTGGTATGATATTTTCACATGAAAACCGTGCCATCAACATCCAATCGAGCACCGCCTCGGTGCTGATGGTACTGCTGCGGACTACGTCGTAGCACGTGCGTTGCTCTATCACAGGTCCTGCAGTGTGCAACAACAAAGTGCAGTATGGGTTTGTGTACGGTGGGTGCCCCGAACATAAAGAAATAGACCATCCTCTCGAGGACTTTGCACCCGGGTGTGTGTGTGTTTTGTGCAAATACCGCTTCCCTACCTCTGAGAACGCCCCGGGGTGCTAATTTCCACATAACCTAATTTTGCCCCCCGCGGGGCGTTTTCACAGGATGTTGCTGTACATACCATATACCAGGTACTGGTATACCTCCTAGGGAATACTATTTTTAGGTGTTGCAGGTACTGGAACCAATACCTGGTACAATCCTTACGTGGAACTACCAGTACCTTGTACCAGTTTGTAGCAGGTGCTTGGCTCCAGTGAATCCCACAGCTAATTATACTATTAATATTAACAAGGGCGACGGCGGGCGGGCGACCGAGCGAGCGGCGGCGGCGGGCGATCGACGAGGGCGGCGCAAGGCCGCCACGGTCGACCGAGTGGCGTCAGGCGCGCGGTCGACCGAGCGGCGGCGGGCGCGTGGTCGACCGAGCGGCGGATGGCGCGCGGACGACCGAGCGGCGGGCTCGCGGTCGATGGTGCCGAGTGGTTCTTGTGTACAGCAGTACGGTACACAGCAGGGTTCGAATTAGTTGGTGAAACGTGCGCAATTGCACCAAATTTCTGAAATATCAGCTTTTGCGCACCACAAAAAGCAGTAGATGTGCGGCTTTCCGCACATCTCTTTTAGGCCCCCGCACACTTTTTGGCGCAGGCCCAAAAATTGTGCGGGTCCANAGACCAAAGATGTCGGGAGACATGTCAATGCAAGCTGTCTGTCTGTCAAGGCTGTCTGTCAAGGCACACCAGCTGTCTAGATACTATGTCCCCATAACCCCTGGACAGAAAAAGCCTCCTATTATGTGTGGAAACCCTCATTTTTTCATTTTTTTGCGCGGCATTTTCTCTTGTTTGATAAGCTAATTTCTAAATCATCGATATTCTGCAGTTCAATTCCAATATTTTTCTGTAGATCGGACTCGGAAATTGAGCAAAATGCCCGAAAAAAAAAAGAATAGCAGGAGAAAACATCAATTGTATACATTATTGTCAGGTGTTTTTCACGAAAATGCGGGTTTTGTTTAGTCTTTTTCTGTAGGACGCGCTGTCTGTCAAGGGGTGTAAAGTGCTGTCTCCCGACATCTTTGCAGTCAGTCCTGAAACAAAATGCAAGTATTTGTCCGGCGTTTTTCCCGCGGGCTCAGGGGTAGTTCCTCGTTGTCTTCAATGTTGCACAGATGCTCCGAGTACCTTGGAGTAAAGTAAGGAGTATTAGAGATAAAATACTTCAGGTACTTCGTGTACTCGAAGTATTTCGGGGTTCGATACTCCGGGATACTGCTCGTACTCGGAGTATTTCGGGTATGAACACACGACGATCTTGATACTTCTTGTACTCGGAGTATGTCGGGGTCCGATACTGCGGGTACTCCTTGTACTCCGAGTATTTGGGGCTTCAGTACTGCTCATACTCCAAGTACTCCGAGTATTCAGGCCGCCAGTACTCTAATACTCTTAAGTACTCGAAGTACGAAATGTACTCGATACTTGGAGTATACTGCACAATCGGACTGCATAGGACGGCGCTTTAGTTTTTGAGATCGAAATCAAACCGCGTAAGAAACGGCCAGAGAATCTAACGACTTGGGTCATCAGAGTTTCAAACTGAAAAATGGCATGGTCTCTTAACTCAAGATGTTATCCACGCAGCAAGCAAGCAGCAGCAGCAGCACGATCGATGAGTTGGATGGTGACACAACGACGTTGCTTCGCGCCCGACGCGCAGCCGGCGATCGGTGCGTCTCACCGTCGCCAAACTACAGCCGGTTGGCGCGGCCTCGGGTCTAAAGACGAAGGAAGCGTACTCGGCGCGCGCCTCTCCGTACTCGCAGACTTTACAGCAGCAGCACAAACAAATACACACACCCCCATCAGCAGCAGCAGGCAGTCAGTCGACGCTCGGTAATCTTCGTTGTGTCAAAATAAAATACCAAGACAGATCGACTTGTTTTACGTGCAGGTATTTGAGCAAACGGGGAGACCAACTGCTAGGAGCCGCCGGAGTCCGTGTGCGCGAAGCGCTAACCGTGAATCGAGAGCGCGAAGCGCGAACCGTCGAACCGTCATTCCTCATGTCGGTCGTGGGATACGGGTTCTTGGTGCACTACGAGTACACGAGTACACAGTATAGTCTATATAACAGAATCTGGGTGTCCCAAAAAATTCCACCCAACTGGGTGAACGGGATTTTTATGAATAACAACGGATGTATGCAGCTTGAAGATGTTATTTTTCAATAATTTTTGTAAAGAACGTTCGAAGCCGGGCTTAAAAGACCTGTTTTAAGACCATCTCTTACGGATGGGTTCTTAAAACTGAAAATGAACGTTTTTTTCAGCGTCAAAAACCAATTGAGAATTTTTCAGTTGGCTACCGGTATCTTATCATGACCCAAGAATTGAAAATGATTTCTGGGCAGCAAGTTGTGACGAAAAGTGTACAGCAGCAGCAGTACGGTACTACTGGTACGAGTACTCGTATATACTCGTACGCGAAAGCGCCTCCGAACTATTTCGCTCCGCCCTGGACTACGGGGATCGAGGTGTTCGTCGCACCGGAGCACGCAGCGCAGAACATTGTACCCGGCGGTGGCCGGGACAACGGAAAACACGACGGAGGGGTGTCGTATTTTCTCCTCCCTGTCTGTGTTCCTCGTTAGTCGCAGCCTATAGGTCGCAGCTGCAAGGGCAGTTGCAGGCTCTCGTGGCCGACACCATACAATCCGACCCATCGCATTGTGGTGATTCTGAGGCACGCGCGGGTGGGGAGCGTGGCACAGCAACAGCAGCAGCAGTACACCTGTGTTGTTGCTTGCTTGGCAACAGACGCGGCTCGACTCAACTGTGCTGTTTGCGGTCATTTGTACGCGTGTTGCCTCCAACGATGTGTGGAAACCCATAGATTCCAAATCCAATCGCCAGTTTCAATCGTGATCTCGATCGGAAATGGGGCACCATTTCCGAGTGGAGGCCGACTTGAAAGTGATAATGGGAAAACTTGATCGGAGATGGGCCCACTTTCAACCCCGTAAGAGAGCCAATCGGTTTTGAAAACTGAAAACGTTCATTTTTAGTTTTCAGAACCCATCCGTAAGAGATGGCCTAAGTGTGAAAAAAATGCGGATTGGATGTGGTTAAAACGATGGAGTGAACCTTCTGAATGAAGCCGCACACCCGGCAGACACAGAGCAAGCGCATACATACAAGTTGGTTCGAGTGTATGCATGTAGAAGGAGAGTACACGTATGTACGCGTGTGTAAGAGTGAGTATGAGCATTATCATGTTGATACTGCTACACACTGCTGCTGTGCGAGCATATAGTGCCACTCAGGCCGTGTCGACAGCAAGTATTTCCAGTAGTATAGTGTGGCTCAAATATCTGATTGCCTAAGGACACACATACGAACAAATAAATACATATTTTCCCCGAGGGAAGAATCATTACTGTACTGTAGTATTCCATGTTTTTATGTGGTGCTCAGCTTAAACATACTTCAAACAAGGGCGACGACGAGCGAGCGGCCGAGCTAGCGGCGGCGGCGGGCGATCGACGAGGGCGGCGCAAGGCCGCCACGGTCGACCGAGCGGCGGCGGGCGCGCGGTCGATGGTACGGAGTGGGTATTGTGTACAGCAGTACGGTACACAGTGCTGTATAGGGTATACACAGTGTTTAAATGTGGTACATGGTTGTGCATGCAACAGTAACATGTTGTGTGGTACAATCAACTGCCATTCCTCCCCCCTCCCAAACAAAAGTACAGCAGCCGCAGGAGGTTGGGGCGCCTGTCGTGCCGGGCGAGCGCGGGCCGCCGCGCCACCCTAGGGCCGGTTTCGCCCCTTGCGCACCCCAGCACACCCTCCCTCGTCGAAATCCGGGGCCGAGACGGCCCGAGGGCGCTCCCGGCACCGCCCACAGCAGACGTTCCTTAACACTAATCCCAAGTGAAAAATAATCTGGGTGTGCAATAAATTTCCACCCAGCTGGGTGGACGGAATTGTTTCGGGCCTTTTTGTCACGTGCACATACCATACCAACCAGTACACGATTTTTTGTTCTACACGCAAACCGCATTATTCAAGATTCCGTTTTTTTTATGTAGACGACAACCCGGATTTTTATACCGGCTCCTTTTACTGCGATATACACGTACGATTATATGTACGAGTACCAGTACCGCTGCAAGCAGTAACAGAGTATATATATACATGTACAAGGTTCCCCTCCGGGACGTGCCTGGGGGAGTGGCGCAAGGGCGAATCAAAAACCTACTATTAATATTAAAACAACAGCATGCGATTTGTATCATACGCAATCATATTGTATACCTGGTACGTATTAATAGCACATGCATATATATATCATGTTACAGAAATATCCTCGTATTGCGGTTCATAAATAAATATTATGTAGACCTTTTTAGAACTACAACACCTGCATTTTTGGAGATAAAACATACTCGGAAATATGGTGGAACAGATACTATTGACTCGATCGTTCTTAGAGATTTGTGAATGATCCCGCCAAACGTATTTGTCAATATATTGAAATTCTCGTAACATATTTAATTGTTGTGGCGCTCAAGGTAAGGAAAAGTCTATCCCGCACACAACCGAGAGATAGAACTCCCGACAAAAAAAACGTTTGAAAATACTACAAAAGCGTGACACGCTGCACACACGCGCATGACACGACACACACCGCACACGCACGCACACGTGACACATGGAACACAGTACTCGTACAGAGTAGTGGTGAGATAATAAAATATTTACAGAAGAAGTAGAAAAGGATGCACCGAAGAGGGGGCTGAAAGTGTCGACCACACCTGCCTAAGAAATAAACTTGGTTTTTGTGTTCTTCCTGTCTTATATTATGGGGGTCTGGGTTACGTACAATTAAAAAAAAAAAAGAGTATCATAGTCATCGCCAAGGATCGAACTCAAGCCTTCGAGCATAGAATCGTGCATGGTGACCGTTTGCCTATATTTTCAAAGATACGTTTTCCATGTACTGCTACGTACACGATTATTTGTGGCGGCCCGCGTCAGACACGACAGGCCGCACATACATGATGCAAGCACAGCAGCAAGCAACAACAACAGTAGAAGAGAGAGGGGTGGTGGTGCCTGATGATGGATGCGAGCCTGCGATGAAGCAACCACTAATTAATAGCCACAGCAGCATACGGTGGATCCGCCACAGGCACGTCTGCTGCTTGTGCTTCTAGCCGGGGCTGTGGCGTTGCTTGTGTTGGTTGCATGTTGTTTGATGTATCGTGGTATTCAAAAGCGGTCATTCATTTCCAGTCAGAGTGGGCGTGGCTCTGTCACACACACAGCAGCAGAACAGAAAAGAGTAGATAGAGGGTGTGGATTGTGGACGGTAGGCTCCGATAGACACAGCTAGCCACAGCACTACAGCGCCGATGAGCGTTATTCTGGCACGTACGCATGAAACAATGGAGCCCATCAACAGCAGCAGCGGGCAGAAGAGTGGTGGTGGTGGTGTCGTTTGGTGACGGATTGCTGGCTCCTATGAAAGCAACTACTCGTAGTAACCACAGAGCACATCCACAGATCTGCCTTCGAGCGCACAGTGTTGTATCACTCTGTCCGGAAAAGTAACGACAGTTTATATAGTTATAATAAACAACATTTCTTACATTTCGGGACAGCGGAGAGATTCGTACATGGGCATCGATCTGCAGGTATGATACCATGACTCGAAAATCGCAGGTTTCGACAAAAGCAACTCGTCACGGTACCGCACGGATCTGAGGCACGCGCATGCATGGTGTAATGCCTGCTGCTGCTGCTGCTGCTGGGCGGCAGGGTTGTAACATTGAGGTTGTACTGTTTGTAACACGCTCTCTGCGGTGCTGCTGCTGTTCGTGTGTGCTCCCCGTGCTCCAGGCAAGAAACACACAAAAAACGCACGACTGAACGAAAAACACGGCCTCACGCAGAGAAACCCGGGAAATCGTCTTATCCACTCCCGCCGAAAAAAAAATATTTGAGCGCCCGCCACGCGAGCTACAGTGCTCGGATCGAGCTGAAACCTTCACCAACGTGTCCGGCCGGGCTTCCTGTGTCGGGTACTTAGCATTTTGCCGAAAGTGCTCGTGCGAAGAAAATAGTTGCGAAAAGTACGAAAATTTCACAAACGTAACTATACATAATTTTTTCAATATGCGATGATATCTGTATAGTATTCATACGTGTGTGGTATTCAGCAGTATGATACTGGTCGGTGTGTGCCTGGATATAGCACCGAGCAGGGCCTCGCGTGCGCTCGCGGGCGTGGACATGCGGGCGGTGGGCGCTGGAGCAACGCTTACCAAGAATATGGTGATGGAGAGCGCACATACAAAATACACACGCTCTTTTTTTTTTACACGCAGCTACATGCATAATCAAAGATTCCTTTTTTTTATGTTGACGACGAACCCGGATTTTTATAAGACGACGTACTACTACCTGTACTGCCGATATACACGACGTGCGTACATACGCACGTATTATACAGTAGTACCAGCATCACAGCAGAAACAGACCTGTGTCACCATGGGTTCATACGTGCGTGGTACACCAGTGTGATACTATAATACTATTATACTGGTGTTTGTTGTTTCTGTTCGTATGCGAGCGATGGACACTCCAACTTTCCCAATAAAATTACGGTGATGGTCGAGAACTTGTTTATTTCGAAAAAAGTGGTTCCGAATTCATTACCGGTATACGTATACTCGTACTCGTATTGCATTTATAGTTGTCCCGTGGGTTACATGCAAGATCCAAGATTGATTATGTTTTTATGCTCGATGCTGGATTTTACGAACTACTTACCGCTGATACACGTACGATTTTTTATAGCTTACTGCTGATATACACGTACGTACATACGTACGTATCAGAGTACCTCAGTACCACAGGGGGATATTTACAAGGAATAAGAAATTCGGGAGCCGTTAGAGTGAAGTTAATATAAACGCATTCTCTCCTCTCATGTAAATAAGAAACCTAGCCTCCGTTTGTGAGTGCTTCTTATTAGGTGTCATGTACTACTGCTGTACACCCCTTGGCAGTACGGAGTCGCTTTATTCGCCCTAAGCTTAGCTATTAATCTACCTCAGTAGACTACTCCTCGCCGTTACGGGCATTGCGCGTAGCCGCAGGCGGGCGTCAGCCCGCCGCGGCGAAGCCCCCCTTGTACATAAATATATATTTTGATCTGCGGCCGCTCGGGTGCTTCGAGACCTCCTCGAATTTGACTTCGCTTCAGACCGGATTCCCACTCGGGACCCGTTTCGACGTCCTCGCGTTGGCTTTCTCGCCCGCTCTTCTCGAGGGTCGCGTCCCTCAACCTCCGCCCCTCACTTTCCGCCCGCGCGCACTCTCGGGTCAAGCGCCGCCGCTGAGCGCAGCGACCTCGAAGTGGGAGGATCTCGCGGAGATGCTTCGGTTCTATTCACCGCCGAGGAAGCTATTTGCGGTGCTGTTGCTGCTGAAAGCAAACCTATGGCTTAAATTATGTGTATCCTTTTCTCTTGTGCGCCAAACGGGCAGGAAATCTCTTAACGACGATCAAAGCATCTCACTGCCAAGATCCGCGCACTTCGAGGTCGCTGCGCTCGTGGGCGGCGCTTGACTCGAGAGTGCGCGCGGGCGGAAAGTGACAGGCGGAGGCTGAGGGGCGCGACCCTCGAGAAGAACGGGCGAGAAAGCCAACGCGAGGCCGTCGAAACGGATCCCGAGTGCGAGTCCGGTCTGAAGCGAAGAGAGAGCCCAAGAGGCCCCAGAGCACCACAGCGAGCATCAAGCAATGTATATATGTCTATAAGGGGGGCTTCGCCGCGGCGGGCTGACGCCCGCCTGCGGCTACGCGCAATTCCCGTAACGGCGAAGAGTAAGAGAGGTAGAATAATAGGTAAGCTATGAGGTAGATTAATAGCTAAGCTTAGGGCGAACAAAGCGACTCCGTACTGCCAAGGGGTGTACAGCAGTAGTACAGGACACCTAATGAGAAACACTCACAAACGGAGGCTAGGTTTCTTATTTACATGAGAGGAGAGGATGCGTTTTATATTAACTTCAATGTAAAGGCTCCCGAATTTCTTATTCCTTGTAAATATCCCCCTGTGGTACTGAGGTATTCTGATACGTACGTACGTACATACGTACGTGTATATCAGCAGTAAGCTACAAAAAATCGTACGTGTATCAGCGGTAAGTAGTTCGTAAAATCCAGCATCGAGCATAAAAACATAATCAATCTTGGATCTTGCATGTAGCCCACGGGACAACTATAAATGCAATACGAGTACGAGTATACGTATACCGGTAATGAATTCGAAACCACTTTTTTCGATAAAAAGCAAGTTCTCGACCATCACCGTAATTTTATTGGGAAAGTTGAAGTGTCCATCGCTCGCATACGAACGGAAAAAACAAACACCAGTATTAATAGTATCATAGTATCACACTGGTGTACCACGCACGTATGAACCCATGGTACACAGGTCTGTTTTTGCTGTGGCGCTGGTATTACTGTATCATACGTGCGTACGTACGTACGTCGTGTATATCAGCAGTACAGTAGTAGTAGTACGTGGTCTTATAAGAACCCGGGTTCGTCGTCGACATAAAAAAACGGAATCTTTGATTATGCATGTAGCCGCGTGTAAAAAAAAAGAGTGTGTGTTTTGTATGTGCGCTCTCCATCACCATATTCTTGGTAAACGTTGCTGCAGCGCCCACCGCCCMCATGTTCACGCCCGCGAGCGCACGCGAGGCCCTGCCTGGTACTATATCCAGGCACACACCGACCAGTATCATACTGCTGAATACCACACACGTATGAATACTATACAGATATCATCGCATATTGAAGGAACATATGTATAGTTATGTTTGTGAAATTTTCGCACTTTTCGCAACTTTTCTCTCCGCGCGAGCGCTTTTCGGCAAAACGCTAAGTACCCCGACACGGGAGGCCCGGCCAGACACATTGGTCGAGGTTTGGGCTCGATCCGAGCTCTGTGGCTCGCGTGGCGGGCGCTCGAAGTTTTTTTTCCCGCGGGAGTGGATAAGCCGATTTCCCGGGTTTTCTGCATGGAGGCCCTGTTTTTGTGAAGTCGTGCGTTTTTTGTGCGTTTCTTGCCGAGAGCACGAGGAGCACACACGAACAGCAGCAGCACCGCAGAGAGCGTGTTACAAACAGTACAACCTCAATGTTACAACCCTGCCGCCCAGCAGCACAGCAGCACAGCAGTAGCAGCAGCATCAGGCATGATACCATGCATGCGCGTGCCTTAGTTCCGTGCTGTACCGTGACGAGTTGCTTTTGTCGAAGCCTGCGATTTTCCGAGTCATGGTATCATACCTGCAGATCGATGCCCATGTACGAATCTCTCCGCTGTCCCGAAATGTAAGAAATGTTGTTTATTATAACTATATAAACTGTCGTTACTTTTCCGGACAGAGTGATACAACACTGTGCGCCTCGAAGGCAGATCTGTGGTGTGCTCTGTGGTTACTACGAGTAGTTGCTTTCATAGGAGCCAGCAATCCGTCACCAAACGACACCACCACCACCACTCTTCTGCCCGCTGCTGCTGTTGATGGGCTCCATTGTTTCATGCGTACGTGCCAGAATAACGCTCATCTGCGCTGTAGTGCTGTGGCTAGCTGTGTCTATCGGAGCCTACCGTCCATAATCCACACCATCTATCTACTCTTTTCTGTTCTGCTGCTGTGTGTGTAACAGAGCCACGCCCACTCTAACTGGAAATGAATGACCGCTTTTGAATGCCACGATACATCAAACAACATGCAACCAACACAAGCAACGCCACAGCCCCGGCTAGAAGCACAAGCAGCAGACGTGCCTGTGGCGGATCCAACGTATGCTGCTGTGGCTATTAATTAGTGGTTGCTTCATCGCAGGCTCGCATCCATCATCAGGCACCACCACCCCTCTCTCTTCTACTGCTGTTGTTGCTTGCTGCTGTGCTTGCATCATGTATGTGCGGCCTGTCGTGTCTGACGCGGGCCGCGACAAATAATCGTGTACGTAGCAGTACATGGAAAACGTATCTTTGAAAATATAGGCAAACGGTCACCATGCACGATTCTATGCTCGAAGGCTTGAGTTCGATCCTTGGCGATGACTATGATACTCTTTTTTTTTTTTAATTGTACGTAACCCAGACCCCCATAATATAAGACAGGAAGAACACAAAAACCAAGTTTATTTCTTAGGCAGGTGTGGTCGACACTTTCAGCCCCCTCTTCGGTGCATCCTTTTCTACTTCTTCTGTAAATATTTTATTATCTCACCACTACTCTGTACGAGTACTGTGTTCCATGTGTCACGTGTGCGTGCGTGTGCGGTGTGTGTCGTGTCATGCGCGTGTGTGCAGCGTGTCACGCTTTTGTAGTATTTTCAAACGTTTTTTTTGTCGGGAGTTCTATCTCTCGGTTGTGTGCGGGATAGACCTTTCCTTACCTTGAGCGCCACAACAATTAAATATGTTACGAGAATTTCAATATATTGACAAATACGTTTGGCGGGATCATTCACAAATCTCTAAGAACGATCGAGTCAATAGTATCTGTTCCACCATATTTCCGAGTATGTTTTATCTCCAAAAATGCAGGTGTTGTAGTTCTAAAAAGGTCTACATATTTATTTATGAACCGCAATACGAGGATATTTATTAACATGTATATATAGCATGTGCCAATGTGCTACGATTTAATACGTACCAGGTATACAATATGATATGCGTATGATACAACATCGCATGCTGTTGTTTTTAATTTAATAGTAGGTTTTCGATTCGCCCTTGCGCCACTCCCCCAGGCACGTCCCAGAGGGGAACCTTGTACATGGTATATTATACTCTGTTCCTGCTTGCAGCGGTAATGGTACTTGTACATACGTACATGTATATCAGCAGTAGAAGGAGCCGGTATAAAAATCCGGGTTTGTCGTCCACATAAAAAAAACGGAATCTTGAATAATGCGGTTTGCGTGTAGAACAAAAAATCGTGTACTGGTTGGTATGGTATGTGCACGTGACAAAAAGGCCCGAAACAATTCCGTCCACCCAGCTGGGTGGAAATTTATTGCACACCCAGATTATTTTTTATAGGTTTTAAGGAACGTCTGCTGTGGGCGGTGCCGGGAGCGCCCTGGGCCGTCTCGGCCCCGGATTGCGATGAGGGAGGGTGTGCTGGGGTGCGCAAGGGGCGAAACCGGCCCTCGGGTGGCGCGGCGGCCCGCCCTCGCCCGTGCACGACAGGCGCCCCAACCTTCCTGCGGCTGCTGTACTTTTGTTTGGGAGGGGGGAGGAATGGCAGTTGATTGTACCACACAACATGTTACTGTTGCATGCACAACCATGTACCACATTTAAACACTGTGTATACCCTATACAGCACTGTGTACCGTACTGCTGTACACAATACCCACTCCGTACCATCGACCGCGCGCCCGCCGCCGCTCGGTCGACCGTGGCGGCCTTGCGCCGCCCTCGTCGATCGCCCGCCGCCGCCGCTCGCTCGGTCGCCCGCCCGCCGTCGCCCTTGTTAATATTAATAGTATAATTAGCTGTGGGATTCACTGGAGCCAAGCACCTGCTACAAACTGGTACAAGGTACTGGTAGTTCCACGTAAGGATTGTACCAGGTATTGGTTCCAGTACCTGCAACACCTAAAAATAGTATTCCCTAGGAGGTATACCAGTACCTGGTATATGGTATGTACAGCAACATCCTGTGAAAACGCCCCGCGGGGGGCAAAATTAGGTTATGTGGAAATTAGCACCCCGGGGCGTTCTCAGAGGTAGGGAAGCGGTATTTGCACAAAACACACACACACCCGGGTGCAAAGTCCTCGAGAGGATGGTCTATTTCTTTATGTTCGGGGCACCCACCGTACACAAACCCATACTGCACTTTGTTGTTGCACACTGCAGGACCTGTGATAGAGCAACGCACGTGCTACGACGTAGTCCGCAGCAGTACCATCAGCACCGAGGCGGTGCTCGATTGGATGTTGATGGCACGGTTTTCATGTGAAAATATCATACCACCGGCGGCAGCAGCAGCAGCTACGACAGAGCAACAACAGCACCAATCTCACAGCAGTACCAACGTTGCCGGAATTGATGGCATGGGTTTTTCTGTGATCGACTCGTGGTTCGACGAAAAAAAAAGGCGAAAAACGTAACACCCCAGTGCCAGGGAAAAGTCAAACGTAGGGGGAGGCGGAAAGAAAACGTAGAAAAGTTATGGTCACTGTACTCCGGGCCGTTCTCACGACACCTTTCAAACTCGGCATTCACGCAATATCTGAACTTGTGGATTTTGAAATCGAATATTTTTTTTGAAGACGAAGAACCCGATTTGAAAGGTTGTTTCAAAGTCATTCATGGGTAAAGTGCTTGGTCGTTAATGGACCAATCCAAGTGAAGTTCCTTCGTCGTGTATACCAGGTATTCATAAAGTCGTCCCAGGTATGACACATGGTATACACCAGGAATGATACCTGGTATATGTGAGAACAGCCGCACAGCAGCAGCACAGCAGACTCGGCACAGCAGCAGCACAGCAGCAGCAGCAGCAGCACCGCAGTAGCAGCAGCACAACAGAGTAGCAGCAGCAGCAGCACAGCAGAGTAGCAGCAGCAGCGCCGCCGGCGTCAGCTGCACAGCCAAATTATTTTCACAGCTGTTGTGGCAGCAGCAGCAGCAGCAGAAGCAGATAGGCGAGAGGCCATTAAACCAAAAGCAAAACAATGTTGAACCGCTCGTACTTGTATACGAAGTACGTTCACATACATGTTTTGGCCTCCCCTATATAGCTGTTGCTGCTGCTTCTGTGCCGCAGCCGCACGAAGCGCCACCTCCGCCGCCGCCACCACCGCCACCGACGCCGCCGCCGCCGCCGCTGCTGCTGCTGCTGCTACTGCTGCTGTGGTGGTGGTGCTGGTGGTGCTGCTGTGGCCCTACTGCGGTGCGTTGCTGCACTTGACTGGCCTCCGCGTGTGTCTATCCACAAAACGCAAAATGCAAAACAGAGTCTGTTTCCAGTTCTGCTCCGTGATACATCGCGGATCATATTTCACGAGATGCGTCGACTATTGTCGAGAGCAGTCACAGCAGCACACCAGCAGCACACCAGCAGCAGTGGTGGGGGCAGTGGCGTCGCGGCAGCGCGGCGGCCAGCTCCCGTTTGGAGAGTCGGGTTGTCGATTTGTGTCTGCGAAGCTTGTTCCACAATATACAGCAGCAGCAGATTTGTTTTTTTTACAGCAGCAGCATGCTGCTGCTGCTGCTGCTGCTGCTGCTGCTGCTGCTGCTGCTGCTGCTGCTGCTGCTGCTGCTGCTGTGTTGGCCGCGGTCGTCGGAGGGAGGAGGCGGACCCTTCTCTCAGCGACTAGAAGACCGTGCCGAGTGAGCCCTCGCGTCCATCGCACTGCCTCCTCGAACATTCGACCCGCGCTGGGTGCCTGGTTGTCAGCTCCGTGGGTCGATTTGGATACACTCCAATTTGCCAAAATAATCACCTAAATTCTACGTGAGGGCCGGTTTTGCCCCTCACGTAGAAACACCATGAATGGCTCTTCCTCAAAGATCCAGGGAGAACAAAAGCCATGAATTAAAAACGAAACTGAAAATTGTTTCAAAGTCGTTCACGCATGTTTTTGCGAATTGTTTTTCAAAAGTACTACGTATGAATGCCGAGTTTGAAAGGTGTCTATTAATAGTGTTTGGGCTTCACCGGCGATGCTTTTCACGGGAGGGGCGTTTTTATGGAGGGGAGCGTTCTCAAAGTATTTTGCGGAATATATTGTCACCTGCCTGAAATAGTACAGTGAGAGGTAGTCGATTTTGCAGTAGTAGTAGTACTGTACTACGTACGTAGTGCATACCAATATGTCGCCTAGTACCTGGTACAGGTTTTGGGTCAAATATTGAGGAACAGCACGGCGTAACAGGTATCTGGTACGTACATATCTCATCACGTACCCCTCTTTGCTGTTGTACCGGACACAGGACACACATCAGAACGCATCCCTGCACTGCCCAGCAGTAGAGCAATTATTTGAAGGGCGATGTGCGATGTGTGATGTACCAGCGGACCGGAATACAGTATAGGCCAGCCAACAAAAAACTCATATTTGGAGTGAGCCTCAGATTTTATTTGTTGATCAAGGCTAGCTCACTTTCTTATATCACGTTTCTTATCAACCGCAGGCATGGAAACGTGTTTTTTTTCTTACATGATATTTTCTTGTTAATTCCAATTATTCGGAAAGGGTGACCGTTGCCTCGAAGTTCCGGTGACCGTGTGTGCTGGGAGTGTCACACGAAGATTGCAACCTGCAGCCACCAGCAACAAACTGCCGAGGTATACTCGTACATAATTTGGAAACGAAACACAATACGAGGTATACAGTAGTCAATCGGGATACAGCAGTACGTACCAGGGGTATAATTAGGGCTCCAGAAACATGTGCGCGTAGCGCACACCGAGCAGGAGGCGAGATGCGCCCCCCGCAGGGCCCCCCGGGAGGGCCCCCGGAGGGCCGCCGGAGGCGAAAGTTTTGGACGTATGTGCGTAAATGTACTCAAAATGTGCGTCTCATTCGCTCGTCTTGCACATAACCCACAGACAAACACAGACAGAACCTGCTCCACATAATTACCAACTGCAATGGATGTCAGCGCGCAGGTCAACTCTGAGGAATCATCAACATGTTGAAATCAATTGATTCGCCCCCTAATCACCGCAATTTTCCACTAGCACCCTGCAAACTCGCCTTCGCCATCTCATATGCTATACAACAGCTGCTATAGAACTGATATACAACGCTATCATCCCACCCAAAACGAAATATATTTTTCGTTCGTTCCAGTGTTTGACCTGACAAAGCGGCGAAAAAAAGCCCAAAATATTTTCGCCTTCGGCGAAAAGAGGCCCCAAATGTTTTCGCCTGCGGCCCAATTTTATGGACCCGCACATTTTTTTGGCCTGCGGCCAAAAAGTGTGCGGGAGCCTGAAAAGGATGTGCGGCAAGCCGCACATCTACTGCTTTTTGTGGTGCGCAAAAACCGATATTTCAGGAATTTGGTGCAATTGCGCACGTTTCACCAACTAATTCTACCCCTGGTACGTACTGCATTCATGGAGGCCACCAACCCGACCCGCAGCGCCCCGTGCAGTATGCCTCTGCGCTGCCACTGAATTCAATGAATCCTTACTCGCCATAATGTACAGTATACCAGGTACTATTACGGGGGACATAGTAATCAGGACCAGGGTCGTAAACTCGCCTACGGCGAGATGTGTGGCTCCCCGCCAGGGACCCCCGGAGGGCCGCCGGAGGCAAAAAAATGCGATTTTCGTGACTGATTCATGGGTTAACCCCGTTTAAACCAGCAAATAAATGGTAATGAGCGGATAAGATATAAGGATGTGCATGAATTTGATAAGCTGACGTCCAGCAGAATGACGAGAAAGTGTCTCAAAAACATTCGCCTGCGGCGAAAAAGTCAATCCAAAAAAAAATCGACTCCGGCGAACACCCCCCCCGCACATTTTTTTCGCCTGCGACGAAAAAATGTGCGGCCCCCAAAAAAGCTATGTGCGGCATATAGCTTCCGGCAATCTGTGCGCTGCGCGCTATTTCTCAGATATTCACCACCTATTTACGACCCTGATCAGGACCAAATGTGATTAGTAAAAATACTGGAGTATATACATTTTTGTGCAAGTCATGGGTCCTGATTACTCTTCGACGTAGTTTCCCGTAATAGATATACGTATGTATTGCTGATGACGGATGCAAGCCTCCGATGAAGCAACCACCAATAGCCACAGCAGTACACGGCGGACCCGACGCAGTAATGCCTGCTGCTTGTGCTTCTAGGCGGGGCTGTTACCTCGTTTGTGTTTGCTGCATATTGTCTGATGTCTTGTAGAGTTCTGAAGTGAGCTTCAGGAAAGAAACACAAAAAATGTATGTACGTATGAACAGTTGAGGTACGTACTCCTATTTGATCAAAGCGACCATTACATTTCAGGCCAAAGTGAGAGTGGGTCAGTCACACATATCAGCACAACAGAAAGGTAGATGGTGGATTACGGACCGCTTGCTACTGGGGGCGGTTACTTGAAGAGCTCTATACTAGTAGTAAGTTAACAAAGTAGGATTGTGATTGTTTTGCCCGGCGGCGCGTTTTCGCTCTCGCCCCTCGCCCGCCGGCGCCGGGCGCGACCCGCGGGGGGCCGACCGGGGAGCGCGCCCCCGGGGCCTCGCCCTCGACCGTGGCCCGTGGCCCGCGCGGTGCGCTCGCGAAGCCGAGAAAATAGAGTCGGTTTCCCGGGGTACCCCGTCCCACTCGACTGAGCCGAGCAGGGCAAAGTGAAACCCGCTTCTACTGTGATAAACGCCCCGCCTTTGCCACACTCTGTAGCCTGTAGCCCTATCGCTATACATAACGGACAATCACGATCCCTTCAGCCTTTATGGGTTTCGAAGAGGGCACATGCAGCAAGAGCACACGCGCACGGCACAACAAGGAGGGCATCGATCGGACGACACGTCGACCATACTTCGAACATGCGCTCATACAACAGCAGCACAGCGTGACAAGTTGGGGCATATCGGTCCTTGTGCAGCAGGGTGGCCTGATGTGTGTTTCATGGCATACTGCTACATTGCCAGGTCTGCGCGGATACGTACGTGTTTATCTCCTGGCGCAACACTCGTTTCCGTTCGCACACACTGCTGCTGTACTCGTAGACTATGCCTTTCGAAATACAACAAGCACGAACGTGTTGAAGTTTACCAGGTACGTATCATGCATACTCTTCGGACGTACCAGGTCGTGATACAGCAGCGAGAACAGCAGCAGTACCCGTGATCCTACGCTGCTGCTGCTTGCTGCTGTATAGTATCATACGTCTACACACAGAACGTGTAACTCACTTTGTGAATTCTGTGCGGCAAACGTCGCTTCGACTAAGAATCCTGCGTACTCGTTGAAAACTCCCCGCCTTCGCCACAGTCTGTAACCCTATGAGCAATCATGATTATTTCAGTCTGCGTGTCGACTGTTCATGCCGAATTTCGAACAGATCATGCAGCAAGAGCACAAACTCACGTCACAAAGAGGGCAGAATCGATCGGACGCCACATCGAGCAAACTTCGAACGTGCGTGCATGCAACACCACCAGCGTGACAGCGTCGGGGCATATCTGCCCTTGCCTCGTGGAGAAGGGTGGCCTGATGGGTGTATCATGACACGCGGCTGCGCCGCCAGGTCTGCATGGATATATACGCGTATCTCCCCGTATAACACTCTTTTCCGTGCGTACGTACTGCTTTACTCGTTCGTACGTTGGAATTTTCTAAATATTGGCAAAATTGTCACGGTTTGTCACGTTATGTGGTATCTTTTGTTCGCTAGGTATACGAATTCTGTGCGCTTTGAAAAAACATCCTGCGCACTCGCAGAAAACGCCCCGCCTTCGGCACACACTGTAGCCCTATGAATAACGAGCAATTACGCGGCCGGGGCGGCGGCGGCCGGAGGCGGTGGGAGAGCGACGGCCGGGGGCGGCGGGGTCGTCGTGGACGGCAGCGGCGGGGGGGCGATGACAGGAAGAAGGGAGCGGGGGGGAGGAGGCGGACTCGGTCGAGCTGAGCAGGGCAACGTGAAACCCGGTCTCGGCGGCAAATTTGAAAGGTAATTTTGCCGCGTCGGCATCAACACGACGAACAAAGGAGGGCACACCGACGTGCACATCGAGTGGCATCGAACATCTATCTGCACGCATGCAGCAACAGCAGCGACGCATGGTCGACGTGTCGTCCGATCGATGCCCTCCTTGTTGTGGCGGGCGCATGTGCTCTTGCTGCAGGTGCCCTCTTCGAAACCCTTAAAGGCTGAAGGGATCGTGATTGTCCGTTATGTATAGCGATAGGGCTACAGGCTACAGGGTGTGGCACAGGCGGGGCGTTTATCACAGTAGAAGCGGGTTTCACTTTGCCCTGCTCGGCTCAGCCGAGTGGGACGGGGTACCCCGGGAAACCGACTCTATTTTCTCGGCTTCGCGAGCGCGCCGCGCGGGCCACGGGCCACGGTCGAGAGCGAGGCCCCGGGGGCGCGCTCCCCGGTCGGCCCGCCGCGGGTCGCGCCCGGCGCCGGCGAGCTCGGCCGCGAGGGGAGAGAGCGAAAACGCGCCGCCGGGCAAAAAAATCACAATCCTACTTCGTTATATATCTGTAGAGGTACAGTAGAGTACTGCACTGCTGCACATATACGGAATATACAGCAGTCTACTACACGTTTCTCATTGAACCTCGGTCAGTATGTTGCTCTTTCTTGTACGAGTGTTGCTCTTTGTTACCTTGGTCGCAAAGCTTATAGTAGGTCTCTTTCTTAGGGCCAGTTTCTTAGGTTCGGCCAAACAATGAGCTTTATTTTCTTATTCGGGACGTTCTTATTGGCGGACCTTTACTGTAGTATATAAAACATACTGGACAGGGCGAATCACGGGCACTTACTTGCTACATATCATGCGTACAAACACTGACATACTGCTGTAGTTATCAAAGTCCACGATTGAACTCAATAACAATACTCGTACGTATATGCGAGTACCAGCATGTCACCTTGATTTGTATCACAAGCAAATCTACTCCTGACTCGCATGATATGTACGTACGTACTACACGTATGTTCACTCTAAATAAGCAGCTCATGGTTCTGCTACTATGGACGGAAAAGTAAGGACCTTTATGACATATACATCAATATAAAATGGTGTTTATATTTACCGCCACCTAGACTGCAGCAGCAGCATTTGTTTTTCTTGGTGTGCCTCGTTCCTTTCATCTGAATGCTGATGCCTGTGCCCATCGCCGACTGGAACATTCCACATTTCGTGTCTTCCTATGGATATGCCCTATCCATTGCGTTGCGTGGGCGGCATTGTAGTCTCTAGCGTTGACGTGCGCGGCGTAGCTCCATCTCTCCCCACCTGAGGCCAGACTGATATTCCGAGAGTTGTTTCAAAAACCTCTTCCCCATGCCACGCTATGAAATCCCCGGCTCGAGCTCGTTTTTCGCTGTGGTCGTCCATGTTAGCCATCTGAACATGGACCCTAACCCTTGTACCTCGTCAAGTTCTTGAGGACCCACACTACAGCGTGAGGGCCGTGCGCGCGAGACAGCAGACTCCCCAAGACGCCCAGAAGCGAATTGCAGCGCTTACCCTATCCCCGTGCGAAATGCCTCCAACATTCGGCGAACCGTAACTGAAACCGCCGGAACAAATGCGAAAAAAAACACTTAATTTTAAGGGCACCGAAGGGGCCCGGCATTTTTTTTATGTACCGGGACAGGTTTTATGGAATTAAATAACATTAGTATAAATACGTCAGCTGTGAGTTCAACCGGTTGAATAGTAGATACTCAACTTTACGAGCTGCGTAGAATTTTCGTTCTATGTGTTATTTGTGGTATTGGTGTAGGCTTCGTGATGTACTATTAATAGGAGCCTGGTAGTTACTACTCGATTTTATAGCAAGCCGTTCGCGCGTGTTATGTGTTTATTCCTTGTTAAGGATATAGTTCAACGACTCCCCTGGGTACTACCCGGGTCAGCAGGACAATGTAACAAGGGTATCCCATGATCATTCTGCGCACTGATACTATATAACCCGAATAGAGGAGACAGGTATGATATTTGGTAAAGTAATCGAGTACATCTATATCACAAAATGTGTTGTTGGAATTAAATTACGCGGGCGAAGCCCGCGCGATTTTTGGGAAACCCCTTTCTTTTGCAAGAATATATCTTTTTTGTGTTTGCGACGTTTTGGAGAGCCACAGCTACGTGTGGTGCTGGTTCTCAACACCATAACTCTTCGAAGTTGTCTTCAAATCCAACAAGAGTTTTTGCGTTGGATACCTTGGACTTCTTGGCTTTGTGTTCCCGGTAGTAGGACATAGAATGTACCTGGCAATATCCATTGACGTTGGGGAAAAAATAAGAAGCAACACAGCCAAAAATATACCCGACCCTTGCTTGAGACATAATATAACACAAGAAGACACATTTTGTATAGGCTTCTTCCTCCGCCGCTGAAAGTGCAAGAGGGCGAGTTCTACGCAAACTTCGATGAATGTCGACGACCAGTGCAAATGTTGAATTTTGTTCGAGATAAAAACGAAGGCAACCCCCGGCGGGGAGAAGGAACGACACCCGTGAAAGGGACGACACCTCTATTAAAAAAACTCCCACGAGTTGAGCTGGAAATAAAGTTACGATAAAAATCACATTAACACCACCACATCCTTCTTGATGCTTGCCCAGGGGTGCAATCTTCACAAGCGCAGCGGATGTAACGATTGCTCGACCGTTTCGGAAAGTCTGCCTCTCTGCGCATCTCGTGGGACATATTGCGGATCGGGGTTTGTGCCTTCCACCACCACTGCGCCCATTGTGCCCGTGCGAGTATGTATTGTGGCCACAAGGTTGACACGTAGAGACGGGAGAACGCTGCCGGAAGGGGGGGCGGCGGTATCGGAGATGGAAAACACACTCCGAATATTTTCCTGGTCTGCAAACGCTCCACCAATTTTAAACGTCGACACTATTGACAGAAGGGAGCTACAAGCTTGGGTCGGTACGACATAAGCCGGATCGCCCGCGGGCATTGAAGCTGGTGTCTCCAGCGGCTCGCTCCCTCCGACAACAGCGCTACCAAGACTGTTACCCGCCGGGACTCACGTTTATAGCGCACCCTTGTTTGCTCGTATCTACATCAGCGTAATAGCCTTTCATCCCAACAACTATGTCGCCATCATCACTCGACTAACCACCAGCGCTTCCGCCCCCCAGTCGTTCATGTGGAATCTCATAGCCTGCCGGGGGTGCAGGTCGCGATAGAGCCATACGGCCCAAAACAACTAACAGGAAGGCGATCGTGCCTCGGTCCCGCATCACACCAATGGCTGCTTGCCCCGCGCTACTCTGCGACAAAAGCCTGACCCGCTCGTTTCGATACATCTGGTTCAGTGCCAGCCTATAGATTCCAACGGTCCGCGCGGTATGGACATCCCTCCAGGACTCGGATCAAACGGTTCTGGCAGCCGAGCGGCGCCTTCCTGTTGATTATTTTGCGTCCTGGCTGACTTCCTGGCGACCAGCCAGCTCCTCCATGCGGATTCGGGCAATGTCGGTATTCCACTTT